>JARFOC010000645.1:589570-664871 GCA_031763485.1 Osmoderma eremita
TCCGTAGCTGCTACAAACTGCTATCGGTGGATAGCAGCTACAAAATAGCAGCTTCGCTCGTAGCAACCCATCACTAGTAGGCAGTACAAAACATCACTAGTCCCAATCCGAAATAATATAAACCGGCCAACCCATCGCCGCAAATTGCGTGTAGTTTTAAAAGCATCCTTAAGAAATAGGAGAACCCATGAGTGGTTACTGGCCTGTATAATGAGATTAACTGCCAATGTCTTCGTGTACTCTTTAGATGATTCTGATGATTACAATTATGTTCAAATCTAAAGTTGTAAGATTGAACTAAACTATTGCATACATATCTTTAGGTACTTTTCTTAAAAAACATAATAAAATAGCATTAAATATAATGGTTAGCTAAGTAGTTATTTCAGACCTTAGCTAAAAATATATCTCGCACTCATCAAAGGGCGTATAAAGAATACCTTGAACGACTTATATACAGTATATCGAGAATTCTACAAATAAACAAACCCATCTAATTAATTCCGTACGTGTTTCGATAGCAAGTGAGCTCCCATTGTAAAACAACCAAGTCCCTTACGATTAAAAATTTTTAAAATATCCTTTCCGATTTTGCAATAATCAGAACGAAACTATTTCTTTCTAAATTATTACTTCTTGAGACAGCCGTCACATACGCATTCAGAAGAAAATTGATATGCAGATAAGCCAAGAAGTTGATGTGTAGCATATTAACGGACCAATGTGCATGGTCTATTACTCGCCCGATTAAGTCAAATATGGATCACGAAAGCGGACTTCTACAGCGACCGATTTTGTCATGAATTAATTTCATATGAATATTGCATAATGGTACAGCGATTAGTTATTTAAAATATGTCATTAATGAAATTATGTTAATTTATTTATTTATACAATTCATGTGCACATGTGTATGCCCGTATCTACTGATTATAATTTCAAATGCCTGTTCATAGGCCGAAATATGTACAAAAGAATCCGTTCAAGTGGATTCTGTGCGTACAGAAATAGAAAATGTAGATATTGCCATAACCGCTTGTATTTAAATTATTGAAAATGTTGGAATTGAAATGTGATTAGCTTTAGTTTGTTAGCGCATGTTCTATTTGTAAACAAAATTGTGCACATACATTATATGTGATACAGCTGTTACAAATAAATATTTATAGCAAATCAATACAGACATTCTATATTTTGCTACTTTAAACTTGAGCATATCTCCCGTTGTTGTTTCAGTGTAATTCAATTTTATTCTTTCCTTGGCTGAGTTTCATCTGGATTCCATTCCCGTTCGCATAAAGCAATAATCAAGGGGAAACATAAAAATATAGCAGGTCGATCGTTCGTGCGCAATATAAGCGGTCAATCTGCGTTTTTTTCCTATTCCCACGATAACGTTAAAAATATAGATATCGTTTCGGTATAAAATAAAATGGAACGTCAACTAGGGAGTGCACCTAAACCATCTTGGCGTCCAACACATGTTGTTCGTCAAGTTCTTGCAGCTAGATCTCGAGATTCCTCTCTGGATATTGTTAAAAGCCAGTCTAATAAAAACTGGAATTGAGTTCACTTACAAACGGCATGGTACTATAAAACGCAGACAGCTGACGTTTTCAAGACGAGAAGTTTGTATTAAAATGGAATATACAGCCGAGAGCCGTTTTAAATTAAATACTTGTGCTATTTTAAACGACTGGCTAACAGAATTACTCTCTAATGTTTTATTATAAATATCTGATAGAAGTGAACAAACAGTTTGTCACTCATTTGCAAGAACAACTTCCAATATAAAGTTCATAAGTAAGCAAATACAATATCGAACAACAGATACTGATAACTAGAAGAGCATAGAATGCATTAAATTCTATATATGTATAAATTGATTGCTAAAAAAATTTACATCATAAGATTCACATAAAAATATGTTGAACAAGAATTTATTAATCCCAGTTATTTTACTTAACTTTGACAATTTCCTATTGTTCCAATGCTCTAGGACGAAGTTATGTGAAAAATAATAAAAAATACCCTTACCACCTCGATGAGTGAAGAACTCCTGGATACGTATTTCGGCAACTAAGTTGCCATCCTCCTGCCCAATTATTTTGAGTTATCTGAAGATACGAGGGTGGTATGATAAATACCTGTGTTCAGAAAAACAGCGCAATTGTTTTGCATATAGTATATTTATTTTTCGACATAATCTCCTTCCAGCTCTGTACACTTAGTCCAACGATGTTCTAACTTTTTTAAGTCATCCAAATAATAAGAGTTGTGAAACTCTGCAAAATAGGCCTCTGTTTCAGCAATGACATCTTCATTCGACGTAAACGGCGCAATTTTTTCATATTAGGAAAAGGAAAAAATCACAGGGTGCAGAATCTGGTGAACATGGTGAATGGGACAACACTTCGTACCGTAAGTGAGCCAGTTTTGCTGTCGCAATTGTCGATGAGTCGGCTGGGGCGTTATCATGATGAAGGAGAATTTATCTCTTCGCTAGTTGTGACCTTCTCCTCTTTACTTCAGCGTCGAATCGGTCCAATATGTTAGGCAGCATTGACCCGTGATCGTTCTTAATAATAATAGTCTCCATATTCGCTGGGAGAAACCCACTGTGCCGACTAAGATTTGGTTTCTTACGTGTAGTGATGAATCCATATCTCATCAACGGTCACATAGCGCCACAGAAAGTAACTCGTATTATGCTTAAACATGACCAAACATTGCGTTGAAGTTGTCACTCGATTCCGTCGATCGTCAGCAGACGCGGCATCTATCTCGCGAACAGCTTTCTCATACCCAATTTTCCGTACAGGATATTTTGTATACGTTCAATTGAAATGTTTGCCTTCTTAGCAATCTCTCTTGTCTTCATCCGGCAGTCTGCTAATACGATATTATGCACTTTATTGACCATATCGTCCGTGGTCACCTCAACAGGACGACCTGGACGTTCCTCATCAAAGACGGCGGTCCGGCCACGCTTAAATTCATTAAACGATAGTCATCGATAGTGCGTGATTCTTATAAACTGCATGCAACCTGTCATTTTTTCTCCACACGTTTTCCTATCACTAAAGAACTCGATGAATCTTTGCGAAATTTTGATAGATGCTGACTAAACAATAGTACTGTCGGTAATGCAGATTTTCACACAAAGCGGTATCTGTCGTCAAACACGGGTAATTCCCATACCTTCCCCGTACAACAATTCTTCTATTCCATCAGATATCTAGGATACTATAAATACTGCGAATGTTATAAAAATGTCGAAATAATTTATTCTGCTAAGAAGAACGAGAAGTTTTTATTGGTTATTGAGAATAACTAAAATAACTAAAGGATTAACCACCCCAAGTATTTCTGTTGTTGTAACCAGTATTGCGTATTATTCGAACAATTTTTCTTGATAATAACGAATAACGTTGTTAGATGTTTTAATACATTTGCGGTATAGATTCAATGCACTTTTTCTGTTAAGCCAGGGTAGAATTATTATTAAGGTAAAATGGTTTAGTAGCTGATTCCACATGGTACACACTTTTTGATTGGAAAATGTAATTTGGGATTTCTGGGACGTTCGGGAGTAATCGATATATTGCATTGAACGCATTTTGCATTGACTTTACACACTTCTCAGCCTACGTACGTGGGATAATAAATAATATAACAGACACGAATAGCCTTTAAAAACCACTATCCAACACATTTACTTTATGTGGATTTCTATTGTCAATCGCATCGCGAATTAATCAACATACCAAAAGTATTAAGAAAACTAAATACATATATAACATCTACATTTTATAACATCATAAACGCTAAAACATTCTTTCATTTCCAATAAAAAGCATCTACGTGGCCACTACGGCATTTATATTACGCCAACTCTAAAGGACAGGTTTCTTATACGTCTACGTTTCTATATAAATTGATGGAAATTTTTAAGAGTAGTCCAGTAAAAACATATCGCACGCCGATCTTCACACATACCGTGTATTTAATTAGGTGGCGAGCGTCAGCTCTCTCAATCCCACATATGAATGTTTAACACGTCATTTGTTCTTGTGTGAAATGAGCGCGTTCTAAAAAGTATTGTTAGCCTTTTTCTGAGACGGCGACTGGCCGCAATTACGGATGAAATGATCGCCACCATAAAAATTAATGAAATATTTTCCACTGTCGGTTCAGCCATTAGCAAAAAACTGGAATCGAAATGTGTTTAATAACCATGAAAATAATGAGTTCTCCGACTGGTAATGCGGTGAATGCAAACAGTTTTTGAGAAGTTTTGCCTGATTATTATAGGAAAAATAAAATATATTTCATTTAAATGGACAATAAAAAAATTAATAACGTAAAATTGTAGTATTTATTTTTAGTATGCTGGGTCATCCTGCTTATTTTTAAAAATACATTGTATGTTGCAGTAATTATGTTGGTTGGATATATAGTGCGAAAGCAACCGAACTGGCTATAGAAAACTATGGGTTAGATGATCGACTATAAGGAGGGTGGGATAAATTACATTTACACATTACAAAGCCAATTAATGTATTTATGAATTCAAATTTAACTGTTATCAAAATTCGTTGTATATTATATTTTTGTATTTCTTGTGTATCTGTATTGTTTACATTTCTTTTATATAGTAACTTATTCTACTTAATAACTTAATTTTTAGGTTTTTGATATTCATGATTTAAGTTTTATATGGGTGAAAATTCATTTATTAAATTTTACCGGTCATATTATTTTTCAAAAGTTGCTCAGTTACATCAATCTGATGTAACTGACATCGTACCATATCGATATCAAACAGAATTAAATCATATGTGCAGTTGTGTCACTTTCTGACATTCACATTCCCCAAAAGTCACAATTAGCGCTAATATTAATTAAAAGTCACATTGGATACATTGCAAATGTATATATACAAGCATTAAGAAATAAACCATTACTTCTAAACGAATCTATAAAACAAAAGCATTGTTTCAAACACGAATAAACAATAATTCTTAATAAAAAGTATAATATAAGGTGTAATAATTTTATTCCTTGAATTAACAAGAGTTTCCATTGTAACAATGTAAATATTGTTACAATGGTTGGGATAAGCCTATCTAGAAATTTAACTGCATATTAATAACGGGTGACTTTTGTCGTATCATGTGTTTTATCCTTTGTGGTCTCTCATGAACAGTATAGTAGAGCATTATTAACCCTTTCATTGCTCAATACGAGTCCAAACGCAAGCCACTTCAGTATATTTTCGTAAGCAATGATCTAGCACAATAAAATAGTTAAGTATTGACATACACACTCTCTGACAAACTATAATCATATCTAACAGGCCAACCGTCTCTATACCGCTCTTCCCTCAGAGCACATACGAAGTAAAGCAGCTCGTACAATTCTTACTTTTGCACCGATTCTTTTCAACTAACGGAGCATTTACGTCTATCCATGCACGAGTTTCTACAGCCTGCTCGCACCCTTCAAAGCTGTATACACTAAACTGATATCCTCCTTTTGGCTCCATTTGCGCGTACTGACTTTATAAGACGAGCGCCAACTTAGGTAAAGTGTCTTTACAGTTCGTTCTATGAACGATGTGTCATACTATAATATATACCTAGTTCTGTAGATCATATATTCTGTTATCACTATCCCAAACAAACCCCGTCTACAAAAGAAAGCAAATGAAAAGATGTATTTATTTGATATTATCATAATTACTACCGTAATGTATGGAATTCACAAATAGTTACCTATTTGAAAATAGTATTTGCCAGGATGTTTATGTATTAGTTATTAAGAATTGGTTGTCCTCTGATTAGCTATTGTTTAGGCTTTACCGCCAAACTAGCATACGAGGCTTCGATACATTGACGTGACGTCATGCTGTCTCGATCGAGGCCTCGGGAAGATATTGCATCCAAGTCTGTATCAATACATATAAATGTACACAGATGTGCGTCATGTTTTATCGCATGCACGGCGTTTGAAGTTCCTATGTTTTGTTATTATTCTACATTTTAAAATTAATATTGATAAATACCCCTCCGACTTTTTAATTAAGATATGTACTAACAATAATTTGGCAAGATAATGTTTTTATTTGTGCAGATACAGGTATGAGTAGCCAAAAATATAAAATAGCACACATAATTATGCCCTCACATATCACAATAAAGATTTAAAAGAATTTATGTTAGTTAAACTACTTACAACTCAGGATTTTAATAAAAGAAGTCGCAGTAACCTACCTTCTCGAAATGATCTGTATTTTACTAATAATTTATTGAACATGATCTCCACCTTAAATAAATTTAAAAAATTAAAGATTGAAAGTTTACTTTTTATCCAAATTACTAATTAAATAGTAGGACCTAATTCGTTTAAAGATAATTGTATTAGCATTTCTAATATTAGTGTAATTGAAGTACTTCATATAAAAGACTAAATAAAATAAAACAAGTAGAGTCGTTGTATCCCATCTATTATTTCTGATTAAAGAGAAAATGTAAACGGTACTTTGTTTTATTTGATTATTTAAATATGGATCTTCAAGTAAATGCCAAATCAATTCAATATTTCCAATCCCATTTCACATTTATTAAAATGGAATTATTTACTAGTTAGAAACTTCTAACAGTAAAGAAAGTTTTTCTGTTTAAGTCTTGTTAGAATTCCCTAACTGCTATTTCTTGCGAAAGGGAATTAGTGCTCTCTTAAGTGCGCGGTTTTCTTAATTGGAGTCGCCAGTTAGTTATAATGTAGTGTAAGTTACCAAACATCGTTTTAAACGGGAGTTTTGACAAAAAGCAAACCCTTCCAGTGAAAGCTATGTTTTTGCTGTATTTGTTGATTTTCTTTTCTAATATTTTCAAAATGGTTCGACGTTTGTGAACTGTAGCTTTGATATTAGGCGAATTGTACAACGGTGTGTAATATGTGAAAAACGTAAAATTTTTCGTAGAATAAATTGTACATATAAAATAAATGTCTGTAAGTTTTACAGAAATGTATGCTACTCCACAAGCGAACGGACTTAAGGTTCCTTTTTCTGATGACGACGTAATCTCTTTTTAATAATCTACTTAAGGATTCATGTGAAAATTTATCAGATTTCAGCTTTCTTTTTCGGCAACGGAAGTCAAAGGAAACCGCAGAGACCTGAAGGGTTCTTACGGAATAGCCACCCTTTGAAAGCGGGAACCTTTGCGATCTCTTATTACTTTTTTGTCGGCGGCTAACGAAAGGAAATTGCACAATGGCATCGCGATGTCGTCGATGTATTTGTGCCCTGTTCCCCTTTCAATACAAATTATACACTTGTATTTTTATTGTGCTGCTTCGAACGTTGTATGCACATTCATACATTCATACGTAATGTGTAGGTAAGTGCATGTGTATATTGAGATTGGAAGGGTTTTCCGTACATGGAGAGCGATTAAATATTTCTATTAGGTTCTATTGAAACGGCTAGCATGTGGGTGTCAGAATACGAACTACTAAATTGTATGTAAGATAGGTATATGTTTATTTTCGGAGATAAAATGAAAGTATAAATAAATTTAATATGAAAACCACAAACAGGAATGCCTGAGACGAGTAAAACTGATTGGTCACAACTGGAGTTTTATAGATAGTGTTTATGAAAGTTGAATCTAACAGGAAGTAATATATGCCGGAACTTTCATTATTATTTGAGAAAGAATTTTTAAACGTAAACGAAAATTATCAATTTTCTACTAAGGATTACTTTAGATTCGGTTTTTTTTGCTATACTGCAACCTACATCTTTCGCAGTCCATTTAATATTTCCAAAGTATTCAAAACGACTTTTTTTGCAAGGATATAATTATATCCAGATGTATAATTATATCTGGATCAGATATATAGATGATATTTATGAGGTATTTGATACAAATTCTTATAAATTGAACAAGTTAAATATATCATACAAATCGCTGAATACAATGGTTTCTAGAAAGATATGATGGACGATCGAGTCAAAAAACGTAATGTTATTTAAAAACTGCACAACCCAATCTGTTAAAACTATTTCAAAAATCAACAAGAGATTTATCTAAAAGAAGATGATATAGGCAACGCAGAGCTGATAATTCTTTAAATAACCTTTTAGAAAATGCTAAATATAAAATTTTGGTGCATCAGAAATCAGGAACATATAGATATATAAATCGATATTTTATTCATCCTCTAGACTACAAAAGTAATATGGGACGAGTCAATTATTAAAGTTAAGAGCTCAGAATAACAAAATACAATTATTTTAAAAAATAGAAAATAATTACTGAAATAACAACAAAAATATCACAATAATAAAAGCCTATTGATCATCAAAAAATTCAGCCAAGGAGTAGTAACATATTTGGAGTAGAAATTGTTTTATTTTCATTTTAAATTTCTTTTGAAATCTAATATTTTTCTAATCTAATATCGTCGGTGGTTTATTGTAATCCTTAGTACATAAAGAGTGTGGACTTTTTGATAAAACGATAATTTATGTTCCGAAATTTCAAGCTGAAACCGAATTACGTGTGTTGTATGAGTGATGGTCGCCTATTTTCGTTAATTTATTACCATTGTCATATGCATAAATACATGGCAGCGGCAATAATCTCATTGAAGTGAAGTACTGTTTACAACTAGTTCTGCAATCCACTGCATTCATCGTTCGTGTAGCACGTTTTTGAATTTTAAAAACTATCTGAATCAGGCGATTCAGATAGAGGCGATATTATAGATTCGATAATATCTTATGCAATCGTTGCATAAGATATTGAATGAAAATATCCAAAGTAAAGCCTTCTGACCACGTAACAAATTGAACTCAGCCTTTTACACATCTTTTCCACATGTTCGCTCCACCTGCATTTGTAGTCAATAGTATACTTTTTCCATTATATTTATTACATTCGATGTTATTCTGTATTTGCTTTGAATTCGATGAATGTAGTCTTATTTATATTTATAACCAATTCATTTTAATGCAGGTATTCACCCATTGAAAGTAAGCTATTATCGCCGCTTCTAAAGCTTTTTATATCTGTTAAACGGAAGTGAATGGGAATTGATCTACTCAATCCCCATTCACTTCCGTTTATATCTTCTCGCATATGTCTCTCCATTTGTTTCTGTCTTTGGTCTTCTCCTGCCATTTGTGTACGCCAGCTCTACCAAGGCCTGCCTTCACCTACTGCAGCCATGTACCTCTGGGACGGCCACGGCGTTTTATCCTCCAGGTTGCCATTCCGATATATTGTAAATTGTAGTTTTGTTCCCAGCTCTCCACACATGACCCAACCATCTTGCCCTCTGCTGTTTCATTTTTCTGACCTTCCAATTCGTTAGCTACCTCGTAATTTATTCTACGCCTATATTCATCATTCTCAGTTTTTATCGGTCCTAGTATTGTTCTTAATATTTTCCGTTCTTGTATTATCAAATCTCCTGCTTCTTTGTCATTGTCATTGTTTATGCTTTGCTTACCATACAATACTGCATTTATTTGGATCACTTATAGTCATAGACATATCATCAGCGAACATAACAGTTTTGTCTAACAGTTTTGACATATATTATATATAATAAAGGTTCAAGGACACTTCCTTGCGGAACACCCCGATCCAAATACAGCTCACCAGAATCAAAACCATTAATACTGACATAATGTGTTCTCCCTTCAAGGAAGCTCTTAAACCATTCCAACACATCCGTCTTACTCCATACGCAAAAAGTTTTTCAAGTAATATACAGTGATTTACAAGGTCGAACGCTTTACTTAAATCAAGAAACATACCCATGCGTGTTTGTCCTTACATGTAAACTTTAACAATCTGACAGCAATGACCTTTTCAAAAATTTTTGAAAATGAACTTAATAATTCTATTGGAATTAGTTATTTAGTTTACACGTTTAGTTTAACACGTTTTAAATAACACACTGCTCATTTTAAGCACGGCAGACCTGAAAAGTCTAGTGTTGTCCAGCATATTTCGCAAATATGTCACGACTCAACGAGACTACTCTGTCACGATCTGTGAATTGGAACGATTAAGCAGTATAGGTATAGATATAGTGGAAATTAGATAGATAAGACTAATTTCCACTATATCTGGCGGTCTGGATATATATGTAGGAGGAACTCCATCTCCTCTGTCCTCGTGGATTTCGTATGTCCTTGGCATTATACCCATTGTCTTGTAGAGCATGGTGGATGTGTCAAATTTTCTCACGCTTGTGTTCTTTGTCACCGATCTTCTCCGCTCTTCTAAATAGCGTGTTTATGAGTGCTTTTCTGTTGTGGATGGCGGTGAGATGTTGCATGAAGATATCGATCGGATTGCGGTATACACCGTGGCCCAACTCTCCCATGTCGGCGCGTCAAACCAAGGATTGGAAGAAAGTGCCATTTGCCTCGGACTCCATGGTAAACTCAATATTGGTGTGCTGTCAGTTAATGCGATTCCGACCCGTGTGGCAATATCAGAAAGGTGCTGTCGACATATCTATTCCAGCAACTATGCTTCTTCCTGCTCCAATTGATGGGTTCTTGTTCGGGAGCGTCCATAAAGATGTTCGCGATTATTAGATAGGGGCGAACCCATAGCCGCATTGCTGTTTTGTTCATAGTACTCTCCGTTCTATAGGAAATAATTCGCAGTGAGACAAAGTTTTGCTAAGTTGACTAGATCTCGCAGTCTCTGCGGCACAGGTTGTTGTTTGATGATTTTCCGTGTTACCTGGACAGGTACGTTGGTAAACAGTGATTCGACATCGAAGCTCACTAATATATCTTCCTTGGTTATTTTGTAGCGCTGAAGTATCCCAATGAAGTGTTCGGAGTTCTTGAAGCAGCTGACGGCTTATCTTTTTCAATTGTTTTACGACATATCGGGCTAACTCGTAGGTGGGTGAACCAGAGGTACTGATGATAGGTATTATATATGTAGTTTTATGTATTTTTAGTGCTCCGTAGAGTCGTGGAGGCGGACACTACTTCGTGGTCGACTAGTCTTTTGGTTTTCTTGTTTTTCGTTCCATCCTCGACATAGGGTCCTTTTTAATTTTTGGTAGTGATCCGGGTCCAATAATGGTTTTAACTTGTAGTTGTAGTCCTCTTGGTCCATTATCACGGCAGCGTTACCTTTTTTCAGCGCATATCCTCAAGTGGTTTCCTCTCGGCCTTAGTGTTGTTCCTCGTTGCCGGCTTGACTTTCCGAAAGTTTTTCTTGTGCTTTCTTCGCTGGTAGATTTCCCATAGCAAATTCTGATGATCTCCTTCTTCCGTATCTTGATTCTGCAACTACGAAGCTCAGTCCTTTGTCTAGTACACTAGTTTGTTCGCAGTTATCTTCTCATGCTTCCACGGTAGCCTGTCCATATTTGCCATAGTTAGTTTCAATTTGCTTTAAGGCTTTTTCTTGCTTTTCTTTCAACTGTTCTTAATATGTTTTCTTGTTTTTTCGTTAGTATCATGACTTGCGCGCATACAGAAGTATTGCACAACCATGGTCTTATACTGCGTTGGATAATAAACATCTGTTAATAGGAGAGAAACACATGTATTGGTCCGATTTGGCAGCGTTGTAACAATAATACAATACAACAAATATAATGAATCCGGCATTCCAATAAATGTCATATCTGTATACTTTGATTTTTGTCATACAAAACGGTCTATCAGCTGCTTGTATCTCTTCTTGCGCTCATCCTTCTCGATCGCCCCTGTTTGTGATTGTGTCTCTTAAGTACTTTGTTTACCTCTTCAAATTCTTATCGCCCTAATTTAATTGGTTTACCTATTAACTGTTTTCTTATTCTCACTATTTTAGCTTTCGGTTCATTTATTATTAGACATATTTTTATTGTGATTTATTTTGATTTTTGACAGTGTGTTTGAAAGCTTGTGTTGTACATCATATGTAGGAGGTATCCATGGGTTTAAATCATGGTTATCCTTAATTTCTGTTTCTTTTTTTCCTCGGTCAAGATTTCAATACGAAGCGCTGACGGCATACTATAAAAGTAATTCAAGAAAATGACTGTTTCTTTCTGGGGTATGTTTACGAGATACTCCAGAGCGTTCTTTCTAAAGGTGGGAGCTAATAACACTACTTGTGCAAGCCCGTAAAACAAATGCATTTCTAACCCACCCACCCTTTTAATCCCTTAGAAGAGGGCAATTGTACTTTGCGATTGAAAAAGAGGTACCTTGTACTAGGTACAATGGGGAGCGAAAGAGCGCACAATTTACGCAAAGGGGATTTCTAACTCCACCTTCCTGCATCGGTAGACTATAATGTAGTGAATATGTGTAACGCATCGCTAGCTGGAACCGCCCTACCACTTCCGGCTAATTACTCGGCTTGAAACAAACGAGGAACAATGGAAGAACTAGCACGTGGTTGGTTGCCTGCAAACAGGATGCATGCGACAACCAATGGTGGTGGTTTCTTGTAGAGTCGAGTGGTGCGTTGGGATCAAGTACCCATATGAATTCCCTTATAACCCTTTCATCCGATCCGACTGCATTATTTCTCCTTCTTTATATTTGCGCAACTGGAGTCCAGAACGGTATAGCCCCCGTCATCATACTTTCCTTTATGGTCGCATGCAATGGCTCAGACACGAGTATTATGTGTCATTATATATGTTTACCAGCTTCGATTGGTTATTTCGACTTCAATATGGTCGCCCCGTTGCAACGAGAGTCTTCTGTTGTTTCGGTGTTGAATTACGTAGACCACATATATACATAATATGTGCACACATTAAAAGAACGTGCGTCCATATGTTTTGACGCTAGACAAAGACGGTTATCGATTTATAAATAACGTGAGGTTTATCGATTCCCTGAAATCTTATAAATGCGGATTTCACGACAAAGTTGATATTGCTGAAGGCAACTTCACGTATCATTTCCTCAATAACTCAAGCATATAAAATGAATTTAAAAACACCAACGCAATTTATTTTACCTAAGAAGGAAAATATAACAGAATGAAATATATCACTCTAGAAATTTTTTTACTGTATGGCAGGAATAAAAAAGACAGTAAGAATAATAAAATAATGCATTTTTTCTAGAATTCCTAGCGGTTCTTTAAACGGCTACTCGCAGAGAGATTTTGTCTTTCAGACCTTCAGAAGCCGGACTTGACTTGTATCCAAATTATTCAGGAGAGCTTTCGGCTGAAAGTATCCGCGCCAGACAAAGACGACGTATGAATTTTTAAAGAGGTTGCGAAAAAGGAAAAAAACTGTTGACTGGGAATCATATTAATCAACTGGAATAAATTGTGCAAATATTTTTCACTGGAGACCACTAGGGTTTTGTTAGATATAAATAAAGTCTTAAATATCTTATGTATTATCCTGCAGAATCTCTAGACATTTTTGCAAAAAAATACCTCTTACTTTGCGCTATTGCAGGCACTTGCTAGAGAAAAAAAAAAACGTTGAGGCGCAAATTTTCTCTTGTAGCGTAAAAGTTTATCCAAAGAAAGATTTTTTCTTTTCTGCCATATTGAGGATATTAAACCACTTTCCATATGCATTATTTTAAGGCTCCAATTTAAATTCTCACAAGAAGCATGTAATTATTTATCTACAAATTCCATTTTATAATAAAATAGTTTTATCCACACTGACATTTAATATCACTATCTCAATTATTCCAATTATTCTTTTCACAAGCTAATTAAGACGTTTTTTGTGGTTGATGCATATATGTATGCTTTACAGCTTTCCGTGTGCCAAGCAATTAGTGAAGGATATAGACCGCTGATGATATTCCCGTTAATGAATAAAAATTAATTATGTTGATGCCACAAAAAGATAAATAAAGCTTCTGGTAGACTGGAAGCAATAATTTTAAAATGAATATTATATGGTCAATATAGTATATGTTTCAATTAAGGCTTCTTAAGGATTACCATCCCAGAATGCGTATCGGTCTCGTGTCAAGAGTTTATTAAGTATACTCACTTCTGGTTATTGCCAACGAAACGACGACTCTGTGACTACTCGCTTCTGACTGTCCGCGACGTATCAATGTACATAATATCTTAATTGTGCGCTTATGCATAAAAGTATGTATAGAAGAATAGACCATGGATGTCGCAAATTTGATATATCTGTACGTATGCAAACGTGTATTGTAACAATTAATCTCTTGGCTTAAAAAGAAGAAACTGGTGGTATACGTCAGTGGCTTAAGTAGCTTAACGCTTCTCTGTCTACTTTTCGCCGTAATCTGTATATTACCGCTGCACCTCTAACAAAACATGCTGGGTATATTTAAATGATAAAGTTGGGTCTGAGGTAACAGAATTATAAATTATGTTATAAGAACTCGTCTGGCATAAAAGTGTACAGAGTGCGTGGGAAACAAAAAGACGTTATATCACGAATGCAAAATTTTTAGTTCCATCTGCCTTGACTCAAAGACAACATCATACAAGCCCTCCAATAATTAAGTGACTTACTCTCTTTATAGCCCTGGTAACCATACATCTAACTTTTTGCTTTTTGATTAATTGCGCAATAAATAGAATAAAATCAAGGACTGGCAAAATGTATATATGCACAATAGAGCTGAAAAAATATTTTGATTGGCTACCAAGAGAGAAAGCCTGGAAAACTGCAGAAAAGGGAAAGGTCACAAGTGCTTTAATACATGCAATAACGAAATCTGGAAGTACAGAAGCTTTTACCACATACGACAAAGGAAGATACTGTGCCCGCTATTATCCTTTATGGTAATGGATGAAATCGTCAAAGAAAACTGGAACAGAAAGTACGGGTTTCCGGGCTGGCGCCAAGCACTTGAGACCTATAGAAATAAGACAATTCCTTTATGTTGCCGATCTGATGTTAACGGCCAATTCCGTAATTGAGCTACAAAAAGCAGTAGAGAGTTGAAGCAAAATATTGCAAGATTTTGGAATAAGAATAAATTTAAGGCAGACGGAAATAATGGTAGTAACAAAAGCACACGAAGAAATGTAGATGAACACTGATGGCTACAAGCTAAAATCAACAGAAAGCTTAAGGTATCTAGGAGCAATTCCTCAAACACCGGAAACATAGAAGCTGACCTAAATAATAGGATGAAGTTTGTTCAATACATTATGGCTTTTCCTTAACAAAATTAGAAAATTAAAAATGTATAAAACCATCTTAGCTCCCATATTGATATGTAGTTGTGAAAGCTGGGTACTAAACCAAAAATCGGCGGAAATGAAAATACTAAGAAGAATAGAAGGTGCCACGATAATAGACAAAATACGTATCACTGCAATTAGAGCTAGGCTAGGAGTAGAATCAATTCTGAGTAAAATAGAAGAGAGACAACTGGGTTGGTTTGGGCATCTTGCAAGGATGGCTCAGGACACTAAGGTCACGCAGACTTGGGAAGCTACACTGAAAAAAGAAAAGAGGAAGGCCAAAATTGGAATCAAAAAGTCGGAGATATTCCAAAGACAAGGGGAAGCACATGGAAGAAAACTCGAAACAAAACGACTTCGTATACTTTTCTTGCGATTAGAGAGACGCCGTTGAAGTACTACTACTTCAAAAAAAATGTCATCAGCAGCTGTCGCTGTAGGTACATACGTATATATGATCTACCACTTCTACGGCCTTCGAAGCTCAGCAGCATTTCTTTTCCTCAGTTTAAATGCTGCGTCTATAACTAGGCTATAACGGACACCTTTGCTGCGGAAACCTTTCTGTGTAAATTTGGATGATTGCTGCAACGCACATAGAATATCAATGAAATAAAAGCCATATTTACGTACATATCGAATATTAAATTAATATTTTTGTAACGTGGCGGCATGCACTTGTGTATTTTTACAATTTCCGAAGCTAAGCATTTGTGTGCTTTCGCGATAAGGCCGTATCTGCAGTATAGTGGATAAACCATCCGACAATGCAATTACATCGCAGTACAGTACAGTAATAATGGATTGTCGTGGTAATGATGACAGGGATATTTGATATGGTTGCGGGAGTAATGTGGAGAAATAAAAGGATATACAAATTGTAAAAGTCAGAAAAAGTAAAGTTTGTGAGCGGAAATAAAGAAAAGATAGTAAGAAAAAGAGTGCTAAGAAGAGGTGACTAGGAAAGTGAGGTGGAGGAAGTTTTGGAAGAAGTGACGAGGGTGTAGAGAAAAGAGAAGTGGGGGGTACACATTTATTCACACATACACAAGTTATATTTTATAAGGTAATTGATAAATTTATTCATTCGTTAAATTATAGGTGCGTATTATTGTTATAGTAACATTGCTAAATTATATTATCAAACACATCTTTAGGTTTTTGATATTATTTAGATAAATTACAATACAATTTTTGATTAAGTCATTCAAATTTAAATTAGCAAGTGTCAGTTAATTGACATTCAGAAACTGCCCGACCTGTGTCAATTTGACATAAATAACAGAACCTAAATGTATACATTTTATTATTACTTAAAATTCATTTGAAATTATTTTCTTTGCATTTTGAAACAGTACAATATACGCTGTAGAGAGAGAATTTTATATTGTCGAAACACAGGTCTGCAGCTATCTGTACTTTTTGAATTAAACATTAGCCTCACTATTCTTTTCTGAAGAACAAAAACTCCTTGTTTGGTGGTCGCATTTCCCCAAGCAATAATATTTTAGCTTATACTTGAGTATGCCAAGGTGTAATAGACGTTCAGTAGGGCTCCCTGATCAAGACTAGCTTTCAACTGTAGTATTGCACAGAAACAGCTACTTAACCGCTTGCAAACATAGTTAATGTGTTTGCCATGTGCATAGATATTAGCAGCATCAGAGAACCACCTCAATTAAAATGTCAGGTATTTTCCTCCTCTTAAATAGCTGTATGCTGACCGATTTCGATCCATTCATATAAAGTTAGTTTTTAAGTTAGTATTAAGGTATCGTCTTCGCAATTTAAATTAATTTATATGTTCAAATGCAGTTAGCGATTTTTCAATAGCTGCAAGTCCCGAAGATGACATTTTGGTTGCTTAAATAATGAAAATTAGATTATCCAACACACAAACTTTGCGTTCAGAGAAACCATTTTCGACAAAACAAATTGCAAAAGATTTAATGCTTCTTAGATTTTTCATTATAATACATGAAAAATATCAAATGTTCGGCGTAGGTGTGCTTAACAACGGACTTTTTACATCTATATTTATTGGGTTTAATGAACCTACTCTTCGACACCACATGCTGATGTCATTCCTTGTCGTAATTATGACAGAAATGTCGTTAGCAAACAAATACAGATACAATTATGCAGTACAAGGTTAAGCATAATGTTTTCTAAACGTATTTCTATGATAACATTTCCAGCTTTCAAAAATGAATTATATTGTTTCTAAAAAAAAACTACTGATACTTCAAACTACAAGACTAACTTTAATTATTTCCTTACGTATAATATGTATGTTAATTCTGCTTTTCTGGTATGTCCACTTCAGAGAGTATTAATCTGTAAGCCTACATACAGCATAATTTCAAACTATTTTAAGAGTACGTGGATTTAGAATTTTCCACAGAGCCTTGCGGCAGATGCATTGATTTTGTTAAGTAAACATAAACATCCATATGTACATAAATATAATCCTGAAGTGTAATAAGTAAATAACACTACTTATACGTCGAATTTCACGCCATAAAAATCAAACACTCGAAGCAAGTGGGCAATGGTGAAATTTTTCTAATTATCCTTGAATGGTCAACTACTCAATAAAAAATAACAAATTGTATGCATACTACATCTCCCCGAAAACACCTCACATAAATCGAACGCGTTCAACAGGTAATTTTGAACATCTCACGCTGTCAAAAAGGTCTATTCACACAAACAACAGCTTATAAAACGCATATATACTGCGGTCCCGCTGACATAAACGCGCGAAGAGGTGGCAACCTAAAGTGTTAAAAAAGCAATGTCCACAAACCAAATAAATGTCCGGTCATGTCTTGTTAATTTTTATTATCCCAACACGAAAGTATCGTAAATTCATTGGAACAAGTGGGAATTTTTATTATGGACGTACGCCGTCTAATTGGACACAAATGGATTTAAATTGAAGACCAACGTTTGTCTCCCAATAGTTTAATAAATTTCGCTCAGTCGTCGATGCGAAGGATTAAGTAAGAGTTGAGCGTATACATATATAAATTGGAACTAAAATAGCGGAGTCAGGTGGATTAAGCGGGGGACTTCCTGGTTAATGAATTATTCATTTATTTTAATTGTACAGCAGTTTCTTTTTAATTTAATGACTCTAATGTATAATACTGCATGCGGGAGCGCTGTTACCTACAAGTTGGACAACTCGAATGAAATAAATAACACTAGAAAATATGTGTGTGCAGTCACATGTGCACCTACAGTTCCCATTAATGTTCTAACTTTCAACTTTACATCAATTCAAACTTTACTATCAATTTTGTTGTAGACTTTTTAGAATCAATATTAAGATAGTGTTGCATTTCCTACGAAATCCACTGATTGCGAAAAACAGGATAAGAAGATATCAACCTAGACATTAAGAAAAGAACATTTAGATGTATTATGACATAAGTTAAGGAAACCTGCCAATGCACCGGAAATTATTCGTTATTATAGAAGCCACAAGGAAAGAGAGCAAGGAATATAAGATATAAGGAATAACTGATTCAATAATAATAATATGAATTATCAGCAATGCACACAATATTCAAACGTTGCAATAACACTTTGATATTTAATCACATTTCGTTTCATTAAAAAAAATACAGTTTAAGATTCTTAGGGTAGTTCTGCTAGTAATTCTCTTATAATATTGAAAAGGTGTTTTTACGCATATACGCTCGCATATGAAGATTGATATACTTAACCCATATAATAAGTAAATGATATTTTTATGTATATATAACGTTGGAGAAGAATTCGTTCTTTGACGACTTCTCTGTTTAAATGAAATGCAAGTTCCCATGTAAACGTCATATCACTATACCAAGGTTAAATAATTGATCTAAGAACAAAGCTCTCCTTTTAGAAAGCGATGCCTCGCTCCTGACGAGAGCACAAAAACTGCTGCGCTCCCTCCACGCATACCCAACATTGGGATCCGGATTCCGTTTCAAATTAAGCATACATAGACTGAGTGGAATAATATATCCCGTGTCAGTTATTTCCCTTTTTATTCAGACCGATGAGCCCATTTAATAAAAATAATTAGGTCCCATAAGACAAAAATTTTACGCAGGTTGTCTTCATTAAAACGAATGAGGATTCACATGATGCTGAATTGAAAAAAATAAAATAGGCAACAAAAGACCGCATCTAAAGAAGCAGGTAGATTGATGCGGAATGGCATATATAAGATTTTCTGGTAGGGTGGTCCGCAGTCGCGGACTTTTAAATATTGTACGGAGAAAGAAAAAAATGTGTAATTAACATTTTTGCTTGTTTATGTGATAATTAACGCAGTGCTTTTTTTGAATAACGGGTTCCTAGCGGATATTGGACTACCGCTGTTGGGTTAAATTGATCACTTATCACTGTAATTATTACGGAAAAATGAGTTTTAATGTTCGAGAAATTGTGTGTTATTTAAATGCTGCCTTTGATCGTTCTCTTTCGTGTGTTAATATCGGTGAAGAAGTGGCTGAAGGTCTTAATGTTAAATAAATGTGTTCCTTTAACGTTAACATAATTTGACTCATCCTGTATAAAGATACATATCCGCAAAAATTGAAAAATTTTTATCCGCAAAAGCATTGGACAAAGGAGACCAAATTAAAAGTAAAATTATTGATATACGTATTAAGATCGAAGCAATAATAACTATAAAAAGACAAAAGCATAAAGCTTTTATAGCAAAATTATCTCTAGAAATAATCTGGACGCTCTGACAAACTGTGCCTAAACTTAATTGCAACATAGAATGAAGATAGTCGGCAAGAGGAATTTACTATGCGTTAAAGAAAATAATAGCATGAAGGAAATTTGAAATAGAACAAACACAACGTATTTTACCTAGAGCGGAGAATAATCAATGACAGGGCAATTGCCCTGTCATAGATTATTGACGAGGTATAGGAATATTGACGGGGATAATGACGAGGTGATCAATTCTCGAAGAAAAATATTGAAACGGAAACAGCCAAACTCGGTAACAGGCAAAAGAGAACAATCAATGACTAGACGAGAAGAGAAATTATTGAATGAAATTGAAGCGACAACCCGTTCAAAACCATAGAAAATTTCGATGGATAATTAAACAGAATAGAAAATAATAACACATCAGCCTAACATACAGAAGCAGAATATAAGAGAAAATGCCACATCTAAATTTGTGTACGACAAATACCCGTGTTTGACGACAGATAGCGCTTTGTGTGAAAATCTGCATTACCGACTGTGAGTACTATTCTTTCGTCGACATCTATCAAAATTTCGGTTTTTTGGGATCATCTTAATGGATTATTTGGATAAAGGAAGAACGATCACGGATCAATGCTAGCTAACTTATTGGACCGATTCGACGCTGAAGTAAAGAGGAAAAGGCCACAACTAGCCAAGAGAAAAATCCTCTTTCACCATGGTAACGCTCCAGCCGATTCATCGACAACTGCGACAGCAAAACTGGCTCAGTTACGGTACGAAGTGTTGCCCCATCCACCATGTTCGCCAGAACCTACACCCTGTGATTTTTTCCTTTTCCTAATATGAAAAAATGGCGCGGTTTACGTCGAATGTCATTGCTGAAACAGAGGCCTCTTTTCTAGAGTTTCACAACTTTTATTATTTCGATGGATTAAAAGCGTTAGAACATCGTTGGACTAAGTGTACAGAGCTGGAAGGAGATTATGTCGAAAAATAAATATACCGTATGCAAAACAATTGCGCTATTTGTCTGAACACAGGTATTTTTCATACCACTCTCGTATATAAACAATAAACATTCGCGATTTTACATTAATATAATACATCTCCGGTTAATATTGAGACCGCAAAATCCGTATCCATCCCTCTGCAAATCCAAACAATACTTACGGAAAAGAGAAAATCCCATTGCAGCAGTTGCAGAATCGACCCTCGCTTATTAAATTTCCTCTGAAAGTGCACTTTCTGCTTCACGCCCCGCGAAACTCATCTCATCTCGGCCGAGAACCCACGTACAGATTTCACTGGACGTCACTTCCAGCAGTAGGCCTTCGAATTATCGCTTGGAAGATATCCGATGACAGGCGAATACGTGCCAAATTTCAGGGAAGGTTTGTCGTTGCAATAAAGCACATCGATGGCGGTCCCCTGTTCTGGCCCTCTTCATGTCCGATCAATTTTGTGACACAACGTACAAATGAAGTTGTGAAAAATAAAACCGTGTCCCGTGAAAGCAAACATGATTGTAAGTTTCATAAATATTTTGTTCGTTGGTCAAGTTTAAAACTTTGATATGGGGTGTTCATATTAACGCAGTGACATATTCTTGAACCAATAGTAATTATTCGCATGAATAATCTTTAAAAGTTTATTTTTTCTTGTACATTTTGTATGTTAGTTTATTAATTGCCTTTGAGTAGATATAACCGATTTTTTTTTTTAGAATTACTCTCAATTAATAATAATATTATACTCGTATATAATATAATAATAATAATAATAAACTTTATTCGCCCAACAGGAAACCCTAATAATAGGACGAAAAGAAAATAATATTACATTGTGTACACGATAACCAATACTTAATAACAATACAATAATATGTAAATAAAAATATCATTCATTATGAAAAAAACTCACCAGCAAAAATGTCTTGTATAAATTGTTGGAGTTGAAGCACATATGTTGAACATATGTTCAACAATAAATTAGTTCTGGCTGCTACTGCGCAAAAAGACGGAACATTACGGGAACGTAGCCGAGGAAGATAAGCACATTCCACTTGACCATGTATTAGTTTTTAAAGAAAACACGCGCAATGGAATTTCCTTCTTCCAGAGAGACTTTGCAACCGATGGCGCTGTAGTAGCAATCTGTAGTCTGTACTCCCTACATGTTATGGGCCATCGATCTTAAACAAAGGAAACTTCAGAAATCTTCGTTGCACTTTTTCAATGGATTCCGGATAACATTGATAATAAGGATACCATACGATAGATGCACGTCCTCAGTGACTCTGGATCATTAACTAATAATAAATCCGAGCATGGCAGCACTAGGCAAGCACATCTGGCGAATGTGACCTCCACAAGAGAGTTGACTATCAAATAGCACGCCCAAATCCCTGACAGTGTCACGTACAGGAACTTGGCGATCACCTACGCTGTACGAGGAAGGAATAGCTTTTATCCTACGAGTAAAGGTGCATTTCGCAGGATTTAGTATCAGGCTATTCTCCAATGATGCATTCCTGAAGCCTGACAACGTCATGACGGTGTCAATTCTGGAATACACTTTCATGTCATCGGCATATGCAAGAGTCTCACATTGTAAAGACTCCAAGAAATCATCTAAATAGAGCACAAAGAGCAGCGGTCTCTGGAGACCTGTGGTACTTCAGATATAACAAGAACCTCATGTGATCGGAATCCACTATATTGTACTCGTACATAGCATATTCTGTGTTCCAGATAGGATTTAATTAAATGTAATTGTTTGGTTGACATGGCAAAAGAGCTCAGTTTGTAGAGGAGAATTTCGTTCTGAATAGTGTCAAAGGCCCGCGAAGAATCCATATATACGACGTCAATCTGTCTACCATCATCCCGTACATTATTAAGAAATTGTGTAATTGAAGTGAAATTAGCTGTGGTGGATCTTCCAGATATAAATCCATGTTGTTTCAATGAGATAAGTGGCCGAACATTTCGATAGATGGTGTAATGCATAAGCTATCCCAATATTTTAGCGAAGTTTGACAATGTCGATATAGATCGATAATTATTAATATCTGATATATTCCCTTTTTTTGTGAACCGGCGTAATTCTTGCTATTTTCCATCGTGTAGCAAAAATATATGTTAGATATATATAGAAATATTGATAATAAATGTTAGTGGTTTGGCAAGTACCAAAAAAACTATGAATTAAGTCATCGCCAGCTGTATCCAAGCCAGACGCCCCATTATGTAGACCAGATCACGCTCTAGTTTAAAGCCCAAATAATTTAGTTAATAAATTTTTAATAAAACGTAACCAGGTAAAGGATTACAGCACCTGTTGGAACCACATGGCGAGCGAAAACCGTGCGGCTCGGAATCCTTAGGAACTTAAGTTTTATACCTGACGTGATCATCGATTAAAATCGCGTTCCATATCTTCTCTTGATAGTCGCTATCTCGGTGACTGCGTCTTGTCCGCAAAGAACGTCATCCCCACGAAATTCAACCGAGTGTAAGCGGCGCGTCGTGTTGCTATTTCTTCTCCTCTTTCACCTCTTCGTGCTCATCTTTCTCCTCCATCTTCCTTCGCCTTATCTTTTACTCGGATTTACGTGATTAACCAGGCATATGGGGATGCTCGATCTCGGTGACACCACGGCGCACGGACCGGCAAAAGGCAGATTTCTCTTCGTGCGTCCGCTGAGACCCGGCTTCCTTTTGACGATAATCCGTTCCGATACGGTGTCACGTATACAGAGAGTGCCGGCTGTGCGACGAGATAGGCGACGATCGCTGTACAGATTTGGCCTCACACAACGCACACTCGCATGGCCGATGCCAGCACGTCATTATTCTTGCGCACATATGGGCGAGATATTAATGATAGGACACGGCGTGCTAAATTCTTAATTATTGCATTAAATCCCAACGGCCGACAATTTTGTTTGGGAAGTACCCAAATATGTACTTAAACTTCGCGGAAGTGAGAAAAATAACCAATAATCTTATTTTAAAAATTGTAAACTGAATGCTAATTATAATATTGCGGTCTTGACCATTTATAGAATATATACCTTGGCCATGTTTTCACACAAATTTCAATGCAACGCTATATGAAGACTTTACTTTATCCAAAGAAGGAATCGTATTTTAATGACACCGGTAAATTTAAAAATATACACTACTTAAACACACTGTTTCGGGTTGCTCCTCCCGCACAAAATATTAATTATTTTGAGGCACGTGTTTCGGGAATACGTGGATTCCCATCGTCAACAGTTTAACCCAATGGGGTGTATTTATTGTGCTACCCTACAGTCCTTGTAATTTAAAACAATACCTAGATATGCTTGTCGGCTGGTGCGCAAATAATGATCTTTTGCTTAATATTGAAAAGTGTACGCTTTCTAGATCTTCCAACTGGTTCACGACTATATATTTGGGATGGCTATTTCATATAGTTTGGTTACATAGCCAATACATCTGAGTTGTTGGACTAAAATCTTTTACAAATAAATCCTATTACATCTGACTCTTCGTGAAGACGTTACGATATCATTGTCGTTAATTTTACCACATTTGTTTCAAATTCTCTGAATATTTGTTAGCCTTTTCGTGTTAAGGTCTATCCTTTTTGACCCATACATAAGCATTTGTCTTATCAAGGTGCTATACAGTGCTAAATTCTTTTTTTTTGAGGTTAGACAAGAAGACCATGCTTAAGACTGTGAAAAATTTTCGGCTCGAATGATCCTCTGTATATAAAGCTACTGACAGTTTATTATATTCAATTGTTAAATCCTTAGGTATTATTATATTCATAAAGAATCCAAGAGTGTATTTGGTTTTTGTAAAGTTAATATTTAAGCCCATGCTTTCTGCTGTCGTTTTCAAAGTAGTGGAGGCTCCATTCCCTTGTTGTTCTGTTCTTGCAATTATCTCAATATCGTCCGTCAATGCTAGTCTCTTATTGAAAATTATAGAAATTGTGCTCGATGTTTGTCAAGCAAAATCTTGAATAACAAGCAAGGCAACCGATACCACAGTTGCACACCTACATGACTTCCAATCGTTTTTGTTAATTCTGTCAATGTTACTATCAATAAGTATTGAGGTATATCAAGTTCCAGAATTTTATTTCACTGAAATTTCACAAAAACTGCAATATTATATCATGATATATATTTTTTAGTAGTAAAATAGTAACTTAATTAAGGGGTAATTAAGAGGTAATTATTATAGGTATTTCACAGAAGAACACCAACATTCCCTAGTCCAGAAAAAATATCTAAGTTAGACCGAAATTACTTAATTTCATTTTGAACCGATTCATTATTACGAATTATTAAAAGTTGTAATATAAAGCAGGAACTGATAAGTGCTAACACAGATGGCAATGTCACCGTCGAATAAATTAAAAAGCTTTTATATTGAACATATCTTTGTAATGATTCAAATTATAAAGTTACAGAGATTATTTGTTGTCATGTATATAGCGATTGTCGGAGATCCAAAATCTTAAACGCTCCTTACAAAATTTCCATATAAAGGTTTATACACTAGCAATATATTTTCTTATTTCGAAACATGTAGATATATACTTTCAGACATTTACAAAGAATACATAAAATGCATAGGTTTGTACACACTGTTTATTACAAACAACTGAAACTATTATTCACTCTGTAACAAATATAAAGGAACATTAGATTTATATTCACATGGAAGAATTGTAGATAACTACGTATTCAATAAACATATTGCGTGCATTTGGATGTAGAAGTGGAACGATAGAATTTATACCGGACAAATGTCAGCTATACAATACACCTAATTCAACGACAATTTATGCCTAAACACTTGTTTGTTTCAGTTCTCCGTTAAATGGGCTGTATAACTCCAATTATACAAAACTGCAAGAATTGTTTTTTAATTGGCAAATTTGGTCCAATTTGGCTAACCATTCGCCAAGTTTGTTTTTAAATAAATAACAAAAGAGAAACACGAATTTACATAAAAGTGGTTGGTATATATGTATTACAGTGTTGCTTGATAGAAATACGAAAATCCGATAGAGAAGGAGAGGACATGTCTACATATGGACATAGTTACATGTGTATGGTCAACATCGACTGAATAACATGTTGAGGAGCAGATGCAGCTTTAGCGAATTCAGTACGGAACAAATACTGGCACAATTATCTGACAGATTGGAAACTGATTTCGTTTAACAATTGGAAGGTATCTGCAGAATACAAAACGTATTTTGCACGATCGTGAAGCGAAAACAAAAAGGAAAATTTCAGAGTTGATCGAGCGATAATCGTTTACCACACAAAAACACAATTAATTCACTGCGATTAGAAATACAGATTAGTAATTCAGTTTTGAGTATTTGTCTACTTAGATTTCAAACACTTGTTAATAGTGGAAGTGGGAATTTCTGTTGCATTATAAGTTTGAGCAATAACAAATAATGAAATAACTGAAATAACTTCATGTTAGTTACTATCACATAGTTGAGTAATATTAAGGTAATAGCTCTAAAAAGTGGCACAGTGCGTTTGAATAAAAATGGGGAAATATAAATATCGCAAAACTAGTGATAACTTCGTTATTTTAATTAAGAAATGGAAAGGTGAATAACCATGCAATTCTTTAAGCAAACCAAAAAGAGGAAGAAAGTCTGATAATCGAAAAGCAGAAATTCAATTCTATAATGCAGATTGGAGAATTTCTAAACCGTTTTAAAAATTTTGGCTGTGGTATGTGCAGAATATTATAAACACCTTATAGAGGAAAGCATGTTATTGTTAGTTGCTTGATATTTTAGCTGCTGTCAATTGCTGTTAAACACATATAAAATAATAGGAGACAGATTCAGTGTTATTCTGTCTTATGGAAAGCATACCTTCCAAGGGTTTACTTTAGCCAAGACAATAAGTCAAAATTTTTATTTTCTTAGTACTTTCTACTGAAGATGACCCGAAATACGTGTTTAGAATCGTTCACTATATAGGGTGGCAAGGGTATTTTGGACTTAATTCCATCGAACAAATTTGGAAAAACAAACAACATAGACGTGCTCCTATATCATACAATCTTAGAATACAAACACAAATAAATAAAAATGTATACCTCAGCTAAATTTCTTATCACAAATATTTACAACCTAGATATGTATGCAATAATTCCCTTTCATTTCAGGCATACATTACAAACTTACAAACTATCTGAATAACCCCACAACATACCATTGTATTTAACGTTAATTAACATCCCAGTTTTGAAATTATACGGTCTTGCTAATAGCTAACGAGCCTGCGTATTCTCATCTATGCCGCATGTTAGCGAAGACGGAGTCGAATGTCTTTCCACCGAAGAGATAGTATCCAGGCTCACTTATTTTATGCCTAACAATGTTTTAAAGCATTCATTGCGTTCGAATAGTATTATGTGAATATATTGTTATTTGTCGTCGAAAGAGAAAACGTTTCTTAAGGCTCTTTTATGTCTCGTAAAGGGAATAAATAAAGATTGTGTAATTCTAAATAAAGATTTTAATTACTGTTTAGCTTCAGAAAGTAGATGCTATTTTTTTAACATGCTATCATTTTTAATTTAATGGTCTTTAGAGTGAGTAATGAAAACGGCAGTATGGTTTGTTTAGTGATTATTTTTTCTTTAAGATAAATATTCAATTCCTTATTTGCTCTTTTTCCATCGTCAAACACATTTTCGCCTGTTTCGTTCTAGTCCATTAAAAGGTAAGTTATTTCAATTGCGTTTTTAAAATAACTTACTGAATAGTCGTATTATTACATATTTTCACATACATATTTAGGTTTTATTCGTTCTACGGGTTGTTAATTTTCAACTAGCTTTACGAAATTTCAACGGAATTTAAACGTTACCAGAATAGACTTGTGCATGTAAATAGTCATATGAATGCTACTCGTAGTATACGCACATAACGAGATAAAAAGAGCATCTGGAATCTAAATAAACGGAAGATACGCATTCAAGTTTATTACACGTTCACGGCAAACTAAAGATCACCCATGCTATAACAGCCCGCCTGTAATGGTACTGTTAAATTCAACAAAAACTTGCATGCCGTCTTGCAAGCGACCCTGGAGCAACTTGTACTAGTAGTTACATATAAATTGAAACCGTATCATTTATTTTAGAGACATCGAACATAACGACCAGGTATGCAAAACATGTTACGTTCGAGTGATTGAAAAATGAATCCGTTAAAAAAACGAATGAAATCCATGAAAAGAAACGCGAGAAATAAGAAAGACCTAGTTGCGGCGTACTATAGCTTCTGATCACGGTAAACATTGCAGGGCTCTCAACATGACAAATACACATGCAGTGCATTCTGACATGTCAGATTACTACATTTGCTATGCTAGACCTTGACATTTATCACGGTATTGGTAATTGTTTATGAATAATTGAGTTTGTATTGGGATACGCATGGCGAATGAGTATTTTACATGGATATATGTTTAGGGAACTTGTTTCTGTATACAATGTAGGTATATCTATGCAATTACTTACATACATATACTTTGAGGGAGAGAGATAGGCGCAGTGCACGTACGAAACGCTTTAGTACTACCTGACATGCAATTATCTAGTACGTTAAGCTACTGGATAATTAGATTTACATTTTACTAATAAATTTGGACTTGGGAGTTTTAGATAATGGAGAATGTTAAAGGAGTTGGGTCGCTCACACTGGCACTCAACATTGCGGAATAAATGACCCGACTAATGTCCAAGCGATAACGTCGAACGTAGTGTATTTTATGTTATTTTAATTACCCCAAGTAATTATATATTGTGGGAGCTTAACGATAACAATATACTTATGTATATAGACCAATGAAATAGTATTAGTGTTAATTTTACAATTTATTATAGGGAAAATGTAGGACAACCTAATAATAGCAGTGGTATTTAGATTAAAGCAATAGATACTAACAACACAGTGTTGAAAGAAACTTCAAGATTGTCGTAGATCTTCGTACACCACACATGATTACTGGCACATTGGTAGCATTCGATAATGTTCAGTAAATATGGGACTTGCATATATTACCTAAGACCATGCAGCTAATCGCAAAAAAGAGAGATGTAGGATCTTCCAGCGAAAATATAATTACAAGTTAAAAGACTATTGGAAAGCATTGAATGTAAAATCAAAAACACATATGTATATGTTCACTACTCAGTGACCCATAAAGACTACAGATATTCATAAATGCTTGCGTGTGTTTAAACCCTAGATACCGAAAAGAAAAAATAAAAAAGATAATCTCACAAAATGGCATAATCAAAAGCGATGTATTTTTTTATCTAAACAAGCTTCTGTAGAGGTAATCGTGGGTAAATCATGAAGCATCTTATCTGCCAAGTTTACATGATGGGACGAATATACCTAACAACTTTTATGTACCTTTTCGATTATCAGTTATTCGTGCAATATGCAAATATGACCTGATTTCCACGCGCTTTTACGTATATAAAGACTTTAATTTTACCGACAGCATGAGACACTCAAAAATACCTGTTGAATATATATGTCGGATTTAAAACTGTTTGCCTATAAATTATTCAATATACCTTAGCGCAATGCGAGATGGGTCATCAAGATAAGACATCGACCATTATCCCCAATGTTGTTGGACGTCTGCTGCGTGTTCGTATAAATGTGTGTTTTTATGTATGTACATATTTACAGCTTCAACATTCTCTATTGTATGAATATGTCCAAGCATGAACTACAATAGACGTTTATTACAATTTCAGAGTATAATTTTGCAGCACATTTGTAATTAGTATGATTCTGTACGTTAACCAAACATTACGCACTCCTTTGGGGGTATATTACTACAAAGCAAAACTGCTCATTTACGTACGAGAACATTCTGATATCTATAAATAGATGTAGATGTACAGCACCCTCCGAAACTTTGCACCAAATGGAAGAAATGATGTTTGCTTAAACAATCCTTTAAACCACCTTTTGTGGAAATAATGCATGCTTGTCTGGCCACCGAAATGGGACTTTACAGATATATCCTGCTTAATCAGCATTATTTCAAAGGAAACGGCCCTTTTTGAAATAATCAAAATCAAAAAAATCTTTCAAAGGTAGGGATATCCTGAAAGAGATCTTTAACTTTCACAGACATAGCGCTTTTCTCATTGACTCTACAAATTATTGTTTTTTTCAATTTGTGATTGGTTTTAAATTATTTATCAAAACGCACTATTTCTGGAACTCCCTTTCTTTTGTGCAAAATACTATTTGTGAGGACTAACCTATCCCAACATTGTACTTCTCCTTATTGCTCCTCTAACACGTTCGCTGCCACCATAAACGAGTAGTAGGGGTCATTTGACGGAACATTGAAATAAGTATTTGTTATTTATTAATCTCAATGGGTGAGGAAAAAACCTCATTTTTGTTCATACATTTAGCGACCACAAATGCATTCTTTATTTCCATTCCGACCATTTCTCCTTTTTTCAGCTTAGCTTTCCTAACTTCAGCTGGCAATCCCCTCCGATCTTTACGTAGCGTACTCTTTTTCCTGTAATTGATTATCTAATGATACTGACGTATAAAAATTGTTCGTTGTATTGGTTCTGCCATCGTATACACTACAGTATCGCATATCTTAAACGTGTTGAAGCCCTAGTTACGCCATTTTACTGAAATACACTGGCGAAACAACAATGAGCCCCTAAAAGGAACAATTGTCTCAGAACAGATGACGCAGGTTAAAGCTTTAAATAATTATGAACGCAATAACATCCTCAGGGTGCCTCAAATCTACAATTAAGTAGCTTGCGTAGAATTACTTACATCCTCTTATTTACAGTTTTTGTTTTCAAACAATTTTATTGTACTTAATTCCTAAATTTGCCACCGTATTGTGACGTGCCGATTAAAATGTTTATATTTTGAGAAATTACTCAAACATTCGCTTGTAAATATTGAAATAGTAGCTTCTTCAAAATGGAATAAAATTGGTCAGGATGACTCTAAATAATGAATTTCTTATCGACCGAAATGATTGATGGCTACTGTATGCATCAATATCTAAAGGTAGTATTCCCAATTGCCCGTACACGCAAAGAGAACATCACATGCGCATACATACATATATAATTTATGGTAGCTGCAACTGTGGGTCGTTTTCCCTACTTTAGAATAGCTTAACAAAAAATATGGGTAATAATCTGAAACTTTCAAAGGAAATTAGCTCTTGCAAGAACTTACTCATACTCCTCTATTGCATTTATTGTTTGGATAATCTCACTTCAGTGTTATGAAAGTTCTCGATATTGGATTGGGTCATAGTAGGATAAACACACAAATTACAGTAAAATGATATACGAACTACAAATAACTCGACGTCGTGCCATTAATATACGTAAATAGCTTAAGGGGTGACCCTCTGTGGTTCCCGTTTTCTTTTCAAGAAAGACCTATGTCAGTGGCAATTGACGAGGTTCCTAAATATGTTCCTATTTCACATTGAAAAGTAGCTTATATTTTCAAAGCTTGTTAAAAAAATCAGAAAAAAATTCTCATTCTTGGAAATGCGCAATAGTTTATCCAGTGAGCACCGCTAAAGCCCTAAATGACTTAAGATTCGTTACGATCTTTCCTGTTGTGTACAAAATACTTTACACGCAAGTCCGCGGTTGATTTATTGTCGTCATTAATGCTTTTGATATTCTTCCCAATTACACTGGTCAACAAAATTTCAGATTCATTTTGTCCACCAGGTAAAGTGGGTGAATTTGGTAGTACTTTTTACAATTATTTCATATATGTTGTCAGAATTTTTCATCAGGCAGTGTTTCAGAGTGACAAAGCAATGAGATTTTGTGAAAGTATATATTATACGTGTATAAATCATGAAAAAATGACGTACGAAGTCATATATTACACTTAGAAAATGTGCTGTACTTTGCATAAGAAACATCTCTCTTCAGCGTTCAGCAATAGTCTGCCAACATAGTAGGGCTCCATTTGCCTTGGTATCATCAGCACTTTCATCGTCGCTTAGTGTGATGTTTTGTGGCAGTTTAGGCACAGGTAATTCCGGACTGTGAGGCACTGGTCTTAGTGCAGATGGAATATTAGGATATTTTACAGTATGTTTGAATTTAGAAGTCATACCACTTATATTTGGTAGATAAAAATAGCAATCGGTAATATGATCCGATTGTTCCCTTCAAATCATAGGAATAGCAAAAGGCATATGTCGTTTACCTCTTGCACACACTGTAAGAAGACACACGTAATGTGGCAAATATGTGGAGCCCAGGTTTTGTCTTCATCACCTACTTTACAATTGAAATACTGCCCATTGCATTTTTTAAGGAGAGGTATGAAAGACCGTTTTTGATATTGAAATGTCAATTCGCCGCAAATGCAGCAAAAAGAGTTCTCCGGTGGTGTACACATTTCCTTGGCATTTTTACAGGTGATCAAATGTTCGCGGTTTCAGTACAATAGCTTGAACGCACCACAACGCAACACTCTTTAAAACGTTAACAACATCAGCGTATATGTTTATTCACCGAGCTCTAGCCGACAACTGAAATAACAAGAGATTCTATCTAGGAATGGGAAATGCAGGTCTTAACACGAGATTTCGTAACTGCAATAGCCTTGCTAAAAGTAGTAGATGATGGGCTGCGAGCAGCTAATACTAACCCTATCAGAATTATAGTTTCATTACTCCAAGGAGCTTGGCTCAATTAACCATGAGATGCTATGCGATAAATTACATTATTTCTGGTTTTCTCAAGGTGTAGTGTCCTCCATTCGTTCTTATCTCGAGAAGCGCTAGCGGATAATAAAAGCCAACAATATTATCTCGTCTCAGTAGGTGATTAAGTGTACAGACATACAAGTTTCCATACTGGAACCACTGCTATATATCCTTCAAAGAGCTTGAAAACTCTGACATTAATAAGCTAATACAGAAATTGTATAGTCACATAAAGACTTTTTGGGTGTTGCTGCTAGGAAAATCCTATATGACTCACTCATTTTGACCATTTTGAAATATTGCGATGTTGTTAATGAGCCATGTCTAAATCAGCAAACTTCTCGTCATGTTCAAGTTTACTCAGTTTGCCTATTTTGTGGACTTACCACTTCCTGTTCCATACCCATGTACCTCACTTGTTCGCAATCATTTGTTCAGCCTATGTAAACCTGGTTATATTTTGAAATTACGTGGAAGACTCGACGACAAACATCGCCTCGATGTTATATTTGTATAAAAATGTTGTAATTAGTCAATAAAGTCAATTTTAAGTAAATTAAATAATCGAGATTCTCACCGTGCAAACCTCGTAGAACACTTAATTCCATTTTAGAATGACTGTTAAAAAATTTGATAGTTTGGTGGAATAAAGGTGACAATACTTAATATACAAAAGTATCATTTATAATGTCGACAAGTGTTTTATTGCAAATATCTTTGGAGGTAATGTTAATAGAAACATATGTATGTATATGTAAAATTTACCCCTATTTTTACTGTCTGTATATTTCTTTACACGGTTTCCTTAGAATAATTTAAGCAGTAATACACAAGCCCGTACATATGTATGTTACATTCATAGCATACGAGGTGTGTAAATTAAGTAATGAGCGTTTGATATGGCAACACGGGAAGCACGGGACATTTAGAAGCGACAAATGGATATTGTAATACCCGTTCAGTGCAAGTTTGAACTCGATGAACTCATTTGGTTGTCCGTTGTCGTTTTTTTTCCGTGAACTCGATTTTCGTAGCGCGTTCTACAAATGAAAGACATTAATTTCGAGCAACGGTGTGTTATCAGGTTTTGCTTCAAACTTGGGCAAAGGGCAACAGAAACTTCTGCAAAACTTCAGCATGCCTACGGAGACAGTGTTTTGTCAAAAGCCCAGGTTTTTCGGTGGTTTAAGGCATTTTCAGAAGGAAGAGAGTCGATGGGAGATGAACCACGCAGCGGAAGGCCTTCAACTGCAAGAACCGATGGCAGTGTCGACAAAATCCGCGTTCATGTGCGTTCAGGTCGTCGGTTGACGATCAGAATGATCGGGGAATTTGTCTCACACCACCCTTCATCAAGTTTTAACCAATGAATTGGGAATGAGAAAGACCTGCTAGAAAATGGTTCTAAAAAACCTTTCGCAGGTACAAAAGGACATCAGGGGAGAAAGGTGCCTTGACTTTTTGGAATCGATCGAAAATAATGAAAATTTTTCGGAACGTGTGAACTGGTGACGAGAGTTGGCTGTTCGAGTATGACCCGGAAACAAAACGCCAGGGCATGAAATGGCACACATCAGGCTCTCCAGCGCCCAAGAAAGCAAGAATCAGCAAATTAAAGATCAAGAGCATGCTGAATTGTTCCTTTGATAGCTAAGGAATCGTTCACAAACAGTTCGTGCCTCGAGGTCAAACAGTTAATCACGACTATTACCGAGAGGTTCTCGAAAGACTCCGAAAAAGGGTCATGCGTGTGAGACCAAATATCATGAACGATGCATCATGACAATGCGCCTTGTTACAAGCAATTTCCATAAACGGTTTTTTGGCCAGTAAAAATATTTCTTTGGCTCCTCAACCTCCTTATTCACCTGGCTTGAGTTCTTGTGACTTTTTCCTCTTCCCAAGATTGAAAAGTCATTTGAAGGGATGTCATTGTGGGACGCTCGAAAACATTCAAACGGCTGTAACCGACCAGCTAAAGGCGATTTCAATATCCGAGTCCCAGCACTGCTATGAGGAATAGAAAAACCGTCTCCAACGCTGTGTGGCTTCCCGAGGCAGTTATTTTGAGAGAGACAAAGTTCAATTGCAATAATATTCATATAAAAATATTAAAAAATATCAGTCCAATTACTTAATTTACACACCTCGTATCTTCTTGTATGCCTTGTGCAACGTTCTAAAGCAACACCCTAGTTATGCTATTGCATTGACCTGGACACATTGCGGTCCCTATTTTGCAGTCGTTTGTTTTAAGTTACGATCAACACACTAGCGTAACTGTGTATTTACATACAAAACAAATGTTCAATAATTATTGGTCGTTAAAGCACCTTGGTCCATAAATATACCAACCTCTATGGACAATAGTAAGCGCACGCAATTAAAAACGTCCTTGGCGCGGTATTAATGTCGTCTGGGATACTGAGGTGTTAACACTTCAACGAAGGCAGATTTATTGGATATAGTTTAGATGCTCTGCTGACTCGACCAACTTTCACAAATAATTAATTTATCTAACAACGTTTATCTGGTTTACATTGCTGTACGTACGATTATTTTATCACTGCTTTGTGAGCACGTAGGTTTGCAGACATTTTAATTGTGACAGGTAAATGCAAATACGTTATTTACTTGCAAGATTACATGTTTATTAAGTTAAGCGGAACTGAGTCATGAGGATTGTTGTTTCGCTAAAACAGACTACGAGTTGATGGCCTGATTAAATGTTGCACCATACTCATTCCATTTTGAATCCCACTTTGAATAATTCCGATAATTTTCAATTTCTATAGTCATATAGCATTCAAACTACCAGGCTTTGCCATTGTGTTACTTTGCAGGTACTACGTTTATTCAAAAGTATTCGTGTGGATGTCGGAAGAAATGTTGAAAGGATGCATCAACAATACACAACAGGATACACCAAACGCTATGTAATCACCTAAATGCATGGTAAACAACCATCAGTTTAAATATCAAAGATCCATCTACTAACTTAAAAAAAAATATAACGGCGGAGCTCGACTTTCCTAAGATAATGCATCAACTATTTAAGTAATTTACCGATCCGCATATAACACTTATGTAATGAATTAAGGTGTCAAGATAAAGCACATGAAATGTGAAAATGTATTCACGTGTTTTATGCAGACCTAATTTCAGTGCGGTATGATATATTCCCACATGTACCGATGTGTGTATGTATAACGTACAGAAGGTTGTGCAACGTTATGTGCAAATGAAATATCTGTTTACGTAACGATAAATAAACAGTAATGTATGCAAAATATTTATTACATAAACAGTTTCCTTTTTAGTATAAACTGGACATGCGCCAGTGTTATTTAAATAAATATTAATTTAAGCTGATGTGAACATGCCAAAATTATTTTGTAATTTTCCATGTGGTAAAATTTTATATTTTGACGGACAACTTCAAATTAGCGGTATTAATATAAATTCACTGGTTAATCGTTATGATGACACGTAAGTGCATATTTCAAAAATGCAACATTAAAACTAATAAAAGCTTGGTTGGTTATTACAACGAACTTTAACACTGAAGATATTTTGGTTCAGTTTTTTACATTCTGCCAAAATTGATTGAGAATTTTATTATTTTGCAGAATTTTGTGATTAAAAAACCTTAAGTAATATTTTTTTAAAATTACTATGTACTTATCGAAGAATGACATTTATTAGTTCAGATAGGGTACAACAAACTAAGTAAAATATCAAAACAGTGAAACGATCACAAAGTATATAAAAGTATATGAAAATTAAACAGTTTTTGTCCAAAGCGAGCGACGTGAATCGCATTTGACTTTACTGCCATGGGATCCTGCATGGTACATTGAGCGGAATACAACGGGGAAATGTACATATGTTGGGTTGTTTGTAGTACCACCACATTCACATAAAGAAAGAAACACGAAGAATGACATATTAGGCATAGAGAGAGATCATATGCTTCATAAGTTTATTATAAATTTATTATAATTGCTGAAAGTTAGTGGTAAAATCCTTAATGTCATTTTCATCTGCAATATATGGGAATACCCCATAAAATTCGCCACAGCCGTGCGCTGTCAAACGAAAACAACGATTACCATGTAGAATTTATAACGTCTGTACTAGGAGCACATAATACTCCCAGCACTAACCAAGCCAACGATTGCAAAACATTGAATTAGCGTACGGCTTACAAATTGCATTTATAAATTTATATCAAAATCTAACATCTTTCACAATAATCATAATGGTTTCTTGAGAAAGAGGTCTACAACACGTTTACAAACGTCTTCAAATTACGTCATTTTGGCACAAAATTTTACAAGTGGCTCTACAATGCTCTGTTCTCGGACCGTTGCTCTTCTTATTACATGTCAACAGCCTGTCAGAGGTTATCAGTACGGTTGAGGTGGTGTAGCGGAAACGAAGATGCGAACATTTTAAAAATAAGTTAGAAAACAATCTCCGGACTATGAATGAATGATTTGAACATAATAATTTTACATTAAACACGAGAAAGGACACATTTTTCTCTTTAACCCTGTATTGCCCCACCTGCGTTTTATTTCGTATTAAACGATACTTCTTGTTAGCACTAATAAACATAGGCTCGAAAATAAGTTTCAATTTTTTGAGTAACGTTTTGATATTTTCTGTTTGGCGGTGGGGCGTGAGAGTCCCGTCAGGAATGAGAGAGTCAGAGTAAACACCCTTATTTCCAAAACGCATTTTAAACATTTAAAATATTTAATTCATGATACTATGGAAAACGGTTTTTTTACTATTGCAACATAAATAAACATTGCACGCACAACATTTCTGTTGCGGTCTAGACTCTATGGCATTAGCGCTCCCTCTTGTGACAGTAAAAACTGGCCAGCGTTTTCCCATATGCCTGTTGTTATGTCATTGTGAACACTGTAATTGTACTTACGGCGTTTTCTCTGACAGGAAGGTGAACACGGACTGCAGGGTGCTGTAGATGTTAACGTTCTTTTTTTATTTGTTTGTGTAAAATTTTCAGATTGATTCATCAATCCGGTTGCTACTGATCTACGAAATTCTAGTTGCGTTACCTTCTCAAATAATTGACTTGAGATAATGCTGGCATTCACAAATGATGCGGTGCGACCACTTTCTGGATTTTCTGTCAACAGAGTATGTACTTCTAAACTGATCTACAAGATATACTGCTCCCATACTTGCGTCGTAAACAATTTTTGGACATTTAATGGCAACCATCCATCCTTTGCCTTTCTTCTAACCTCAGCTTCTCCAGTTCCATGATAATTAGATGCAAAGTGCGCAACCTCGTTATCTTTCCAGGTAAAATATGCTACACTCGTCGAAGAAAATCTGTAGTCATAGTCGCCCCTTTTCATTCCCTTTTCATCTTGCATGTGCTGTGGTAGATGTTTCCGTGTGATTCGGATAGTACCACATGCTAACGTGTTTTCCATGAGGAGTTTTTCCAATAATGGTATAGCTGTAAAGTAGTTATCGAAAAATAACTTTCTGTTCTGGTTCCAAAATTATTTTGATAGGGAAAGAACAATCCGTTCTCCCAACCCAAACTTTGAAAACTCTTCCTGCCACTCTTCATTTCTACCTTAGTATAAATCAAAGCCAAGTATATAACAATTCTGGTCTTCAATTTACCAAAGCTTATACCCTCGCTTTATAGGTTTTTTTGGATTGTATTGCTTGAGGTAACTGCGGCCCTTGAATAAAATCATTGATTCATCAATGCTCAATTCTTTTGTGCCATTACTGCACTTACAAATTTGGTCATTCACTGCTGCTATCAAAGGTCGAATTTTTTAGGCTTTATCTTTATTATATATCGGCAATGTCTTATTAACATTGACGAGTAAGTTCTGCAAAATCATTTCAAACCTGTTTCTAGGCATTACTTTTGCAACATATCGTACACACAAATCCTCGCTTGTACTCCAGTAGTGCTTCCAACTTGGAAGTATGTGATATCCCATAAACAGATTTATTCCCAAAAAAGCCAATAAGTCAGATTTTTTTCAAATTTAATGCTTTGCCATTCTGCACTGAATACGTTACTTTCGTAAATTATGTTTTCTAAAGCAGGCTAAAAAGGGTAATAAAGACGTCAATCAGCTGATATCTAATATTGTCATGTTCAATCCGATTTTTCTTCTTCCATTTTCTAATTGAGCGCTACCAGTCGCGGGTATATCTTCAGTCTTATCATTTGAATTGACCGCTGGCTCAACTTCCTCAATTTCATCTATTTCTTCATCGTTTTCTTGACCACTATCAACTTCATTATTTGCGTCAACACCTGGCAAATTATAAATCATTTTTTCTATAGCTTCTGCTTCGCGTATTAGTTCAGCATCAGTAAGCTTCCCTGTCCAGTAATTCCATTCCATTTTATATTCAATTTTCTTGGCGAAAAACACGTAATCAAAACCAACAAAACAAAAAAAAATTGGCGAATATAGAAAATATGTAGCCATTTTGTTCCTGACTCCCTAACAAGGGTGTTACCAAATAAAAGAATTATTATTTTATTTGCATCAGGATATCATCAGAATGGTTGAACTTAAATTATAGACAATTCAAAATTCCGATTGTCAGACGGGAGAGGAGAGAAATTGGAGAGGATGTCATTTATTATCCCCGGATTGGAATAATATTTATGTCACTAGGAGATCTTTATATATAGAAGTAATCCTCCAAAATTTCATTGAACAGTATTCATACAAATGTAAATACAACGCACAGGTGGGTCTGATAATTTATTTATGAAAGTAATGATAATATAATTTAAACAGTTATTACATTTTTATCAATGAGCAAATTAACAGGTAAATGGTGTTTTCCTATAACATTAAAAGATGATGATTTGTATACACTAGCAAGATCCTAGTATGTGGAATAGTGATTTTCCTTCTAACTCTACAGTATTACATATTATTGTTCCACCGTTCAAGAAATTATTGCCTGAAAACCGAACTGGATGGTAGTATAGTAAGTACGAATATACGCAATACAGCATTCCATAATCCTATTATGTATTCAGGTGATATATCATAGCAGCGTGTGTACCTAATTGTTATACGCAAGACGTTATTTATGAATTTGAATCGAATAAGCGCTGGAAATGCGCGCTCGCTATGAATGCAATACATCAGATAGCGTTTATAAACATTGTTGTGGATTTTTGCGCGGTGCGGCTTGGATTTAAAATCGCAGAAGATATCCAACCGCCATACAAACACTATGATAAATATGTAAGTAAATAGACGTATACTAAAAGTAGTAGAATATATTTTATAATTTAACTGAAATAAATCTGATTCGTTGGGATAAAACCCATAAATAAGAAGACGGATGATACACCAAGACCAAGGCCACACACGCCAGCATAATTCTTTTACCTATCGGAGCTATCTAAAGATAAAACATAGAGAAGGCAAGTAGAACTCGTTGAAGAATTTACGATTTTACTTTCCAAGTTAGATTTTCTCGATTTCTATCAGTGATTTCTCGAACATATTGAAGTATTTTCCGTATCAGAATTGCAATAATCCATTTGGTTTGTACATTTTAGTAAAGTAGAAGTTGTAATAGTCCTCCTGCATTAAATAGTAGACATATAGTCCTGTTTTGGTTTGAAGTTAGTCTTTCATTTTCTTCTATATACCAAACCAAATAGAAAAAAGTAAGGAGAAACAGTAGCATTTACGATATGATAAACCGAAGGTACTATTCTAGGTCGACCTAGGGATCGTTTAATTGAAAGCTAAGAGCGTAACCTTAAAAAAACGGTATAAAAACCGGTACCACTGTTACGACATAATTTAGAAAATAAACGCTCACGGATTCCCGGACAATAAGCGAAACATTTTAAAAACCAACACGTCGCACCCCTGACTGAGTCGAACAAAAGGTCCCGTATTTACAAAAAAAATATTCAGGTGCAAGCCCATAAAAAACAAACATCGCGTTATAATTTACACCTCCGATCCTTCCCGGTAAAGGTAGCCAGTAGGGAGTACTGCCATCTACATTTCGAGTTCTTTTTCTGTGTCCGGATATATAAAGCGAATTACGTTACAAATGACACTGTTGTGAGTAATAAAAATTTAAGAAAATATAGGTATAATATATACGAGATGGTAAGGGAATTTTTTATTTTTTACTAATAATATATACCTTCATTTGCTCTCTATCCCACATATCTAAGCTTAGTTCTTTTGGTTTTTCTTCTAAACGACGCTTATTGTTCCAATCGTGTCTGACGCATTGGTCTAACTTTCTATTTCATAATGGCTTTCAGTTGCATATATTGCAGCGGGGTGTACCAAACCCGTAACCTTGGCCTTCTCCATTTTAATCTGTTCGTCAATGATTTTTGCAATCATTACACAATGTCCTCCATGAGAGAAACCTATCCTGATCACTATACGTATACAATCGCAAATCAACTACTGACTTTAGTTAACGAGATTAAAGGTTGTGGTGTTATATTTGATCCTGTATCGTTTCTCGCTACCCATATGGACGCTCTGTGGTCAGCAGCTTCAGAAATGTTAAGGTTTATCACTCGAATTTCAGGATATTTTAACATCTCTATTCCGAAAACGTTTTTTTTTCATTCGTGGTTAGTAAGTTGTAGTATGCTTCGATTGTTGGGTTTTCTTTCTACCCAACGCAGCAGCTTTCCGTTGAACGCATACAGCGTCGACGATTTTATTCTTTAAAATAAGTGCAATTCATCCTAATTGGCATAGATCGCACAATGAGTTGTTCACATTACATCAAATGCGTACATTTAGTTACCGCCGAAACATAAACAGTTCTTATATACTTATTATTAATAAAGTTGATTGTCCGTGCAGAACTTCCAAATCTTCATGCTCGAAACCCGACACGAACGCAGTACCCTCAAAAAGTAAATGTCTGGATTGGAACAATTAGTAATAGACCTTTTGGCCCGTTTTTTATTGACGGAAACCTACCTGCAGCAAAATTTCTGAATCGATTGCGAGACCATATCATTCCATCAATTGAGATGCTGACTGCTAGAGAACCTTTTGCAGTTTCTTTAAGGTAGCTGTGGAAACGCTTAAGAATACTTTCGATACTTCAGATATCCCCTATAAATACGATCCATTTCAACACTATGAGGAGCCATACTATGGATGCCGGATTGCATATGTAGCTGTACTGTGGTCCAAGAGGACAACAAAAATCTTGCTGTTCCTCCCAAAAATATATTTTTAATAATGACAAATATAACCCTAGAGACATTATTAACCTACTGACATTAGTTGTGATCTTGTTAATCACAATGACATTCATTTAAAATAAACTAAACTCGTCTAAAAATATTACGGCATAAGTGCTATAAGCATCTTCTTTGTATGATAATCATAATGCTGCGCTTTGTCTTTAAATGAAAGTTTACCAATCCTAAGCGAAAACTAGCTATACATACAACAATTACTTTAAGATCGCCAGGTTAAGATACATCTCTCACCCACTTTATTGTTTCAATATTCTACTTCGTGTTCGATACTTTTCTACCTCCAGTGGTATGCATATCGGCTATTACTAGCCAAAGTGGGCGTTTAAAGCAAATACATTAAGCAATTAGCATACAACTTGCATCTTCTATTCAAATTGGAGCGTTTTAACGTAGTTACCACACACATTGATACCTTACGGCACTTAAATTGTTTAAAAATGGAACCCAATTATACAATCACTCCAGAGGTTGGGATCTTTAAAAGCATATGCGCATTACAAAATTAAGAATAGCTGAAGTAATACAAGGCGCATTTCATTCGTATAGTTGTACCGCAAAATTAACTTACAAATTAACTGAGTAGAAACTATGAAATATATAGTAACGTGTTTAAATGAATCGTTCAACGGATGTCTGAAAACATACGCAACTATATCAAAAAATCTAAATTGCCAGCGGAAACGAGTCAGGATTCTGTTATTATTGAGCTTACATTATAGCAGTTTAATACGTGATTATTGTGGTATACCCAAGATAAGTAATTGCAAAGAAGCAATAAAAAATTCGCCCAATTGACCATAAGATGGTGGTGATTACTGAGTACCATTACACCTATGTCATAGCATAACGGAAATCTCTGTACACGCACAAACCTAATTTTTTAGGTAACAACACTAGATTTGTAAAATAACATAACAGGGACTGTACAAAAAAGGTTATTAATTTCGGATACGTTTTGCATTTATTCAGACCAGCTCATTAACAAGAATGCGAGTAACTCCTCTTTTTGTTTATATTTCAGCAGTCCTTAGACCTTATAATATAATAGAATTGTGCGTAACTATGCTCAAGCAAATGTTTTGAGTTATAAATTTGCCCATTACGACCGCAAATTCCAACAAAATTTTTAATACCACTTTAGGAAAGTACGAGGGAGTATTGGTAAATAGTTAGCCTGCCATATAAATTGTCACAATATTTCAATACAGGATTTTATTTATTCTACATATTCCCGTTTCACATTTACACAAACAGCAAAACGTTTATATAGTAATCCTAAGCTCATTAAATTAAATCTTTGTCTTGGTCTGCAAACGACTCCTCAACCGCACATATGGCTTCGTCATTTGCCGAAAATCAATAAATCTTTGAAATCTGTTTTTCTATCACAATTATTTCACCTTTGCCACAGAAAACAGAAGCACGGGTCTTGCCAGACGATTTATTAACAGGGATTTTTATTTATTTTTAAAGATTTCTGATGACTTTTAAGTCTGCGGATCAACCCTTCCTTGTCTTTACCGCATTACTTACAGATAGAATGACACACTATTTTGCCGACAGTTTTCTTAACAAAATATTTCTAAATACTAAATCCAGATCGAAAGAAGAAAGGCGCGGTTTACAAAGGCGCGGTTTACAAAATTTCGGCATGAACACGTTCGTGAACGGATTGTTAATTTGTAGAAACAATTGTCAATTTTTTACCTATTTCAGACTGTTACGCAATACTTCATCAGTACCTTTTCATAAAAATAAAATGGGATATTTACATGAAGTATCAATAAATCAAAAAAAAATCATGGTTTTTGATTTTGTTAAAAAAAATCATGATTTTTTAACAACCCTGTCTTTAATATCTGCACTTCTATTATATCATCAAAAATGCCGATTGATAATAACTAACCGAAACTCGATTTTTTCAAAATCTATCTTTTACTCAGCCACGATACCGTTGCAGAACATTCGCAGTTTTTCTACCGTTCAAGTTAAGGATGTCAAACTTTTATATTATATTTATATTATTTATCATAGTTGTAACCATAGCAACCATATTCGATTTTGTGTACTATAGAAAGCAAACCAAGCAAACTAGCTTCAATATTATCTCGTATATAAATAGACAGCGAAATTAATTTAAGGATTGCAAAAAGTAATAACGGTGCAGGAGGATTAAACAAGATACTAAGAGCAAAAAAATATATCCAAACATATAAAACTTAGGATTTATAAGACTGTGCTAAGGCCAACACTAACCTACGGATGTGAAACCTGGGTTATGAATCAGAAAAACCAATTGAAGATAGAAATATTGGAGCAGAAAATCTTGAGAAGGATACTGGAAGGAAAACATACATAACTAGCCTGGGAAAGAAGAATGGATGCAGAGTTATACGAACTGTATGGAGGAAAGGTAAGAGTAGAAGACTGCAATGGGTAGGACTTCTGGAAAGAATGAATGACGGACGAACTGTTAAAGGTGTGGCCTGGAAGATACCGGAAGGAATGAGAAAGAAGGGAAGACCGGGGATAAGATGGATACAAGCAGTGGAAGAGGACCTGGTGGGGAAACAGATTAGAAGTTGTAGGGGGCTAGCAAGAAACAGGAAGATGTGGAAAAACATCACGCAGCTCAAGGCCTAGGTGGCCTTTATATGCTGACTATATATAAATAGTTTTCAATTTGACATTGGTTACTAATTTTCTTTCTATAAAATCTAGAATTCCCTAGCTTTCTCGTATCTGATCCAGTAGAACTCTTTCTTTGCTAGGTCATCTGATCGATGAAAACGAATGCTTCAATTTATAATAGACAAGCCAATAAAATAATGCCTATTGGCCTCCCAAAACACAAATAAGAACTAAATATTTTTTCAAAGGATTTTTCTACCATTTCTAAACAGCTACGATAATAAATATTCCACAATAAATGAAACTTTCTACAGGTGGTGTGAGTATTTTGTGTCACGAAATTCGATTTGTTATTTATGAAATCGTCACTCCCTTTTGAATATCACGAACGATTTAGATTCATTTGTGATCATCCGCACAACACCGTTTATATACAACAAAGAAATTACGGGCTTTCCCAAAGCTTATTGAGGTAAAATAATAACCGAAGAAGAGTTTAATGCTCGTATACGTTCCCACTTATCTGTATCTCGTAATTAAATGCGTTTGTCAACCTTAAACAACGTCACCGCAGACACTAAAAGAACAAGAAAGGTAGATTTCAAAAATCAGAGCACGCCACGCATCACCGATTTCTTTGTTCGCGGTTATCTGGGCGAGAGATGCATCCTTGTTATTAAAACCAGATCCTGCTAGAAGATTTCTAGAGTAACATGTTATTCCACAATTATAGTCGTAAAACGGGAATAGTTTATAGTTCTCTTAATTGTAGCTATCGTGCACGTAAGATGGTTCAGAATCCGTTCCGCTTGGATGTAAAAATAATGTAAGAGTAATGAAACAACGCGCTCTATTGCAATGGCAATTTGATAAAGAGATAGGGTTTCGACGAACTGAAAGCAGTATACCTAAGCGTACATGCATATCTTTGTATATGCAATAATACCTTAATTAACCCACATCACTTTATATGTAATTAAATCTCTGAATTGATATTCGCTTTTACCACCACAAACGGTTAAGATACAAGGATGCTTTGAATGGATGCCTTATTGAAATTATCGCGAATGTTATTAAACGCCTTGAACGCTAAATACAATGATATCTTAAATTGAGTAGAGTATATACCTAGTTTTAGATTTCTCTGGATAGAGTTTATTACAGCTTAATTGCCTATTACAATGATATGTGCCTTTTAATGAATACCTCCATATACATTAACAGGGGTGTCACACAATGGAAGTAAATCTAATTTCTTGAATATCTTTACTCCCATTTTTCTCCAGTTGTAATTACTTTTCTATATTGTTTGATCAATATCCACTTTTAGCGTTACTGCTAAGGATGCCGAAATACGTATACAGTTTGTATACACAGACGGAAATCTTACATCTGCCTATTAGCAGAAACATAGTTGCCAATGCAATATATGTACAATGAGGGTATTAGTCTTGACTTACTGAAAGAGGCGGAATTCGTGAATTCTCGAAATATTCAACACGTCATCTTTGGCATACATTTACATGCTTCGATTTTTTGCTCGTCTGTTTCCTTCGACTTTCAAATAAACAATCCTTTATCTACGCTCCTCCTGGGGCGATGTGTTTTAAAAGAAACATGTAGATTGTTGTGTATATTTGAATCGCGCGCCACTCATAACGGCTGTTTCTTTGAATAATTCGATTGTGCGCCTTCCAGAAGGCATTGCATTTTTTAGCTACCATCGCAGGTAGCAAATTTTTCAGTGCCTTTTTTGTAACACACAAGTTAAGAGTCGATCGTCAAAGCAACACATTTTTTTGTATATCTCATTGCATCTCAATCATTGCATCATCCACGTATTTTTATTGCTATTTCGAAATCTTGTTTACTTGGACCAATGAATGAATACAAGCGATCGCGTATATTTTGGCTTTTATTTATTTCCAATTAGAAATAGTAAAACTATGCTGAACTCGTTTCGTAGAAGTTCCATGTAGTTATTATATTTTTGTTCAGTTTCCTAAAATCACTTTCCACTTCTTAAAAATCTACCATACCCTCAGTCTTTAGGAGCGTGAAGAGGGTTTCTTTATATAAAGATCGAAGGGAACACACGGGTAAGAAATCCATTGCATGTCATCGAAGGATGATGATGTTTAGAGTATTTCCAGATATCACAAAATCCGTCTCTTGCACTGAGTCAAGACTAATGCCCCTGATGTAACGTGGTTGGGGCCTTTGCCTTCGCTGGATGCGTAAGCAATGCTTGTATTAAATTCTCATGCTAAATTTAATAAAATATATTCTTATATTTAATAAAATTTCTCAATAAAACAAATTTATTGTTGCGTCACAGAAAGCTATTCATTCTCTCTACCTGAAAATGTCAACCACCTTTGTTATTTGAAGCAAAATAACTAAATTAGTCATTTGATACAGGAATAAATTTAATATTTTTCAAATGTTTGAATTAACAGTGGGGAGTTTTGAGTACAATCGAAAAATGTTGAACTAAACAATGTTTTTTCGAATGAATCAACTACTTTTCTCAGTGTATTTACTATTTAATAATACTACTAACAATACTAATAATAGACAAGTCAACATTGCATCAGCAACAGTTGATTCTCGGGCTTACATAATAGCAAAGAAGCAACAAGGCAACAAACATTAAGGTCGCAAGCAGAAAAGTTGAGGTTTGCTTCAGTAGTTGACATTGACTTAGTTTTCGCTAATGCAAACGCCAAACTACCAAATGAAACTTGTTAGAAAATTTATTACAAACACTTCGTTAAGGATTTATACGAAAATAATGTTTAAAAAGCTAGTCGTTTAGAATCTAGGGAATAAAAAATTCTTGTCATTATGGAAATTATAATTAACTATCCTAAAAGCTTACTTAAATGGTATTTCTTTAATTTTATTATCGGGCTAATTGAGCGTAAAAACCGTTACTTTTTTATTTTGCTTCCAATATTTTCAGAGGTATCTGGACTCGTACATAGTGTTATAGCGTTATAGGTAAATTACTTCCAAATCCGAAATACAATACTAATTCGTAGCATCTAATTTTGTAGAAAATAAGGCTTCAACTAGTTCTTATAGGTTCACCTGCTGAGCCTAACTGTTAAAGGCGTCCGTTATTTACGAGGCAGTAAATGGTAATTGTAATAATAGCAATAATTACAATAATAGTAGACGTTTATTTTAATTGTGTAGGAACTTCTTCACTATAGAGTCCCTAAGTATTTTTTATCACATTCTAATAATTTTAACCTACCCAAGCCCTCACCAGGTGGTCTAAACCATTGGAACGAGCTTCATTTTTTACCGCTCACTACGTTTTAACTATATAAACACGTTAATTATTTACACAGAAGATGCTAAAAGTATATTTGTAACATGTTCAGATTCGTTTGTCTTTCAAATCAGAGCGGCCATCGTTTCAAAGTAATGGTTGTAAAAGCCACCAAGATGTCGAATAAATGTGAATAAGAGCTAAGTAGAAGGAAAAACAGCTTCCGTTTTATTTCGACGTGCGTACCTTTGACGTTTTAGAGTCGTGCACTTAAAATACGACTGCATGTATGTTGTACATATGTATGCAGTAACACTAATTTATCTCGCAGTTACAACGATTTAAGCTTACGCTCTAAACAGTTATGTAGGACAGACTCATGCGTGTATCTGTAATGATGCTTAATGCAAAATTTCATCAGTAGCAATTCGCTTCGAACGTAAATATGTAATAGAAACCGTCCAACCATTATGTTTCCACATAACGGCCTCAAAGATTTAATGCAGCATTAGTTTCATTTGAGCAGAAGCCACAGGCAGATTGAAAGTAGAATGAAGAATTGACGATTATATGCTTGTTTATGGGATATTAACATTCAAATTGTAAATTTTATAATGAACAAATTAACAGAACGGCAATGCAAACATGATATCAAAGAAGTGCTCGAACTAAACGATATTTCTCACTGAGAGAAAAATGTTGTAAATTTTGCAAGAATTGAAAATGTTGGTGCTACACTTTGTAGCAAAATTTCTCATGAAATTGTAACAGTAGTGCCTACTACTTGCACCACATAATCGCATTTTATTCTAATGGAGTAATAGAATGCAATACCATTCCTGATAGTAAATATTAAAATTTATTGTAGGAATAATTCATATCCTCGCACAATAAAAGGAAATACATGTAATAGTGTTATTTAGATTACATGATTGAACTAAATTATTACTAGTAGAGTGGTGGACAGTATCGGCTGTACTGGTTAGAATTCGATATTTGAATCTACTTGGAAATGCAACCAGCCTAATCAAAACACAGCTTTATTGTTTTGCTCGAGCTTTCGGTTTTTATTTGAAACCTTTATCAAGAATACAAAATTTTGTGTATAAAATGTTATCTGACATCGTTATTATGGACTAGTTATTGAAATTAACACGTTAGAATATTGAAATGGTATGAAGCAGTTACACATTGTAAGAGACAAACTGAACTGAATCACCGATGTGAGTTTCCACGAAAATATGTGCGGATTTCCTAATAAAATCGCTTTTGTATTGTTTGTCACTTACGATGCGTAACTGTTTTATACTATTTTAATATTTTAACCTGTTAATTAACTAGTCCATAATAACGATGTCAGTAAACATTTTATACACATTTTGTACTCTTGATAAAGGTTTCAAATAAATACCGAAAGCTCGCGCAAAACAATAAAGCTGTGTTTTGATTACGCTGACTGCATTTCCCAGTAGATTCAAATTTCGAATTCTAAATTATCAATTTTTGTAGTAAATTATAGTATAGACCACATGCAGAAATTATTGTCGACGGTATAAAATAATATAAATTACTAAATATCTAATTTCACAACAAAATTAGTAAACTAATAATACCATGAAAGACTAGACAATAACCCAAAGACTCGTTTATACCAATCTTCTATACATAGGTCTTTAGTGGTAAGAGAATAGATCTATATCCATTTAAAGGAATGAGCACCGTCCAAAGTGTCACGTTTTAGAGCAGACACACTAACCTCACAAATCCATCGGGGATTAAAAGTACGCAGCGCGTCTACTTCCCAGCGACCTAAATCAGTCTCACGACCGACCAATTATTGATCAGAAGCCTTCAATCAATACCAACTGCAAATCGTAAGTGCAATAGGAAATATTTACGCAATGCTTTATAAATTATACTACAACATGTTACTTGATAAACAGTACTGAATTCATAATTCTTTTTTTAACATATTATTTAGACTTTACTACATATTCTAAATGTGCACCTCCACGTTCAAGACAGACGCCATAACGAAATTTCAAGTGGGTCATCATGTTATCGAATAAGGGTTGCCTCAGTTGTGCGAAAAAGGATCGAATGGCATCATTTAATTCATCGGTTTGTGGTGACGTTTGGAGGACGGCATCTTTGGCCGTGCCCCAAATGTACGCGTCTGGAGAGGTGAGGTTTAGCGAATGTAAAGGATAAGGGAAGTCAGTAAATCGTGGAATGATTTTGATTTGAAAATGTCCCTGAGGAAATTAACGAATTGCGGCAGCAATATGACAAGTTTCCCCGTCCTGTTGAAAAACTTGGTCTCGAAATGCCAAATTACGTGCACGATAGAATCGATGAGCAAAATAAATGACTCTCACTATATTTTGCTTGAACATTTTTTGTTATAGAAACAATATAAGCCTTCCTCAGCAAATGAACAATCACAAACAAATATTTATATTTGTTAAATTTTGCTTCCAACAGCTTGATTTAAGTGCATTCTAACATGAAAACACTTAAATGATGATAAATGGTCTGAAGATCGAAGCAGGCACCTTTCTCTCCTGATGTTCTTTTGTTTCTGCGAAAGGTATTCTGTAACTGTTTTCAAGCAGATCTTTCTCATTCCCAATTCATTGATCAAAACGTGATGAAGTTCGACTGTTCCCCGATCATTCTGACCGTCAACCGACGATCTGAACGGACAAGATCGGGGGTTTTGTCGACATTGCCATCGGCTCTTGCAGTTGAAGTCCTTCCGCTGCGTGGCTCATCTCCCATCGACCCTCTTCCTTCTGAAAATGCGCATGCTGAAGTTTTGCAAAAGTTTCTATTGCGGTTTGCCCAAGACTGAAGCAAAACCTGCTGCACACCCTTGCTCGAAATTAATGTCTTTCATTTGTAGAACGCACTACGAAAACCGGGTTCACGGAAAAAATGACAACGCTCAACCAAATGACATATGATCGAGTTCAAACTTGCACTGAACGCGTATTACAATGTCCACTTGTCGCCCCTCCATGTCCCGTGCTTCCCGTGTTGCCGTATCAAACGCTACGTTGTCAGTCTCATTACTTAATTTATACACCTGGTACAATCAAATTTTCATTTTACTTGATTATTAATTGAATATGGTTTGATGAATACAGTAAGGGTAAAAGGTGACCATTATTTTTTTTTAAAGATGTCATTTTGAGCAACATATTTAATTACATTATTGTGCTGAATTTTTGCTTGGGTTTCTTATATCAAACTTTTGCGAACCGAATTCAAAAGTTGTCTAATAAGGGATACTCTAAAGTCGATGGTTTTTTTTTCGCGCACTAGGCGATATCGGTAGATGCTTGAGCGTAACGTTAAGCATTACATCTCCTTTATTAAATTATATAGGTGAGCATGCCCTATAATTTATCTCAAAGAAATAAGAAACTATATAAGGACAGCGTAAAAGATTTGGCTTAATTACAAACGCAATTTAATAGATTCATTAATCACTGATTCGGTACAGCAGCATAGTAACAAATGATATTTTCAAAAGAGTACAACGATTATGTAATTTTTTTTTACGAGGAAGCTTTACCGGTACCGCCCGGAAACGAAAAGTAACTGTACGCGATAACAGCCTTCTGTCTTATAATAATAATTTAAAACAGCAAAACTTCCATCAGATTAACTGCAAAAACACATCACTCATGTAAAGACAATAAATTAGTACGGAACACAATGCATAATTGATGGTAGCGGACCGCAGGTCATTAGTTACACCTTTTTTTCATTATCGTACCACCACCCAAGCTACCGAAATTTTAACACGGCGTATCTGAAACGGATGGAGCAACGCGTTACTCCATTTACGGAACGCAAACACACACCGCGCTAGGTGTTCATCATCCGGACAGGGAGGTCAAATTAAATCATTAACGTTTTGATAACGGCAAAATTCACATTGTATTTTCCCATATTACTTTTGGGAGAATTTATATCATGAATTAGAGGAAAAAATACTATCTAAACTGATAAATGCTTCGAATGGATCTATTTCACTTGCCGAAATAATTTGTGCTGCTCTGTGGTTGCTTCAAGTTAGTTATACATATGTACGAGGCATGTCCGGTTACTAAGGTACGTTTGCGCTACACGCCGGCGCCGCCTATATCAGGTTGAAACTTGTACGTATTTTAGATGCGCATAGTGTACTGCATTGTCATTGCCTTAGGTTCAGTACAACGTGTGCAGTGACAGCCGCACAATGTCAGTCATCAAAACATACTCCATGTTTGAAGCGCGAGCGGTCATTCGTTTTTTGTTTGCTAATAATGAAACACCTACCGAAATTCATAAAAAAAACTGAAGACTTACAGAGAAGGCGTTATGAGTCGAGTCGTTAGTATTTGGTGTAAACAGTTCAAAAGTGGACGCACTGCTCTCAACGATCAGTCAAACGCCTGGCTTCGGAAACACAATTGGGAAGTTATTGTCTATCCGCTCCATAGTCCAGACCTGGCTCCTTCTGATTTTCATTTGTTTCGGCCGTTGAAAGCTCATTTTTTGGGTAAAAGGTTTGAAGACGACGACGAAGTTCAAGAGGAAGTAATGCGGCAGTATTTTACAAATTTGGATCGCACAGAAGCTTGTGCCTCTCTGGGATGAGTGCCTTAACATTTAAATTAGTTAACGGTGCACGCTTTTACTTAGTGTATGTTTGATTTATATAAATAAAGTAGTCTGTCTGCAATTCACAAACGTATCTTAATAACCGGACATCCCTCGTACATATAGGTTTGTATCGTTTTTATTCTCTGTAAAAGAAATTAAACAGAATGGTGTGATTTTTCTCACTCAATGATCTAATCAAGAGAGAGTTGAGGTACAGCAACTCTGCCACAGGGAAATTCGAAGGGAAGCGACATCAAATACATATAAGACCCCCTCTTAAACTTATTGTTTGATATACAGCATGGCCCAAATGTCAGTGACAATTTGTATTTAAAATAGCAAAGAACAAATACCAAAGATAGTAAAATTGATGACTCTCATCTTCCATACAAACTTTACATGTGGCTTGAACAGAGCCGCAAATGCATCGGATTAATGCTTTGTCATTATCAATATGTGAATACTGAGCTACTCGCAGATTATTTCCTGTCGGTACGGTTTTAGGGCGACCACGTGTCGGTGCATTGCAACATTTTTATAGGGTCATTTTTTTTTACTAAGTTTCGACAAATACTGTCTTAGTGGAGCAACAACATTTGCAATGTTAGTAAAGATCTGGTTGGACCAGGCTGAAGATACTCTGCAGAGAATGAGTTTTATTTACCAGATTATGTATACTGGAAAATTCACAAGGAAGCCTTATCCAGACAGACTACTGGCCAATAGAAATGATCCACTTTAATAAATTCACTCTTTTCTACAATGGGAAAAAGAATTGGTTCATTCAAACAAAAATAGTTCAACAACGTTTTTGATTTGTATATTCGCAATTGTATATATGGTTAATTCAATCATCTGAAAAATGTTAAACTGAATATTCCTGGAACAGCCAACGTAATTTAAGAAAACAGATCAAGGCTTTTATTTCAAACAAAAATTATTTGCATTCACCTAAAATGATCAACACTTTCATTGTTGTTGACTTAACAAATTCCTTTTTCTCAGTGTACGTAATATTAACATTTGCAACTAGGTCGTTATTATGGAAGAATTAGTCAGAAATTTCAAAAAATTTCTAACCATACAAACGTAACTCTTTTGCCCAAAATTTTGGCAATACAATTATTTAATTCTTTAAATTTATCATATAAAGGAAAGTGCGATGTTCAAAGTAACCATCTGTAATTAATTAACACGTTTTTATTTACATTTAAGATCTGTTTAAAATTTCTGATATGAAGAAATGTTATTTTTACTTACATTATTTATATACCATTTACCTATTATTATATATGCACACGCATACGCATTAAACATTACTTACAAGTAGTTACAAACATAAATATGTTCTTTGCATTTGAATTTATGCATTCACTTAGGCATATGTAAGCACATTGACGGAGAAAATTTTACGAAATACTTAGATACATACATATTTGCCTTACGCAATGTTCTCTTGCAAGTATTTATATTATGTTTTTATAAATAAACACCAGATATATATTAAATCTTATATTTTCTAAATTACTATTACCGCCGGCGATTAGAACACGTAACAGGTCCAATTACAGAGCTCAAATGCATCTCGGTTATCATGGAATGTCTACCGTGGGTATAAGTTATTGCCAAGTGCAATTAACGCACACATCGACAATAAATTTGTTTTGACAAACCTGTTTCCACGTGTATTTACACAAATATTTCGCTGGGGTCGATCTTTCATTGTCGCCTTTTTTATATACAACGCCCTAATACCAATTACTCTCGGGGGTTATTCTGAGTATTATATAAATAATACATAATAACACAATAAACAAAAATATCAACACGTAATTTGTAACGCTATACATGAGGTGTTGATTATTCTACTGAAGCACATTCATGAAATATGAAGCTATTGTACGAAGTAAATTTGTTTTTGTTTGCGTGTATGTTAGTTTTACCTATTTTCTAAACATAAGCTTCTGTTTAGTGCCGACACACACACAGCTGGTATTTCAGCTTCAAATTAGGTATCTTTTAAGTATGACAAATGAACAAAATATAATAAGAGCTACGTTATAGTGCAGTTCAAGATTTAAATTAAGTATTGCTCTTGTGGAGATCGTGCCCCACGTTGCCAAATCTATTTAGGTAATTAATTTTCCATAAGTTGTCGCTCTGTACACTATAGTAAATTCTATGTTGCCAACTCATAAACGTCAATCTGTGAATTTATCGTGGAAAGATTTGTATTTATGGGTTATGTTTAGTTATGTTCATATGATAATGAGGAGGATTTTAATAAGTAATCAGAAAGCCACTGAGTAAGTTATAAATCGAAAATTGTATTTGTGCCCCGCCTAGTGTTGATGTTGACGTGACGCTGACCTATGTATACTCTTACCTTTTCGATTAGGGCACACGTTAAGGGATAATTTGCTTCTTGTATCTTATATACGCTAATAGCACGCAGCGTATATTAAATCTAGTATCCGCTAACAGCACGTACACATTTTCTTTCGTATGCGCTAGCCTATATTAATTTAGACAATTACTCGACGATCGTGGAAGCATGTAAATCATCTATACCTAGTCTTCCTTTTACCATAAAATTAATATATCCTACTACGGAATACAAAACAAACTGTGGGAATTCAAACTGAAGTTTACATGGCACATCCTGGATTATTGAACTACGGTGAGTGCGCGGCGTTTATGAATCTGTAATTGTTGCAAAAAATTAAACACTCGAAAACAAGGAAGACTGAAGGTCGTAACCAAGTATCTAATTATTGTCCGTTTAATTAATTCATTTAGAATTTATCTTGGGTATGTGCACTGAGGACATACGAGTTATAGTAAAGATTGCAAGGACTGTGGAGTAGCACAATAAACACACTGTTCGGATTACTCATCCCGCACAAAGTATTAATGAATTTGGGACGACACGTGTTCCGGGAATACGTGGATTCCCATTATCAAGTCGTATAACCGAATTCGTTTATACGACTATAGCTGTGCGGAAGGAGTAATCCGAACAGTGTGTTCATAGGAGTTATAGAAAATTAAATTTTAGAAAGGTTTTGAAAGTTGTAAGTTCTAACATATTTGACTTCTTCAATTAACATCTTATTCTTACTTGCATAGTCCTCTGAATATTCACACATTCACTTTTCCAAAGGATAGTTAATTGAACTACCATTTCCAAAGCTATTATTTGAAGAACATTATTTTAGTTTACTTTGTTGCCATTAAACTAATTTACAACCCATCGAAATTCTTGTAAATTAAAATTGTAAGTGCCACTTCCTTAAATATACAGGGTCTACAGGTTGTCCATTAACAAATTTAAACTATCTGTGTTTCAGTAGCCATTGTACGTTTTAATAGAATCTCGATAATTGTTTCAAATAACGTTATCCAAAGGGATTACCTATTAAACCTGTGCAAAGTAAAGAGTTCGATCCCGGAGCTAAATAAATACTACTAAAGTACACTCACAACCAATGACCATCGTAGATGCGCATGTGTTAATTTTCATCTTATCTCTCTCTTGATCTCATATATGTACCAGCAGTAAACAGTTACAACAGTGACGGCGAATATCGAATCGCTAACCCAGGAAATCGAAAGTGGATACGCCGTAAGTCGCTAGAAGTAAACTGCGCGTTATTTTAATTATATAATAGCAGCACTGAACTTACCTACGCTGACATGTAAAAGATGCATACAAGAAACTAAGGCGCATTAATTAATACGTTACAGTCTCTTGATAATTTAATTGATAGTTAATAAATATAGAGAAGTGCATTAAAGGAGCTCAAGAGAAATCGATTTTAAGATTTTACGATAAACTTCAGTAATACCGGTTTCCGTTCTATAAGTATAGGAAATTTAAAGATAAGAGATCATGAGTATCTTGGAAACGCTATGAGGTACGGTTAAATGGAACAAGAGTTGCACAATTTATAGCCATCGCTTATATTGTTCTGGAAATCCATATACACACATGCTTCCGAAAAATTATTCTTTATATAATTCATTTATGACTTTATTTGAGGAATATTTTTCCAAAACTTAGTAAATACAAATTATAAAGTTTGGGATATGCTCGATATTTTGTAACAACGAAATTATTAAAGATAGGAACGAAATATTGGATGATGTTCTTAAACGCAGAAAATTAACATAAAGGATGCTAACTAAAGTAGATTTTATTTATTTAACCCGGGTAAACCAGCTGAAACTGGGCTCGTCGTTGGACTGCTCGCTGCTCAAGACCCCTTAAGCAAAATCCGTGATTGGTGTCTCTTCCACAAGGTGAAGACACTAGAAGGTAAGCTTCGGCATCAATAAGAATGCGGTGGGTCGGCTACGTTTGTCGTACTTGGAGACCTAACTGTCAAGCTGCAGAAGACTGAATTCGAGAAGATCTCGACTTCTTCAATTAACATCTTATTCTATCTCTATGGACACATCCTCTGGCTCAGCTGCGGGAGCTAGGCTCTTTACCAGCTCTGGTGTGGAAACTATAGGGCTGCTGGTAGCAAGGATTGAGGGCGATGGAGAGGCTCGACTTAATTTGATATTGGTATGCTCCGTGACGGTCTACACATCATGCAAATAAATCTGCAACACTGTCGAGCCACCATCTTTCTTCAGAAAACATCGGAACGGCTGTGGGACCGACACATAAGAGAAGTGGCGTTGCTTCGAAACCCACTTCATCCAAACCAACACGGGTACACCCTAAATACACTGACTCTACCCTCCACTCTGTGGTGTGGCGGATCGAGGGATCTCTGGGCAACAAAATGTTCTCCTAAGATGTATTCCTAGATAGTTGGGGCATTTGATAAAGCATTTCTCAAAGTATTGTCAGTGGTCTGGCCCAGCATGGCCACCCCTGGTTGTTTGACTACGTCTCATACTGGCGCAGAGGGCAATAGAAGTTGATGTGAGAGATATGAGAACGAAGTCGAGTCGTGGACGACGGCTGTCCCCAAGGAAGGAATCAGTTTTCATGGAAAATTTTCGTCTGGATATGCTCTTAGAGTCGATTTATTTTTCTATAAATCTATCACTTTTCAGTCACTAAAAGTGATATTTTCTTACTAACGGTGTTTTTAATAACGATTTTTATTATATTAGGTGATGTGCAGTGTTTCTTCAATTTTTATTTCTATTTGTCCCATTTGTAATTAATCTTGAGTTTCTTAGCTAAGTACATTAACATACATTCTTACGATTGATCATTGTCTTTTATTCAACTTAAATCGATTTATTTTAATACTGTTCGTCAGTAAAATCTAGATTGTTATAATAATTATTTATCACATTCGCCCAATAGTAATTCTTTTCCCGTGCCTCTCCTGGACGGTCTTTGACATGATCATTTTTACCTCTAAATCGGCATAAAAGTTTATGCTACATATCTACATCAATGGAACTTACAAAATAAGCGGTTTCGGAACATGGCGTCGAATTTATTGACGATAAAATCCTTCTGAAGTTAGAAAAGGATGACGTGAGCTAGAATTGCGAAATTAACAACAGACACATTAGCCAATTTATGATCCGGATATAACCACAAAACCTTCTGGCAGGCGTCCCAAATTTAAGTGCACTATTATATCTGCGTCCTAATTCCGTAACGGATTATTATCTTCTGCAGCGTGCCGGCTGTGCTATCAAAACCAAAACCATTCTCTGAAGGGCGACATACACTCAGGTTGTTGCATTTTAGCGATTAGCCTACCATATCTGCAATATGGTGGCAACACTTAAATACTTACCATACTGATCTTCTTTTGGGAAAATATTGGAAATATTAGATCTAGAATTAGTTTATTCGTTTAATACATGGATATGCTAAGATGTCTTCATATTTATTAATTATTTCTGTTCTGTTTTAACAAATTAATCTAATCTCACGGCCATAATGAATGTAAAAAAAATATATATTAAGAATAAAAGGAAAACCCAAGTAAACTATTACTGAGGACATTAGGACGTACATTTTTAATTAGCCCTAAAAGGAATTAAGATACGCTACACAAGATGGAAGCCTACTTACTAATTAGGAATACCGCCTCGACATAAATGAAAGTAATTTTTCCTTGCTAGAGCAATAAAAGCTTTATCCAACACATCTTCTTACCGGGCAATAATCCAATTAGAAATGAACTCGGAGAGGATACCGTTGTTATATAACAGATTTGGTCCTAAGCGCTAATTACATTATTTGAATACCAAAAGAAGTCGGATCTGATAACGAGCTGTGACAAATGGTTTTCGATTTCTCAATAAAATAAATGTTCGGAAAAATTTGCCCAATTAACGGAGGTGAGTGAAGTAGGTGTCGCGTGCAACACTCCTTGGGCCTTAAGTACCTCGTTAAATCTTTGGAGAACCATTGTAGGAAACTGTCAAGTACAGGTGTTGCGCGTGGTAATTGGACACAATTTTGACTTCCATATATTTTGTATAAAATGATGAGTTTGTTATCTTTGACATGAAAACTATCGATATTTATTCAGTTTTCTTCAATTGATCATATGTAGATTGATTATAAACCTTGTTCAACCATTGTTCTTACTTTTTAGATTAATTGCATTAATTAAATGCAGTATCAAATACTTCCATTGTCGTTAATTTGGTCTTTATGTGATATTACTGTCATTTGTAAGGTAATCCAATTAAATAATAGAATTGGGGATAGCTTCTGTTACTGGAATGTAAATAATACAGAGATCTCCATGACCTAATAGTGCATTCGTTTAGAATACATGTTATGCTAGGATTAACTTAGATATATTCAAATCAATTAGAACTAATATTCATAGACATCCATAGATGTCGATATTTAGAGATATTTTGGTTGTAGTATAGTAATAAAAAATCGTTTTCAAGTTGATCTACAATAAAGCTATTGCCAAGATATTTAAAAATTAATAACACTAATCGGTTCATGAGAGTGAGGGACGGTATTAATATTAAATTAAATGATGAATATTCTTATAGTAGGTAATCATAGAAATTAAGTAAAACTTTCATAGAAATTTTGCATTATTATGTTTGCAAAATTTATACTCATAAATCTTAGAATACTTTTGAATAGTTTTTCAAAAGTATCCGTGGATTTCTATTTCCAATTTCTTCAAATACTGTATTATGGCTCCACACCCCTAACGGAGCTTAGCCGCTTCCATAAGGAAGGTTTCCAGATCCTCTACGGCTGGATCAGGGCAAAATGCCCTACACTACGCATACGCCTTCCTTCACTTTAACTGCTACCTCCTTCCATTTTCTTCTATCTTCGACAATCGTTATCCATCTTGCTCTTATTCCGCCTTTCTTAAGTCTCCTTATACCTCGTCCTTCCATTTAGTTTTTGGTCTTCCTCGCGCTCTCTGTTTCCTCCCAATTGCCATCCTGTTATTGCTCGCACCTGGTCCTCTGATCTTTTCCTGTATATGTGTTACAATACCATTTCACTCTGGATTTTTATAACTCCTACCACCGTTTCCCCCTTCAAATCCTCCGACATTTCTCGGTTCGTTCGTCTCCGATATAATCTATTTTCTATTATTCCCCCAACATACATCTTATAATTTTTCCCGCTTGCGTCTGAAGAATTTTTTCGTTCTCTTTTGTTAACCCTATTCTCTCCGCCGCATAGGTTAAAATAGGCCTTAGTAACGCTTTATAAATCTTTATTTTTGTTTTCTTTGTAGGTTGTTTGTTTGTGTGTCTTTTTATTCGCGTAAAACGTTTCATTCATTTGCTGTACCCTTTCTTTTATCTCTTGAAAGTTGTCTCCTGTCCTGCTTGTGTTTACTCCTAAGTATTTACGTGCCAAATACGTGCATTCGAAATTTCTAATTCATTAATTGATTTTATTGCAGTTATTTGTAAATATTGTGGCAAAAACTATACTTAATTGTCCAAACAGTTTGCAAGGAATGCAAAGGCCTTTAAATAGTTTTTATGTGCCATCCAGTCCCATCTTTATGCATGAGCTCGCTGGGGTAGAGGTACCCAAACCTTAGCGACAATAGCGGAACTGATGATAAATTTTTCAATCATTATAGAAAATTCGATTACTATTAAAAGTTAATTAACGGTCTGCAGAGAATTTATCATATCCCAACAGTAAACAATTTAGTTGAGCGAAGCGAATAATTTTGAATGGTTTGGTATGGAAAGTAAACAGAACAGTTTTTCACAGATTAGCTAAGATTAAACCAGCAACCAGCTTGTAAAGTTGCTGGTTTAATAATTCTCTGCTTAATCAACCAGACCGTTAATTAATGAGTTTAGAGCGAAAGAGTTAGAAATGGAATGTATGCACCTAACACAATATTTGATTGATGCCCGAAATGGTGAGAGTGAAGAGGCAATGAGTATTTCAGAATTATATAATTTTCTAAAAGAAAATAAAAAAGGTCCAAAAGTGAATTGGAAAGTACAATTCTTCAAAAAAAAACAGTTTGTCGCTGATGTCCATTGAAAGTGAAGTAGACTTTGAAGATGTCGCGGTTTGCCACTCAGTAGTTTAGGGAAGTACCTCTTGTATCGGCATATATTTTTGAGTATGTTTGCATTTGTTTGTTAATTTTCAAAAATAAATTACACCGGCCCTAATGTTGCTCGTTCCTGTTAATATTGATTCTAAATTTCTCTCGAAAAGGCCCCATGCATTACAGTGCCCAGGGCCCCCACTTGACTTAAGACAGCCGTTGTGCCAACACAACAATAATTTAATGCAAACGTAAAGTAATAGATACACCATAATAGACATGCGTACCAGTTACAATATTTACAAGATATAATACTATATAAATATCAATTTCTGATTGACTGAGTAATCCACTATTGAAACGAAATATTTTATGAAAATTGTATGGCAACCACTCTCTTTTAATACCTACTGAATTTTGTGAATCAATACAATAAATGTCACTCATTCTTGGAATTAACGATATTCAACGCAATTTCTTAACAAAAACTTTCATGTGTTTTAAGGATAAGAATCAAATCATAGTTACATAGTGCATAGCTTCCTAACTAAAATAAATTCGCCCTATTCCTATTATGGAAGTGAATAACTATAGGATTAACATTTCAGCTATAAATCCAATACAGAACACACATTCTTCGTATCCACTTTTGTTTATTTTACACTGCTTTACTAGTGACCTAACACAACAATACTTATGTCACATTTAACAACTCTGTTTTATGGTCTACGAGCGGGCTTATACGAAATATGAATGCTTTGAAACGCGATACATATGTATGGGACGAGAGAAATATTTTGGGCTAGGAAACTAGAATTGGGTGGTCAAAAGCTTTATAGACACGAATGGACACCGAGCAATTAAAAATTGGCCGTCGATTGCTTTCAACGTTAGATATCGTCTCGATTTCCCGAAAATCGTGCCCAGACGAATACCCGGTGTGTAACTCAATATGGCTCCGTGTGTGGTTGATAGCATTCGTATGCGGCCTTTTTATTTTACGATCCGGCGGAATCATAATGATTTTAAAATATGGACGTGGAGTTGCATTTTCTCTTGGTTTTGTTTCTGTGTTAAGGGGAATTCGTAGGTGCCCGAACGACGTTCTTATCGTCACTGGTTTACAGCACTTTTCTTTATTATATTTGTAAAACTAATAAATGCCTACACTTAATTTCGCCTTATTTATGGAACTAATTAATGTTTGCGCCGTTTTTACGACATACATTTTACATATTTTTTTATAACCCTTATTGACTTGTAGGATTATATGAATAATTTTTAATATCGTATTACTAAAACTCATAAAGAAGTTACAGTTGCTGCATATGCATTCTGTTTTATGGATTTTGTCTTAAGCATTAATTAAGTCCAGTTGTAAAAAGTATACTTTGTAGTGGAATCAGTATGATTTCTTTTAATACAATTTCCTACATGGTTTATATTAAAAGTTAAATAAGGCCAGGCACAGCATTTTTGCCATTATAGCCCTAGAACTAAATCATTTTCACACTAATGTTATTCTTCTGGTGATCTATTGAAGGTCATATCTTCCGAGGTTTTACCTTACCCAAGGATACTACATGAAATACTTCTATCCTTCCTAGTTTCCATTAGGGTTGGCCGAAATACGTATTTAGAGTCATTTAATGCCTATTACCCTATATTATAGCGGTAATAATAGTGTATAAAGTCATAATTTTAGCTAGAGATTTGTATGGAAAGAGGAAGAGATTCTTACTCAACAAAAAATCCCAAAGAAAAGCATATGACTGAATTAGAAGAATATGTAGGAACTTTTATGGAAGCCGCCACTAGTTCGGAATCAGAAATAAATCAAGGTAAAGTAAATGTATGGAGTTAGAAAAACGAGAAAGAAAAACAGAAGGGAAATTAGAAATAAAAATAATCAAAAAGGAAATAGCAGAATTTTTCTACTTGGGAATATCATTTAAGTAGTAAATATAATCGAGCGTCAGGAATTTCCTGGCAACAAATGCAGACAAAAACTGAATAACAAATTCTATAAGATAAAAAGGTCTATATTGGTAGGTACGTCAAGAAAAAAAAAGTTTTCTATTCACATAATGAAACACTAGGTTTTCCAAATAACTGATCAAAAGGTGAATAAACTAAGATAAGATAATACCCTGAGGATAAGAATTACTGATTTAAAACCAAGATATAATCGGAATATTTGGAAGGATATCACTTTGTAAAGATTACAAGGACTGTGGGGCAGCACAATGAACACGCTGTTCGGATTACTCCTCCCGCACAAAGCATTAATTAATTGGGGACGACAAGTATTTCGGGAATACGTGGATTCCCATTATCATTAAGACTTTGTGAGGGAGGAGTAATCCGAAGAGTGTGTTTATTATCACTTTGGATAGGAACTCCATGTTTCCATGGGAGTAGTAATCAGACCCCCTCGAAACAAAGAGACCAGTTACCAAACATAAAACCAAAAATTGCTCAATACCACACCACACTCTTACTTTTAAGCGGACTATAGTAGTACAATTGTTCCTAATATGTCTCTGATATCTTCTAACCGTCGTGCAATAGAATTGTTGGAATAAAACGATGCGTTTTCGTATTTTTTATTGATATTCCTTGAATTTAAATTTAAAAGTAAGATAAGAGATAAGTAAGGTTTCTTTTAAGAAGAGCCCAGCAACTTGCTCATAAGCTTGCTCTTTTTGACAGTTCTTGTTCTCTATTTGTAAAGAGTACAACAATGTGCCAGCATATCTAAGATTATACTCTGCTCCACTATACTCTAACCTGCCTTCTCTGTTATTATTTAAGCAAATTTCCGACTAGTGACTGATGTTATGATTCTATATGACGCTTGTTTATTAATGCACGGTTTCTGAAAAGTAACAACAGCAGTTATTTGTTGGATATCTGGCCGCTTTACATTTAAAACGGCCAGATATCGAACATATTTTCGTTTTTCGTTTCAGAAATCTGGCACTAATTTGGTAATTCAATTAAAATGATACATTAGAATATTTACCTTTATGTATGATATATATTATAAATATATTATATTATTTAGTGGATTGAGTCGGAAGTACAAACAGAATGCTAGTTATGAGGTTATAGGCAGCAAATATATACATATACAGTTTTAGTTAAGGCAGAATTAAGGCGGAAGCACTTGCCATATTTATTAAGTAACTGAGCCTCACCCTCAGTTTGAGCTTGTTCATAAAATTTACCAGCAATAGGATCTATTATTTTATTTCTTTGCTATAGTTCTACTTGATAAATAAAGGCACTATTATTAGCTGCATTTCAAAATCTGTATTTGCAAGGTCTTGGCACCAACTACAACATTCGAATTCAAATATCCGTAACATACGAATTTCAAGTTCTCTTAATGATATGCGAAGTAAGTGTGTCAATTATGTGGCAAAGAGACAAACTACGACTAACTACGACAAACTACGAAACTACGACTTGAAACTGTGTCAGATCGGGCATCTAACATCAGAAAAAATATTTATGTAAACTTATTGATATCACTTGAAATACAGGGTGGGGCAGGGAAACATCCCTACTTTCGGTAGACCATTGTGATGTAAGTTGAGATCGTAGAAGGGTGGGAATGGGCTTAAGTGATGCAGTGGTTCGGGAAGTTTCAATCCGCGACCTGTCAGTTGCCAAAATCGTGTGGTCTATGGAGCAACGTACTTTTGCCGTTAAAACTTACTTTTCTCAAAAAGAAAACTCTATCGTCGAAATACGTACTGTACGTCGAATTCTTCACATTGACCTTCATTTCCATCCTTATAAGATGGTCGTTACTCACAGCAGGATTTTAATAATCGTATACAGGCATGTGAAAATTTACCTGACGGCGCAGTGATTTTTTTCAGCGATGAGGCGCACTTCCCGCTTGCGTTATAATAAAGTTCCAATATTGCTTTTTTTAAACAAAAAAAGTTTGTTCTACCTTTTTTAGTTTCTTTTTTATTCACCTTCAAAGTTAGGGATGTTTCCATGCCCCACGCTCTAGAAACCTAGAAAATCTTAGTTCCGTTACTCAGGTAGTAATTAAAATTAAGGTTACACAGCAAAAATTATTAACAGAATTGGTATGCGTTTATGGTTGTTAATAGTTCACTTAAGATCTGACAAATTACCTTGAGCCAAGCTTATGTATGAGGTCTAATCATTTGTAAGTAACCGTTATCTGTTTGTTCAACGAAAATGGTTCGCAAGTAGCCTGACGCTCATTAATCTTGCAAACAGCGGTGCGCAGAAACCGGAATAATAAAAAAAGGTTCGCGTTATATTGATAAATAAAACACGGGTAATCGCTTGAAAATTTTCCTTAATAATCTGAAGCTTGATATATGTATCGGTTCCCTTTTCAATAATTATTTTAAATTTATTTATATCTCTGGGTGTGTGATCAGATTGTAATTATATCTTCGATTCCTGTCTAGATTGTTTGTTTCTTCCTTTTTCAAGATAGGTAAAAAGGATGGCGCAGGAAGAGCACGGAGAAAGAAACAGCGATAGCGTAAAAGCCAGCGCATATGTTGCGGTGCGTCTTCGTTCAATCACTGTTCAAAAAACTGGAGGTTATTAGCACCGAATGCAACACCAGTTGTATTCCAGGGGCTGCATTTTCGGCGCACACATAACAACGCCAGTTATGGATGATGGAGCACCTCGCCTCGCTTTCCGTGCCGACCTGTCCAGACGGCCAAGAATTAACAATGAATCATTTAATAAGTAACATAAAACACAAGGCCATTATGCCCCCTTGTTGTTGATTTACCCGTGACTTACAGCTATACTCGTATACAGATTGTCCCATAAATGGGTTGCCCGTGTCATCGCATAAACCACCTGAACCTACCTGAATTGCAGTACTATAATAAACAAGAAACAATTTAATATTGCCCAAGATATGTAGTTTATGTATCATGATAAGGTGGTACATGCACGCCATACAAAAACAAAAAACCTAAAAGGTGTGAAAAAATATCTTGAAGAAGTTCACTTGAATAAACGACGGCCTCTGCATTATTTAAACTCAGATTTGAAAAGCAAACATTTGGAAATCAAAGATTTTGATGGGTTTTGTAAATCCTTATATATATAGTGGCTAGTCACACCAAAGGGGTACCGCCGCTTCTAAAGCTTTCTAGATCTGACAAAATTTGCGGGATAGATCAATCACCATTCACTTCTGTTTATATCTTCTCGCACATGTATTCTCCTGCCATCTGTATACGCCAACTCCTAGGTCCGCTTCACCTCCTGCAGCCACGGCGTTTTCTTCCTCCAGGTTGCCATTCCAAGATATTGTAAATCTTTATACTGGAATTTAAAAAAATATTTAACCAAAACTGCTGAATCTAAGAAAGCACCCAAGACTACAAATGACAGACCTGTGCTACTACTAAAAATAAAATAAATAACCACAGAAAAAATCCACGCAATAATTAATGAGTTCAAAAATAAAAAAAGCACATGAATTCGACAAAATATAGCATATAGCATATAATAGCATAAATAGTACTCAGGGCCACTTGCCTGATTCCCCACTTAATTTTTGCAGATCTTACCAAAGTGTTGAGGAGTGCATCACATTTTTCACTTACATACTTCACATGTTCATCAAATTTAAATTTGCTGTCTATACATATACCCAGATATTTTATATTGTTAACTTGCATCAAGACATGATAATTTAGAAATATATTTAACTCTTTACTCATCAAAGATCGCTTTCTTCTCATTAACATTACTTAAGATTTTGGTTCATTAAATGGGATCCTGTTACTATCTGCCCAAAGCATCACCTTCTGCATTTCTATATTGGCAATGTTCTCAACCTTTAACACTGATTTCCCTTTCGTTAATATTACTACATCATCAGCTGGGGGTGTGAGGTATGAGTTTAATCTGAATCTGAAATAATATATAGTGTGTTTCACTTAAGAAAACGTATGTTTGATTCATCCTGGTGATACGTAATATCTTGTATATATGAAAATAATTTTAAAATGTTTTGTTTAAGACTATCTCCAATTTTTGTAAATAACTTTTTTGATATGTCATATGATTACGGATATATTAAGCTTTGCCACACTAATGTGTAACCGTGTGTATATGTATATAGTAAATATAGTGAACAAAATTGATTTTACGTGTGCAGGTACGTAAAAGCGTCATCTTGAAGCAAATAACTCAGCACAACAAGCTTTTCTCTTACTTATGTTATTTACTCTACCTGTTGTTACTTTACACATTAACTTTAATACTTCCGATAATTTACTCCCTTGTACGACAGGAAGAAAGAACGCTCATGAAATTGACTTAGACATTTGGTCACTGGGTAAATTAACGTTTATTGCTTTATCGACGGTATTCACGGTGATACGTTAGCCATGTCCATTACGGCGGCAGCCACGCTAACGGAAAGGCTTCCGGGGCAGTTCCACGTTCGAAAACCAGGCTGAATGTGTGAATTACATGCGATGACACATGTGCGGCGTAACTCGACGGCAATTGGGAACGAAAGCGTGAAAAAGCGCTCACCTTTCGATGTAACCTGGTTTGAGATATATCCGTTCCGGGCACAGCAACTATTTGCGTGGTTAAGTGATGTTACGATGCGAATGAATGGTGCTGGGTTATTTCGGAAAGTATTCATGTTTTTTGAATTATTGTAGGCTTGCTATTTAATTAGTAAATGTTGGTGTAAAGAAGATAAAAATAAATCAACACACCTGTTAAATCTCAATCGCGGCTTTAATATGAATGATACACAACCGTAATAAAATAATATTTCTTTCAATTTGAATAGCAGGGATATTGAAATGAATGCAGAATGTAGTATGTCCTTTATCATAGTTTGCAAACAGGCTCTAATTCCACGTGGATCACATCAATCATTCTTGGAATTTTATATCAGCGGTTCTATAATACTTTTGCAACTATTTAGAATGCTCCAGGAAGACAGAAGAATCGAAAGTAAATCTATGCTATACATGTGTAAATGCATAAATACAATATGGCGTCAGAAAAGGAAAAACAAGCGAGAAGAATGTAATACAAATTATCTGCCACTACATTTATGTATTTAACTTATTAAATATGTTGAAAGCAATTGGTTGGAGATCTATAAATCATTACTGATATTAATTCCAAACAAACACCATCTGCAAAATATTTAGGACTTCATCCTGATTCCAAATTTCTTTGGAAAGAACATATTTTCTGAAAAAACAACTTAGTAGTACAGCTACTTTTGATACTTCGCGGAAAATCACCAATGTGCCCACAACACAAAATTGCACTATATAAAACCGGCATCGTTCTTATTTGGACTTTGGGAACGAACTGTGGAGTTGCTCCAGTTAATCTAACATCACCATTACACAGCGAGCTCAGTAGAAGAGCCTTCGTTCAATGGGAGAAACTTCGTGGTATGCCATCAACAAAATGCTGAGCCAAGATCTCCGAATCCCAACAGTCCAAGAAGTGATCAAGCTAAGATGCCAAAAGCGCCACCAAAAGCTAGAAATTCCTACAAATACTTGGTTAAAATTACTAGTTCACCAGATTAAATGCTGTGAACTTAAGCGGCAGTGGAAGATCCATTGACACCTTAGATAAGGATCGGCATGCCTTCTAACCGCGTCAGGTCAAATGTGCGGCTACGTTTTAGGTCTTTTTGTCATCGAAATGGCTCACTTAATTGCAAATCTGATTACTGTTGAATAAGCCAAAACAAAGACAACCAACCATTTTCTTAAACGAAACATGATATGAAAAAAAATGGAGTAGAATGGGCTTGCTGCTAATACTTGATCTAATATTTGATCAGATATTTTAGAAAAAATATAAAATAATATAAATAAATACTCAGTACTAATAAGATATAATTTGATGCTAAACACAGATGTGAGATGATCAATGTCATCGAGTAGGAATTAACGTTAGCTGGCTACTCTACTACTGCAAGGATGAACAAAACTGTGTTGTCCCATATCTTGCAGTAGTAGCATAAAACGCAGCACAGCCAGCAAAACTAGGCGCATGAAATTCTAATTAATAGAAAAACGTTTATGCCATTATCGCCACAATATGCAGACGTGTTTCGCCGTATATTGACCATTAAGCTATAGTTAGTTAACGTCAATTGGTACAGATGAGACTGACAATCGCCCATCAGTTTAACACCATATATTTTTTATATACGGGTATTTTTATTTTACTTTTACCTTTTTTTTATTTTATATTATATTTATCTCAACATGACACGGTTCAATCCCGAAAACCCACATAATAAAGATTCTGGCCGTGGAAACTTTCCACAGCAAACAATTTCTCTGGCCAAAAAAACGAAGGTTTCTGCCAATAGCCAAAAGGTGAAGTATATAAAAAATATATCGCTTTTGAGATTACGCCCATGAATACACCCATGAATCCGCGGCTGGGCGTTGGATGTCTCTGAGATTTTCCTTAAAGACATGTGCTAACGTTTGCTTAACGATACGGGAGTATTGAACGAGCGACAGGCATTCCTTCGACGTGCACTGATGAGGACTAAGTCAGTCCGAAAGAGCTGTCTGTACGTGAGGAATGCCTGGAACTATACAATCAGACGTATTGTGTGATCTCAGAGGTATATTTATATATTTTTTAAATATATTTTTTATATACTTCACCTTTTGAATTTCTCTGATGGCTGAGAGAAAGAATATTTATACTTGATCGGCGAAATTTTCCGAAGGAAAAGCAACGACTAAGAAGCGCTTGGTGAGCGAATCATAAATAGATTACAAGTAAAAAGTATAGAAGACAGCGACGTACGTATGCATCCATACGAATTGTTTTAACCTGCATAATCATTAGAACATTAATATTTTATATACATAGATTCTAAAAGCAAGTTATCATAAGAACTACTAACCTGTATAAACAGCAATAAGAAAAAAAATGGGATCGTAACTAAAACTATGATGTTTTAAGACTAATCCAAATGAATTACACTAATGGCGTTTTGCGTCCAATTACATATAAGTAAGCGAAATAAGTATGTCGCTAATCCAAACGCTTTCTTTCAGTGTTAATGCATAAGTAAAATGCATCAGGTATTAATCACCTACAAAGATAAGTGGGTTAAGGGAAATTAATGGATTTGAACCGACAAAAAACCTTTTGATTTAATTGGTTCGTTAGAAATAATTTCTAATTGACCAGAGCTAAAGAACTGCAAATAGAACCTTACAGTTTATACCGGCACACGCTTTTTTTACGGCTATGCAATTAATACCAGTGCGACGCCATGCATGTATATCCGGATAGCAAGCCATTAATGCATAGCGTCAATTATAGCGCGTAGGTTTAAGCGAAGGCAATAATGCCGATTAATGAAAGGTCTAACTACCAGAGAAATCCCCAAGTTTGTGCATTATTTTAATTTATTTAAGTATTGCGAGCAGCGACAGTAACTGTAAACAAGTATTTCGATATCTACGCTTACAAGAATGGGGGATACATGCTGACATTTTATCATTGCATTTGTTGCTGGGACCGTTTTGGTATATTTAACAACCGCAGGAATATATAATCATGAATGATTAATCCAGAAGGCAATTTGCAATATAGCATATCTGGATTACTATGAATATTGTTGACTAAGCGAACCTCCTAAATTATTTCTACTAATCATAGGATTTATCCCGCTCATCTCGTTATTAAAACGCACAATGTTAAAGGTGGTCTCTAAATTAGCAAAGTTTCCTACGTAATTGGGTATATTTATTTGGTAGTTACATATTTATTAATGGCAAATATTGTGGAAGCAAGTAGCTATAATGATGTCCGCAGAAGATTGGATGTCATGCAGAAGTAAAGGTACAAATTTTCCTCTTTTTAATCTGCTCATTGTATTCAAGTAGGCTGTATATTAATAAAAATTAAACGATAGTTACTAAACTTGTAGACTCGTCTTAGCAACTGTGGCACGTTAAATTAATGCAAAGTTGGTAACATGCTTATTATTGAATGATAAACAGGCAATAATCTAGAGTTTCAAACTTTCACTATAAGCAGTAATCTTCTCAATTGGGTTTCCACTTAGACCTTTTCGGAGCCGGTTGTCCAATTCAATCCAATGTTAATCGTGTTTGGAAAATAATTATTATACTTGTACTTTTATGTACTTATGTCTTTTAATGTGACGAACATGATAGTGTTGTAACCGAACTTTTAAAATATTTTGGAACCAACTAAAAATTAAGATGACTTGTAAAGAAAATATTGACTGATTAGCTGGAATTGCATTTTTCCATATACATACTTAAAATTTACGATAGAAGTAAGAATATATATCCAATTGTTATTAAGAAGAAGACTTCAGATAATCGTTGCCACAAGTATCACACTTTGAACTTTTTAATATGTTTTTTCGCCGCCTAAATTATCTATTTCATATCATGCCGCTTGAATATTGCTATTAAAGCGGATACGAGAATCGCAAGCGCAACTCCAAGAATCTTAATACACGACTATAATTAAACATAAATAGACCGTTTGCACATTATTAAGATATTAGCAGCGCAATATCTAGCGATAATGTCACTTATGCACGCGATACAGTCACATCTTGTGTCGCTTATACATACCCACACGTATTATGCGCATGCAAGAACTTTTAGATGATCTTCATTAACGATTATCTCTCGTAACTTAAACAATGTTCGTTTTCTCCTTTCGGTGTAAGAAGAATACCAGGTTATTACGAGTAGATACAAACTAATAAAATACACAGCATCTGCAAAACATGCCTGTTCTTATGCATAAATTTATTCTTGATATACTGCTGTCGTTGATTACCACTTTGCGAAATGATATGTAAGTTTGCTTCATGAATTCTTCATTCATTAGCTGAGGTGTTTCTGGTTCTCACCATTAAAGCGAATCTAAGGATTCCTTAAAAGAGAAATATTAAGTCATTTGAGTTAACTATCACACTAATTTCAATAGGTCCACATTGGAAATATCATCTGGCCTGAAATCTTTGGCTTTCAGTTCGATTGAGTTTTTGTGGGATAAACATATTTGGAGGATTGGTCTCATATAACGTTTGAGAGTCTGTAAAACATTTTGAAATTACAATAGGATAATTTTATAAGATTTCAGGCTCTATGGTCTCCTTTAAATTTCAAAACCGTGTTCGAAAATGGACACTCACCACATTCAGTTGCTGTTACATACAGAGGCGAGATGACTTTCTCTAAGCAGGTTATTGGAGCTACATTCTGAGGTGCAGTTTTAGGTTACCGATTTTGAACTGCGTGATCGATTAACAGATGAGCTGTGAATCAGAGCATTAACCTACTTATCCGATGTTTTAATCGCCCCAGAGACTTTTTAAGTTTTCAGGTAACAACGAAAAACAGTCTCTGATAGGGCCATCTTGCGATGCAGGTTTTAGAATGAAACTCACCAAATTAGAGTCCAGAAAATGGTGCTTAATTTACAACCACCTCTCAGTAAAACTGGATTTTCGCCCATGTTGACAATAAAATATCGACACTTCCAAAAACGATTGTTATTGTTTGCTGCTTTACCATTCTCAAACGTGTAGTTTAGCGGAACGCAACTCACCCGTGGTACACCTTACACATTAGCGGCACGAGAAAAAAGTTTGAGAATCATGGTCATTTGGATCAGGTTGTTGCAAGAATCTGCTTGGAATTCATATCCTTAAACACTAGTCAAAAACCTTAGTAGATGGCGCCACATACGCTTTATTTGAGAGATTGGCTAACCTTTAAAGTGTGACGGTTTGTTTAATGTATGTTTTGCTGTATGGTGCGACCGTTGGTTATTGTGAGTTCTTGCCGAAATGTAGACTTTTTATAAGGTAAGTAAATCTTTGAAAACAGTATTATTTCAGTTACCTAGTCATATAGAAGCAAATGGATTCTATTAATTTTTTGTATGATCAATGGGCGGTATCAGTGAAAATGTGGTTGTCGGGTAAAATGGGGCAGCAATGGGTCTGCCAAAATGGGGTACCCCGTTGTACCCGATAAGCATCTTATGACGCGGTAATAACTTCTGTTTGTAAAAGTGCACATAATTTAAAAGGTAATATAATGTTTCAATATTACTACAGATACACAATTCCTTCAATATGCCTTCGAAATAAACGGATTCTAACTCGTCAGAGTTGGGACGAGAAGAATATACAGAATGAAATAAAAGAAGTGATAGATGGGCGAATCGGCTATAAAAAAACGCTGTCCAATCCTTTCATGTTCCTCCAACGACTCTAGAATGCAGAGTTGGTAAAGTGAGAAATGGATCGAGTGCTAGTAATGCTGCTACCAAAGAGTTTTGGCATTAACTAAGTTAATTTTCAATATTCCCATTTTAATTTTGTTTGCAGGACTTGGTAGGCATAAACCTGTTTTCAATGAAGCTCAAGAAAATGAATGAAGAAGATATTCTTGCAATGGAAGCTCAGTTATTTGGCCTAATCCATTTGTTGTTCTTTGAGGCTGGTAACTCTTTATGTTTGTTTACTTGAGAGATCTTTTATTTGGTTGCTTTTTATGAAAATTTATTTTATGTTTGAACTATGACATATTAATAAAATAGTACTACTTTTGATACATAAAATGTGATTATGAGTGACTTCCCCATTTTGTCCAACTATCAACCCCATTTTACCCGACCGGTAGGGTAAAACGGGACATTTGACAGGTTTGATTAAGAAAATGTTCTCCTAAATGTCGTTCCATGTGAATGTTGGCAGTAGCTTTCAAAATACAATGCTTCAGACTGTTACCCACATTGACGCATGCCTGTTTTTATCTATACTTTTGGAAATATCCATGATCAAATCCATAAGTACCTCATCTTACCCAACTCTCCCTAATAATGGAATAATAGGTTTTGTTTTTTTGTTAAATTTAGTTATGATTTTTGTAGGATTCTTATGATTTTATATATCGTGTGTCCGAACTTCACTGAATGTTAGTGTACATAGATATTTTTTCTTTCTTTTAAAAGAAAAATATCTATGCACACTGACATTCAGTGAAGTTCGAACATATTCTCCAACAGCGCAGGTCAATCTTTGTAATTAACATCACCCTACATTATTTTAGTGGTAATACGATCTTCATCATCGAAAATATCAGGCACTCACTTTCTCCTTATATCTCTTATGACGATCGTAAACACATTCTCGAAGCAATATTAAAAATAATTTATCTTTCTTATGATAATGAGAGACACAGCGGCGTCCTTAATTGGTAGCTACCGTACACCCAGCGGTCATTAAAGAGACGAAAAACAATTCATATGATTATTGTTCCTTCAACCTCCCTCCCACTTATGTTCTATACCTGGACACGTCGGTAACCGCTCCGTCTAAAAATTTGTATTACTCCGGCTATTATCTAACAAAGTAGTCTTCGTGGCTAGCTACATCCGCGCTTGTTACAATTATATGTCCATTACTACTTACCGCAGTAGTTTCGTCTAATGGCCGAAACAATCGAATGTACGGAATACCGAAACAAAGAACATTTTAACGTCTTTATTTTCCGTCGAGAAAGTTTGACGACTTTTTATAGCGAAATAATGCTTGTGTCGTCTAAGGGAGCTACCGACGATTTAAGATATAGTCGGTAAACGACAAGAAAATAAAGAATACTTGATTTGAAAACTACTGGCGACTCGAATACACCGTTACGATTAGTAAATATTTAACTTAATTTATAAATCGATATCTTGTATTTGTAAGAATGACCGCATTTTTCAACTTTTTTATACGGCTACTATAGTACAAGGTATAAGTTAAATTAAAACTCTTCCTCAAAGAAGTGTACTCGCACCAATGATGTTTAATATCTACATTAAGCACCAATCAACTCCGACCACTTCTTCAGTGGGGACGATATCGCAATTACTGTCCAGGCAAACAACTTTTAATCTGTGGAGCAGAAATTGGGACAAATCCTCAAATGTATCTCTGAGTACAGAGGGCGCTGCGGGTTGTTTCCAGGGTCCAGAACCGGCAATTGGCATATCAATTTCGATTGCCAAACGACAAATTTGCTTCTGGTTAAAACAGAAAGTACTCCAATTTTGGAGCAGTTCTCCTGGTTTGGTACATGC
>JARFOC010000645.1:667412-686697 GCA_031763485.1 Osmoderma eremita
GGGCCTGGACTTGTTGGATGAACTCTAGGATGCCATCCGCTCCACAATAGGACCAAGCGGCCGAGGTGGAAGGAGTTCTCTATAACCCGGCGGATGACATCATTTTCCCAAGTACCCAAATACCCAATCTCTGTGTACTACCAATACAATTGCCTCAGATGAAGCTTTCTTGGTATAAGAACACGTTATATGGGCGGATAACATTTGCAACATGCCGATTATCCAAAGTACTTGAGTGCCGTACTGGACAGATCAGTGACAAAAAGTAACCACTAGAAATAATCTACTAGAAAGACTATGTGGAAGTAAGTGGGGTGCCAACCCTACTACTCTAAAGACAACCCCAGAAACCCTATGTTTTTCCACCGGCGAGTGTGCTTGCTCTGTCTGCTTTAGATCTGTTCACGCTAATGAGGTCGATACTGCTTTAAATAAAGACATGCAGAATTATTGGTGGCTCGATGGAAACTACACTGTTGAATAAACTATTCAGAGGAGTCCTTTAGTGGTTTCCTGAGCATCATTCGTATTGGAAAATAAATTTCGTGATCTAAGCGTCTTGTAACGTAGTTATGGTGGTGTTTACGAACTAGTGAGACGGATTCAAGGATGAATAGCGGGCGAATGATTGCAGTGAGGAGCATACAATGCAGCATATTACCACCAGATACAGAAGCTATACATATACCTGCAGTTTCAAAGACTTGCTGGCATGGCTCGCGAAAATGCAATCGATATAGCCCGAGACGGAGGTGAAATAATTTAAATATTTAGTTTTAATAGCCTCGAACACGAGAAAAAACAAAAAATAGCAAAAGTAGCGACAATTTCATACAAATGGGAGGGTAAACTTGGTTTATCTCTCATTTCACTTACGCCTCCATTTTTGAATTAAAAATAGTTTTACCAATAAGCAAGGCATACATAGCACCGTGTACAAGGAACTCTTTGTGATTTAGCAGCTTTACGATCGTTCATATATAACAAACGTTAAGTGAAAATTAAATTTTGACGCATGCAAATCCGGGCTTAATTACTTTAACTATGCATAAATGACTGGTAAATCTCGGACGTACAAGAGTTTATCCTGTCAGACCTTTAACGACCGTCAAACCAGCTACGCTTGTTACACTTGGCCCCTCTGCTCGCTGCTAGTAAAGATGAATGGGTCGAGATCAATCATGTTGCATTATCTCGTAATAATGTTTGCTCCACCTACGCGAAATGCGTGCACTTTGCTCGGGCTTCGCTGCCCCTCCACCAATTACGCTTTGACAGCCAATTGATAACTTCTTTGCACACCAACTCGACCGCAATTTACCTGCCTGTGCAACACGAACATTTCAGGAACGTTACCAATCAAAATACTTCTCGGTCCTACGGAGATACATTTTTAATAGGTTAAATTAGTAAACATTAATCAACCGCTTCGGATGCTTAAAATACGACAATTAACCAGACGATCCGTGCCTTTCGGGTCACCACAAAGCCGACGATGAAAAACGAGTTGGCCGGCGCAAGAAGTTTCGTACTAATGTTCGGTCGGCTACGGTTTGCTTATCGGATACCTCGCAAAAAGAAATACTTAAGAGCGATCCTGACGGTCGTACTCATGGGCAGATGATAAACCATAGATTACCGCGTAATGTGGTGTTAAAATACATAAATGCATGCATATGTTGCTACCTTAAAAGTGATACACCCGCTTGTTCGGTTAATGGAATATGGACCGATAGTCTGTTTAAGTGTCATTTTTTAATTCAGGAATGTCTTCTTTAACAGAATAATCAGATTATGCTAAGCTGTATGGGTTCCAAACGGAGTAAAAAATCTGCTTTGAATATTTCGTCCGTTTTTTATTGTCTATATTTTAAAGCAACGTAATGGATGATGCTTTTTATATTTAAGTATGCACTAACTACGTAAAGTACAATGAAATGCATATATTATCGCTAAGAATTGTATTGGCTCACCGGATTAAATAACTCTTTATAATAGTTTAACATCAATTACACATATAAATAAGCCACGACGTGAACGAACATTACATTTAGAGCAGCAGTGAAGCAGGTGTTTAAACTATACCGGGAACGGTAGCTTAAAATAAAAAAAAACTCGACCGTAGTGTTCGTGCAGTCAGAATAATGTAATGACAAATCGATACGCACCTGTTCTATCTAGGCAAAAATTACGTCATTATCGGAAAACTACATCCTCCAGTGAATCGAGAAGTAACCACGGATCAATAAAATTAATCTTTTTTTTAGAGTATCTGTTAATTCTGCTGTCAAGGGATCGGAGAGACCTGGAATTGAAATCGTTCTCACTCAAGTGGAAACAATTTTTGTTTTACGTTTCGTGTGACTGTGTTACAATGAGATCTGGGAAAATGCCTACGATATAAAGCACTGGAGTTGAGAAATACGTGATAGGTAAAAGTCGTTAAAATGTACACTATCTTGAATAATTGAAGGATCACTATGATGATATTTCTATTGATTCGACAAGTACATAGGTATACTACAGCGTCTGCTGCTTGAGTATGATCCAATGAAAAAAAATGTTACAATCAATGTCACAATGTGATCAATCTATTGGAGAAATTACACATTTTTTTCCAAATGCAGTCGTTTAGTGGTAGCCAGTTCTTTTTTCTATCCAATAGTTTACATAGAGTAATATTAGATACTCTAATATTTTTCTTTTGTTGTTTCTAATAGAGGGATGCCCTTTATATTCCGGGAGTAGGCATCCCAGGTGTTGCCACCTGACAACTGACGCCTGTATCGGAAATTCCGGCCTTGTTGACAGTATACTTACTTGATTACTTGATGAAGCATTGTCATTCGCCTGGTTCGATTAACTGTCCCTCCTACTGCGGCCGCTAAGTCCTATTGTAGAGCGGATGCCATCTTAGAGTTCATCGAACAAGTCTAGGCCCTTGAGGAAGCTTAGGATCTTGTCCAATGAGGAATTCTTCGGGTCAGCTAGGGAAGTGATTACCTTCCCAAAGATGGAGTACCTGATTCGGGTGGCCGCAGGACAGTGGCACATAACGTGCTCTACTGTTCCTTCGTTCTCCATACACAGTCGGCATTAGGTTTCTTGAAGTAACTCGATTCTGTGTAGGTGTTTTCTGAGTCTGCAGTGACCTGTTAACACAAATGTAATTACTTTAACCGTTTTACGGACAAGTTTTAGTACTTTTCCAGTTCGGGCATGATTGGGTGAGATGCACTCTTTCGCATGTACCAAACCAGGAGAATTGCTCCTTTCTGTTTTAACCAGAAACTAATTTTTTGTTTGGCTATCGAAGTTGATATGCCAATTGCTGGTTCTGGAACATGGAAGCAGCCCCGGCACCCTTTCTTGCAATGGTGTCGGCTTTCTCATTCCCTTGAATGAAGGAGTGACCCGGGACCGAGATTAGGGTTAGTTTGTTAGATGCCCCTATGACTGTATACTTACTCAGAACATTTTGACGTACAAGCTATATCGGTGTTGCTTACAGTGGCTTAAAGAAATCATCTTGGCAAAAAAATGGAATTAACTCTTGAACATTTTTGTCTCATTATTTTTAACAATTTTCGACGTGGATTATCTGAACAACAGTGCATGGATGAATTTAATTCGGCATTTCGCGATGAAGCACCATCAAAAACCAGTGTATACCGATGGTACGGAGAATTCACTGACGAATTTCTTGAAGGCCGTCCAAAATCAGTTGCTGTTTCCAAAAACGTTGATGTTGTGCGTGAACTGATATTGCAAGATCGGCACGTGACGTATCGTGAAATTGTGGTATCCTTGCGCATTAGTGGGATCAGCATACATTCAATATTACATCAACATTTGGCCGTCAAAAAGAATTGTTCGCGTTGGATTCGACATAATGTGACAATGTCAAAAAATAGGGCTCGTATGGGTTGGTCGAACGAAATACTCTAAAAATACGATCATGGTACTTCAAAACATGTCTATGGCATCGTAACAGGTGACGAATCATGAATCTATGCCTGTGAGCCTGAAAGTAAACAGCAGTCGACTGCATGGGCCTTTCAAGATGAGCCAAATCCAACAAGAGTTGTTCACGCACGAAGCACTTTGAAGCAAATGGTCGCCTGTTTCTTCGGAAAAGCCAGACATATGGCAACTATACCATTGGTACAGCGTCGGACAGTCAATTCTGAATGGTGCACAACCATTTGTTTGCCAAAAGTATTAGGAAAAATAAGGGAAACCAACCGCCGAAGACGTATCATTCTCCACCAGGTAAATTACTTCAAACATGAGAGTATTTGCCAACTGAAAAAGTTGAATTGATGGGTCGTCCGCCGTACAGCACCCAATGACTTCTTTTTGTTTCCGCACATAAGACAAATATTACGTGGTCAACGTTTTTTGACAGCTGAAGAAGCTTTTGATGCTTTCGAAATGCATACTTTGGGGGTACTTCAAAAGTGCTTCGAAAACTGGTTCAAGCAAGGGTGTATTGATCTTCATGGAGAATATTTTGAAAAACAATAAATCCATGTAGTATGATTAATTTTAGTTTCTGTTCTCTATTCCGGAAATATGAAAGGCATCCCTCTTACATACTAAACTTTTATTATTGTCGTTGCAATTAATTTATATTTCTGCATTATTGGTCATTGTTACGTTTGGAATGATTGTTGCGACAAATATAAAATTAATTGTCCAAGGCGTCTTATTCTACGTCAACTGATTTTTTGTTACAGATTTACGAATAATTCCGGGCAATTATTCTTTTATAATAACTCTATATAGATAGGCCTACAAGCGTAATTCGTCCAGTGATGCAATATATACAATATGTACATATTTTATCCAATGGGAAAAAATACAGGAAGCGGTTCTCGATGAAAAATAAATGATGTCTGATATATGGCATTGTAGTATAAAATATTGAAACTGCTCATACAATATATGCGTGCCGTTTCTGTGCATTGCGTGAGATATAGTAGTTAAAAGAGTGGATTGTGTGGGTACAGAAGTACACGTCCATGTTTTTTAAAGGGGAGACGAGCATGTGCAATACACACATAAATGTGCGTACGTACAGTCAATACACATATAAACGGACAGCTTGAGGCTAAATAACAAACGTCCAGAGTCAACTCAGTATTGCCACAATTATTCAAAGATAAATTAGCAAAGACTGCCTCGTCGCTTCTATCCATGCACTTTCTTCTTCTTTATAGCAATCGTAAACACGCTTTTAAGGTATTATTACAAAGAGATAAAACTTAGGATGTCCGCGTAAAGTATATAAACATATAGGTGAAGTTATAATAAGAAAATAAATGTTTTAATGGAACGGATGTTGGCGTTGAGTGCGTTTTCATTTTTATTTACTTGGACGATACAGGAAATATCAATTAATTTAAGGCTGAACGTTCGTTCCTATAACGGCTTTTCTAAATTCGCTCTTTGTTTAAGTAAAAAAGTTATTAAACTTTTCAATTTTTTGCCTCCGCTTTTTTAAAGTACAATGATAAAAAACATTGAATCAAAGTATAAATCTATAGAAAAAATATCCGTTACCCCCAGCCATTTTTAATGTTAATATGATAAACACAACATCAGGCAGAAGATGAAGTGATGTAAGACAGATGTTATAGGAGTTGAGGTTTCAACTTACCTTCATGTCAACTCATGTTTTCACCATGGAATACTCTATAATTTTCCATTATTTCCAGCTGAGAGTAAACTGGAGGGTCTTCCAGTGTTCAAGATATACCAATTGGACAAAGTTAGTTGCAGCAGCATATAATATAATAACAATATACGACAGATTTCATAATACCTAGAACTGAGTTTTTCTACCTCTCCGTATAAAAATATCTGGTGCTTCTATATTATTTCATTGAAATATTTTCAACTAGCCGACAGTATATTTTTCCGTTTGTCAGTATCTATTTACAGAAGAATTATATTATTATTTTCTGTACACATTACACTGGCAATATTATTTTTGCAAAACTTATCCTAAACATTTGGGAGACATTATTTATATTATTAATGTGAACTGGAGCTTTGAAGTAAATATCAAATCTCCTGTCAACAGACACAGGATTAATGGAAACATCGATTTGTAATTAAGCCTCTAATATTTTAATCAACGGGAACCTTTGGAGCGTTTAGTTGATGTTTGCACAGTGTAATGGAGCCGATTCCCTATACTAAGTGTAAACAATGAAGTTTCAGACCATTGATCGCGTAAGTGTAGTAGATATTGGAATGGTGGCTCGTCGAGCAGACTTGATGTTTTTTAATGGACCGTCGGATCTGATATTGTATTCGAACATAACATGACGATCGACTACGCTAATATCTTTTTGATGTCACATCTACATAATATTATTGAATAGTATAGTATGTAATGGTAGTCTACTATATAATGCACTAGCTATTAAAAAATAACATAAAGTTTATGTTTGTTTAGTATACTTTCAAGGCACATATGTTACAACTAAAAAATAATTATGTTGGTGTCCAAAATTAGGTTATGATTTAATATTAACATTATGATAACAACAACAAACAAACTAAAATATTTAATTTTCAGTAACATTATTTTAAACCTTTAACATTGAGCTTAATAGACTTACTTACCTCTTAATCTGAGTTGGGACATGAAATACTAACGACCATACGGCTGATTTATTTACACGTATTAAAGTATCTAGTTTTTCTTTTTTTAAGGAACAACCTGTATGTTATTGCGTTTTTACTTTATTTGATTCTATGTAAAGTAAATTTTCTAAGACAGATTACACAGATATCCAGAAACTTGCGAAATATACGATTTATTCTCAAAATGCATTAATTTTCACGATTTTCCTAAAAAGTGCAGAGCACATTAGCATATAATAAAAGTTAAGCAGTCGGTCAAGAGAACTGCTAGTAGACCGCAACATGTTTGAGACAATTTGCAACGGCCCCGAGAGAGACTGTCGAACGGCAGCAACCATGTGCAATCATGCTGTTTATCACACAAGTATTTCGCAAGATGCGAAGATATCAGTAGTTTCTTGGTTTAGATAAGTAGCTACGTGCTTTTGTTTAGTAATTATTTGTGCAATACTCGTCGCATATGTAAATGTGCAATAACAATTATAACATGTTAAAGAATATGGCGAAAATAGAAAAACAACAATTGATTTGTTTTCCAGAAATTACAAATTTAATATGCAACAATGCACAGATCGGTACAATCAGTCCAATGTTTGCCCGCAACAATGCACATGCATACCAACCCTACTTTTAGTAATATAAAGTCACCAATATTCTCCTACATATTAACGTAAGCAACAGATAAAGTTGAAGCGCCACAACAAAGTATAGAGAACATCATTCTCACTTCCTATTAATATGGGCGTGCCACACGGATCGGTGTTTGGTCCCTTATTATTTTCATTGTTTCTGATCGATATATTCGAATTCCTGTGCGATTTTGCAGTCGTATGCTATGCAGATGACATGACGCTAATAATCTCTGAAGATGAAGTATAGAGTCTGTTGGATAAAATTTTTGCATGGTTTTGTCCCAACAAATTATTATTGAATTAAAAAAAACCAAATATACTTTCTTTCACACGCTACAAGAAAAGATTGATATTCTTATGGAACTTCATATTGCTAATCAAGAGATAAAGCCGGCAGAGTCTGGGACTCTCTTGGGGTTAATGTTCACTCGTTTCTTAAGTTGGAATAATCATTGTCACTCATTAATATCCACATTAAATAAATCTATTTTTAAACTCAGATCACTGAAACATATAATTGATCCAATAATTTTAAAGCAAGTCTATTATGCGGAATTTCACTGAAACTTACTATATGGGATCATCACCCGCAGCGAAACAGGTGTTTATTAAACAAGAAGCGGCTATAAGGTGCATTGCGGGTGTTACACAATTACCTTCATGCCGACATTACTTCATATCCTTTAAAATGCTAACATTAATAGAATTATATATATTAGAATGTAGTTATTATATACATAAACATCTAAATAAGTTTATTAATAAAAGCAATAACGATCACTCATTTTTTTGTCCGTACTAGTGAACTGTAGCTCGTCTTATTCAGGATATATGTGCATGTTAACCGTTGTAACTGTTCAGAATTTTCCTCTTATAAAAGACAATTTAATTAGTTATTTACTGTGGTTATACTTTGGTCTATAATTAAAGCTTCTATTATTATTGTTATTATTAAGTTTGTTCACAGCACTAGTACGGTCGGCGTCCGGCGCATTATAAGAACAAAGAGAAGTGAAAAAATTCAATAATGTCATTTATAAAAAGTAGAAATAGTACTGGTCCAAGAACTGAACCCCGCAACAGTCCAAGGTATGTTGGTAAGGTGGAAGAAAAAACATACTTTTTCTAATTTGAAAGATAGTTTGACGTACTGAGCACGATCAGCGAATTTCCGTTATTGTCGAGTAGGTAACCCTGACTAAAACCATGTTGAGCATTTGGAATTATGTTACTGTGGTTCAAATGACTTGAAAATATAGGCTGTTCTGTTAGAAGATAACTAATTTAATACATATAAACGAATCACTTGGCAAGAAGCACCACTTATCAAAACTACATTGAGGACGGCAATAGACAAATCGTCAAAGATCTTCTCGTTAAGAGTTATTGTATATTTAAAAGCACTTGTAGCCCAGATTACAAATAGACAGAATTTTATTTTAAAGTTTTCTGAACAAAAAATACAGCAAAACGGCATAGTTCCAGCTTGAAGAATTCAAAGATAAGAAAGACCTTTTCACGGTTTAACGACAAAATTTATTCACATACAGGTGAAGGTAATTATGGAGGATATGGTTGTTCCACTTTTATATTCGTGTAAATAAATTGATATGCAGATGTACAGGATGTGTGAATAAAGAGTTTTTCCTCACATTATGTAGATGGAAGAGACAGTTGCGTATGATAAATAACATTGTGTAATCTACATTTATTAATGCATTTTTCAAAGGGATATAATGAGACGTAAAATTTATTCGTTCAAGTCACGTATTAAGGTATTTTGTCAAGGAAAGTGACCTAATCAGCTAAAATAATAGGGTTGTCACATACGTACATATGTAAGAGGGAAATGTGAAATATTCCCTCCATTTCTCATTTCAGCTACGCCGACGGATCTTACGGAATGCCCGATTAATATTAATTTAACAGCATGCCTCCGGTTGATAACGATATGGAAAATTCTAGTTCGAAGCACACGCTCCGCAATCATTTTACAAGCACTAAGGTTAATCATACTTGAACTTCTGTAACAGTCTCATGTGTAGAAAGTGTTACCCAACAATTTTTTTCGCTATTTATTACAAGCGTGACTTTCGTGTCTCTTCTAATTATGTATTTTCTCTGCCTATAATTTATTAGGCTTAATTACAATTTATTGCGATCTCAAAACGCGAATTTACGTGTGCCATGCAAGTTTCCGGTTTTTTCTTTGCGAGACAACATCTAAAAGATAGGGTACGATATTTATTGCACACACTACTGAATGCAACTTGTTCCGTAGACTTTTTTTACGAAGATGAATCGAGGCACTACTTCTTTTACTTTTAACTAGGGACTTTGACAGAGAGTAATAAAATGCAATTAAATGTAAAGAAAATGAAACATAAAAATCATTAAACCAAGCTTATTAAAATTTAGGTAGATTGTTACTACTGCAATGCTATGCAGCCATCTATAGCAAGTAGAAGTACTCGCTGAATGATTAGACTCGTTAGAGCATACCATCAAGTTCACAAGATTTTAAAATTGCATCATAGATTATGTAACTGACAAGTCCCCGCATAGCAACCAATTCACTTAAAACCCAAGTAATAGGAACGGATTTTGATAGTTATGGAGGACAATTCGTATTAAGTTACCTTATTTTTAGATGCACCTACAAAATACAGTTCACATATAGCAGTGAAATTACATTTCATTTTCCTGTACACACCAAAACACGGATAATGCATTACTAATGTATTTTTGACAACGTTATGCTGTAAAATTCCATTAAACTTTTTGCAGCCTCCGGAAACAGTAATATAGGGCGTTCGGTGCAGTTCAATCAATAATTAAGAGAACAATACCCACGTCGTTCTGGCCCGAGTTATGATGTAAAAAAAGATAAAAAGTCTCTTGGATGAGTCGCGTTCGCAAACATTGTTTACCCGCTACTTTAGTATCGGGTATACAAAGTCAAAAATTGTGTCGACGTTTATAGTGTTTATTGTATTATTGTGTTGGGAGTTTTTGCCTGCGACGATGTAGGTGTATATGTATATGCGGGAACGTTGGCGGGGTCAGGAAAATACTTTTTCACTGTTTGGAATAATCGACCGATGGTTCGTTGAATGGTGTTGTATTGCAATCGTAATGAGCCATATTATTAAAACATAAATTGACTTAACAATATACAGTGTTGATTTGCAGTTTTATCCATGTAGGTCTTTTACATATCTAATATTTCAAATTACTGTTCATTTTGTTACCATTTATTTCCATTATTTTGCGTATACAATAGAACCTCTACTATCCGGAGATTTTTTAATCGAGTTCGGCTTTAACCGAGCAGATAATGAAAATACTGCTACGAACGAATAAACTACACTTCGCGTTATCCGAGTTTTAATTGAATATCTTTTTCGGCGTTTATATGGATCTACAATGACTATCTTCAATATTCGTTCAGTGTCAAGTTTAGCGAATTTGAAACATTAAAGGCGGGGCGAAATAAAATACAGTTGTTTCTGTCACTAGGATATGTGTTCATACCTTACTGTAATAGAAATTTAAATGCTTAACTTTCAATTTAGAAAGATAAAATTCAACTTCAATTATAACCTTCAAGTATGACACGTGTAAAGTGTAGTAAGGCAAGCGTACAAACACAGTAATGTTTTTTCCTAAATTTATGAACGGTGATGTTTCTTCCAACTGTAAAATTTCAGAGCAAGTAATTATTTAAGAACGATTTGTTCAACTATATATAAAAAAATTAACGTGGAATTTGATTAAAAATATTTTAAAACTACGACGATGACGATTGATAGCCGTTGACGCTATAAGATTTGTAAATAGGTATTGTTGCTGACGTCGACATATGTAAATAAGTTGCAATCGGAAGTGAAGATAGCGTTAATGACAGCAACTAACGATAGTAAAGGATAAAAGTTGATATTATATCTAATACTGCATTTGGAGGTTGAAACGATCTATAGCAATTTTGGAATTATTAAAAGTTTCCGATCAAAAACTGCTTTTACTTAAGAACTAACAAAGATAATATGTTAGAAATTCTGGACAAAAAAATTTGAAAAGAGGCAATGAAATTACTGCAGGTGGTTTTTATGTAGAATTAAACAAAAATCCTCTTCCAAAAATGATTTGTCAAACAAAAGAAGTCCAGAATCAGCAACTTCAGCCTTGCAACTTAGTTGCCGAAATACGTAGCAAGAGTCTTTGGCCCATTATCTCTTATTTTGGCTCTACTTTTTCAAGCCATATTATCCTACTTTTTTATAGTAAAGACAGAATATTAAAGTAACATCGATATTGGGGATTTGCCGTCTTACCCAGATCTTCGTCGCTTTTTGAAATAACCTGTTCAATGCTTGATTGATACGCATTTCTTCCCATTTCAAAAGAAAATATAATTTTCTCAACTGGATATATTGTGCAAAGCGGATATTAAAGTACTATACATAATTACATGTAACCTTATTTGTATGCACAAAGTAAGGAACGTTTTTGGTAGTTACTGTTTGTACTATGGCAAGATCTTAAAATGCTCCATCTAGTGGATGAATTCCCGCGCACCAGGGGCCCGAAAGGGGCCAGCCTTTTTGAAACAATTTTTTTCTTCATATTTTTGCTTATTTGCATATACAATTTTCTTTGTGTTAGGATTATTATATACTACTATAATATCTGTGTAATTTCACTAATTATACTTAATTAGCTATGGGGTCCTGCTTTCCTTCCGGGATACATGGTCGCTTAAAGACAAATTTACACTTTTTACTTTGGATGTACACAACCGAAGATTGACATACGTGTAAATTGTGTTTTCATCTGCATTTCAACCAGATCTAACATCAAGAGTGGCAGTGAATAGTGCATATCGAATTCCTACTTTGGATGAATTGAATGAATGATTAATTCCGGATGTAAGGGCGAATTTACATTTGGCATTTTGGATGTGCACAGTAGATCATTTAACTAAAAAATTTAAAGTCATTTATTCTATCCCGTTTTGTATCCGTCCTAACAGTTTAACACAAACGTCAACAAAAAATATATAAACAACGCCTGTAGGAATCTATCTGTAGGAATACAAGCTTTCATATGTACTATTTGCATGCAATTTTTACAAAAACCGAGAATTATACTGCACAAACAGGTAACTCATGGGTGACGCATAGAACACAAACGACAACAAATATGCTGTAAAAATATTAATCAATGTACTGCCATGCTCTTTTGTTACTTGGTATTTTTTACTATTAAATTTTTCTTGTTACCTTCCTCATTATTTCTAAAAACAAAACGAAATAATAAAGTTATAATAAAGTGTTACTGACAATTTTTGTGTTACTCTTTCAGAAAATATAGGGGTGAAGATAGGAAACGTAGCGACGATGTCGATTCTCGCGCTATCTATGGTCTCAAATGTTTGGTAGAAAAGCTTAACATCAATATGTAAATCCCAGTCATTCAGTCGCATTTTAATTGACAGTTTGACAGACATATAGAAAGTAAAAAAAATATTTTGGTAGTTTATATAGTATACTCTGCCATTTTACTACTGTCCACTCTGCCTGTTACTAATGGATGCAGAGAAGGGTTTGTCTTACCGACATTTTAGAAAATCAGATCAGAGATCAGAAGAAAATCACTGGGACGCACGATTGTCAAGTTCAACTTTTACGAAAATACTAGCATTAACACTAATGGTAGTTTTCAAATTTGCCGCGTGATATTATTGAAATCGAGTAGCACATACCACACACGTCTCAATATAATGATATATATAATGATAGCTTTGTTCCATAACTATAAGATCTGTATCAAAATTTGTGTATGAAAAACTGATGAGTAAGTTTGACTAAATGTAAAGAGAAATTCCATTTCACAAAGATGATGATAACTTATCAGTTCTTTATTCGTAGTTTACTTTGGAAAATTAAAAAGAGCAACAGTGTATTTGAACGTACGAGTGACTTATCTTAATAACCACTAAAAACATTAACAGCATACATTTTGGAAGTGAAAACACTTTAATTAAAGTAGTAATACCTTCAAAGATTTGTATTTGCACTGGTTAATAATACTAAATATTAATTTAATTTAATAACTAATTAATTTATTCTATTAATTTAATATTAAATTCTATCTGACAATTGATCTCTTTACATTTATTTGCGAATAAGTAATAAGGTTAAAAATGTAATTAAACCAAATTTGAAAGGAAACAATGATATTAAACCGATTTGCATAAAAGAAGAAAATGAAAGTATACATCATTATGCTTATAATAGTGAGTTTAGCAGGTTCGCTGTTCCCACAATAATTTAAAGGAAACGAAGCTGCCATGCCAGTACCAAAGGTTTCCTTTAGGTTGGTAATAAAGACACGGCCATTGATGAATTAATTGCTGCAACTACCTTACTTGCAAATTGAGATGTTTTCATCTTCTTATTTTCATAAAATTATAGGAGCCTTTTTAAAATTATAATGCGCCTACTAACTCATTCGTAAGACGGTACTAAATCAAGATGTAATTACTCAAAAAGTCTTTCACAACCGCCAAGACCGTTGCGTTTATCTGTATCTCTTAACGCGTTCCGAATAAATACAATGAAAATGTCCCATAAATTACGAAATTTAATTTACATGATTTAAGGTGGAAAAAAATGTATTGAAATCATATGAAAACACCGTAACGAATTGTTGTCCAGGTAAAACCCAGACGAATCGATAATTTCGGTAGTTATTTTCACTAGTGGGCTGTAGGGTAATTTAAAGTTATCATGTAGTTACTTTTAAGATGTTTAAGCCTATTAAGCCCATGGTACTAAGAGCTACCCACGATTTGTTTGCGCAATTTTCAATTAAGAAAAGAATTTGTAATCACTGAATGATTAGTAAATTGGGACAACTTCTAAGTGTTGTAAATTGTACTATTAAGATTGTATTAATCCCATTTAGAATTGTAATGGCAATTATAGTTGGTACAAAACCCCAAAAAGCTGTTATGGCCTATCTTATCGACGACAGTTAATTAGGTATGCATGCCGAAGACTTGACAACATAAACTTATTATGTGGAAAGATCAGAATCTTCTCTGATATAAAATCAAAAATAAGGAGAAAATAAAAACAAAATATAACACAAATAATGGCCTTAATGCAAATCACGTCGCAATAAATAATAAAAAATTTGAAAACGATTTTAAAAATGTGTCGAAACACATACAAGCGGGAAGTAGAAAATACTTCTATTATAGAAGGCTTCTACAAGATCCGACGTATCTATATATTAGGTAAAGCTGAAGCAAACCATTAAAAATGCGTAATCTGCTCATCTAGCCATTTCTTTTACTCTTTACTAAGCTTATCCGTAGCTGGAAAGAATTCACTCTGTATATGTAACCACGGGTCTTATACCCAGGCGAAACTATGAGCTAATCAAGAAAGGTGAATTATGACACTCAAAATAGCAAAAGAAAATGAATTTAGCTGACTGATGAATTCTGAAATAAGAGCCATGTAGAAACAAGATATTATGAACTTCATAAAGTAACGGAGACTACAATGGTTCTGACATATTAACCGGAGAAACACGGAACCAGCAATATTGAAAGTATCCAAACGGAACCCAGTGGCAAGCAGACCAAAGAGGAGACCGAAGGGGCCCTGGGAAGAGCAAGTAATGGAAGATCTCAAAAACCACGGACATTAAGAACTGGAGAAAGGGCATCAGTGATTGAAAAGAATGGACGGTGGTTTTAAAAACGGCCAAAACAGACAGACAGACAGAGCTAAGAGCAAATGTGGCATTATTCACCACACTGAACGGATCAGGCGAGCTTGCAAGCCGTAATTCTGAAATAGAAAATACAACCATTATATATTATATTTTAGGAGGTGGAACAATTAATAATATTTTTATCAACACTTCATCACCATGAGCATATTCCTCTTCACTTGTAGATTGTATTGTGCAGGTTAGGATTACAGTAAATAAAAATAAGAAATAGCTTTGTGAGTAAGTAAAATACTTACATATGTATTGTACAAAATTTCGAGTTGACAACCTAAGTAACTGTTACTGTATTTGTACTTCTACGTATAAACTTTTCAACGGCCAAATGAATGACTTACAACTATGCACCAGACGGGCTAATTACTGTTTTGTCTAGAAGCGAGAAACTTTATTCTAACTATCGATTATTTAACCTCGTTTAGCAGCAACAACTTAATCAATTTAGGAAGTGAACGCAATTTCGCAAGTAGTTAAAGTAGATTTCCATGTATCATTGATACAAACAAGTTGTCTGCTCTGAGCGACTTGAACTTTGTGCATCCTCCGTCGTCGTAATACTATTCTTCTTGCGCCAAAAAGAGAAGACTGCAATAAATGACGCTTACTTTAACGGAATTACCGCTGTTGTTTGGATTCCTTTTTTTTTCGTAATAAAATGTCTGAGAAAGTACAAATTGTGACTAATGGAGTTAAAATAAAACTTTAAAGGAAAGGATACAAATAACAAATTATTCACGTTTCACTACATCTTTCCAATTTTGCCATTGTATATATGTATATACAGGGTGACGCATTAGTGTGACAAAGCTGGACACCTTTATTCTTTATCATATAATATATGGAAAAACGCTATTTACGAAAATTGTAGGAAGTCTTAAACTTAAAATTTTAAAATTATTTTCATATATACAGGATGTTTCATACCACCGGGTGAATCAAACATATCTTTTCTTAAATGGAACACCCGGTACATTATTTCAGATTTAGACTAAGCTCATGTCTCGCCCATCCAATGTACAATTTCAATGAATTATATAGCGTGTTTCAGAAGTCTGAAATTTCTTTTTTACACGCATAGATTTTTGCTATTTGGCCAGTTTTATAGCAAACTGACATTTTTTCAAAATTGTCAAAACTGAAAACAGGGCGAGTCAATTATTTTAAATGATTTGTATTATAAAAAGAAAGAATGGTTTAGGTACTTTCATTTTTATTAAACACTAAATACCTTAATACCTAAAGTCATTAATTTCTAAGATATTTTTTATGAAAGTGAGATTTTTAGAAATTATTTTAAGACAGTAACACAGACTTAAGTCTTAATTACTTGTTAGGACTTTGTGTAATTGAACTACATTCTTTGGAAGGACAAGTGAATGGGGAAGCTTCTTTAGATTTTTCAAGATAATCATTCACCTTTGTTATTGGAAAATGTTCCCCTAAACGTTCGTCAAAGGATGTGGTACCCGCATGATGGAGCTTCGATTCTTCACACTAGGTTGATACACTATCATCTAAACACCCATTTTCCTGTAAGCTGGACAAGGAGAGGAAAACCAATTGAGTGACTAGATACTATATCGATCATTGGAGGTCACTAAAATTGACTTCTATGTCATATGTAAAAAAAACCTTGTATATCAAACACCGTCAAGTACATAAGGTGATATGAAAAACATAGTAAGAGAAGCATTCTCGAGTATCAATTTAGAAATGTTAACAAATGTAAGCCAATCGTATTGATAGTTCGGGTGAATCTTTCGAACATTTAGTATAGAATTTATTGTAAACAGTTGGATTAATTAATTAAATGTTAATAATCAATATGACTTATAAATGTTTACATTTTAGCATGAAACAGTCACTTGTCCATGACTAACTTGTTATATTAAAATGATTTCAAAAAATCCCACTTTTTAAAAAGATACCTTTGAAATTAATGGCCTTAGGTATAGAGTATGCTTAATAAAAATAAAAGTACCTGAACTAATCTATCTTTTTATGATATAAAATAGAGGGTGATCCATTTACAATAATTGAAAAATTAATGTATTTCAGTTTTGACTCGCCCTGTAATCAGTTTTGACAATTTTGAAAAAAATGTAAGTTTGCTAGAAAAACAATATAATATCAAAAATCTATGCTTGCAAAAAAGAAATTCAGACTGTGTCGTTTGTCGTACATAAGACTCTGAACTCACAGTGATTTGCATACAGAATTTTTTCAGAATAATAATAATACAGAATAATTTAATGAAATTGCACACTGGAAGTGTGAGATATGAGCTTAATCTAAATCTCAAACAATATACAGGGGGGTTCCATTAAAAAAATTTATGTTTGGTTCATCCTGGTATTATGACATACCCTGTATATATGACAATAATTTTAAAATATTAAGTTTAAGACCGCCTATAATTCCCATAAATAACATTTTTTGATATCTTATACGCTAACGTATACATCGAGCTTTGCCACACTAATGCGTTACCCTGTATACATATATGGTACTTGGTATACCGTATTTATTGTAATAAGCGCTCCGGCGTTTAATCATTTAGGGCATCTATATTTGCAGCGTGCAGGTGCGGCATTTATTAGAATGAGCCGCTTATTTCGAATCAAACTAAATCCTCATTTTTATTCTTTTGCTATACATCTCAAAACAATTGTATTACAACTTACAAAACGACTTCGTTTCAGTATCAAATACGGAATTTAATCTTAACGGGGATTCCCTTACCTACCTGATTTTGATTGCGCCCACTTCCCATAAAGATGCGGCATTTATAAGAGTGCGGCGTTTATTTCATTCGGCATTATGTTCTTGCGACGTCTATTAGAACGCGGCGGTTATTGGAATTGCGTCTGCAATTAGAATAAATATGGTATCTACATCCATATATTTGTTACAAAATGTGGCATACTCGCTGAAACGAATATACAATACACTCGGACTGGAATTGGAATTATTTTTCGTAACGAAACAGGAGTGTATTTAACAATGTAAATTTAATGGCTTTCAATCGATCTGATGAAAGGACGCTGACAGTTTACGACCGTAAATAAACTCCTCCATTCATTTCCACAAATAAAATAATTAAATTCCTGTAATCGTTGGCTTTAATGAAATTTATTTTCCTACAATTGACATGTCCGGCTTTGGGGAGTAAATATAAATTTTTACTTTTATATGGAAAGAACCCGACGACCACTTATATGACTGGGGCGACGCGACGTACCTAAAAGTAAATACTATATAAACAACCTAGGGCCCGATGAATCGACATGTTTTCTCTAAACTGGGTGCATGTTTTTATTTTTTTAAATGTTTTTAGTGGGGTAATAAAAAGATCAATAGATGTGTTTAATGGAGTGTAACTACACAAGCCACGTTGAAAAATTTATATGGACCGTTAAAATTTTTGTTGTTTTAATTTTATTTTTGTAATTACTACAACATTTAAAACAACACTGTCTCCTAAGTATTTAAATGTAAATTAGTAGTAGATATCATTGATGTTCAAATTGAATGAAATTGGGAACAGAGAAATTCTTGATACCTAAATTTTGAAGTAGAATACATAGATTGAAGGTTCGACATAATAGGAAAACGATTATTCATGTACTTAACTTTTGTAGTTTCCAATTAGCTTTGTTATAATCGAACATTATTTATTAGCGAAAGGAAGGAAAGGAAAGCGAACTATTATATCTGAGTGAATGGGGGTCACAGTATGACTGAATTTCAATTAAGTCCTCAACAATGGCCTAGCTAAACGTATTTGATTCTTTGTGTGCGCGATATATACCTACACACGCAGGCACAGTCGTACGGGCGTACATTGGTCTATGGAGGCGCACAAGGCAATACTTACTATAATACAACAGATGTCAGCTTCAACCCCGGCGAACGATCCATTTGTAATTAATTTTCACTGTCCTGTTCCAGCCGATGAACATTATTAATCCACTTTCGACCAAGCGCCGTCCGAAACGGCTGCTTCAAATATAATGACCCGCACTAGCATACGATCTTTATTTCAATAAGGATGGCCCGTCACATTAAGGCTGAAGATTGATAATAAGCGTCCTAATCTGCTATGGTTTATCTTAATAAAAAATAAAAAATACCCTTACCACCTCGATGAGTGAAGAACTCCTGGATACGTATTTCGGCAACTAAGTTGC
>JARFOC010000645.1:686797-707963 GCA_031763485.1 Osmoderma eremita
GTTTCTATAGACCTCTTTGTCTGTCCAATGTAGACCTTCTCACAATCACCACATGCAATTTTATAAATTCCTGACTTCTGTCTCGTTTCCGGTTTGTCTTTCGGGTTTCCTAGAAGGTTACGAAGTAACCAGTAATTTCCATGCTCGCCATCCTTATAAAACATTTAATTTGGGACAGAAATTTGCAGCACATACAGTTACTTTTTCATCAAGGTATGGTTTCATTCACTATAGGCTTATTATTATTCTCTATTGCAAAAGATTTGCTTCTTATACAGAAAAGTGGCAAATTATCTTAATGTAAATAAACAAATTCTATTTGGTTTCTTTAAAAGCTCCTCCTGCTTTGGTCTAGTATATGTCGCTGTTATGCGCCAAAGACATTTTGTATTATTGCTCCTATCCTAGACTTGTGCGTAAAGGTGCTTGGTCATCATTTTTCAAACCACACATTAAGAGACAGCATTTCCTTCATATTTATAATATTGTCAAGTCTAAATAATAATACAAGGTGTAGAAGGAGACAATTTATATTTCTACACACAATACCAAGGTAAGAATGCATATGTTATGCTAATGGCATATTAATAAACAATACTCATACATACTGATGCGTCTTACAAGTTGCATTTACATAGTTGCCCATCGGTGAAACCATTGTGTTAACTCCCGTGACGTCCTCACTTGTTGCGATTACGACGACTATCAGCCTCTCACTCTCGATCATCGGAAAAAAATTAAATGTCCGTGTAGAGTAATAGCAGAAAAGCGAACCTTTCTCATTAATTACAATAAAAACGTTGTGAATCAGGTTCGTCCTGTGTTTTTTCGGTACACCCCTTTATTCATTTAAGTGCGTTCGAGCGGTATTTGCATACAAAAAAGTGCTCCACCCCCTTTGGATACATGGGCGTGCGTTCCAGTCCTCTGTAATGGATCTCTTTGCCTCGCATCTTTGAAATTTGAAAGTATAAGTGACTTATGAATTTAAACATATATCCGTTATGCGTTTCTAGGAAGCTACATGTGTTTTGTGTAAGGCAATGACGATTAAATATATTACACGAAGCTATTTTAGGTATTATAGACATCGCGTAAACACTTATGCGTGATAATCACTAGGTATTGAAATTCTACATTTGACATATGAAATTTATCTTTTAAACCACTAACCGGTAAATCTTTGCTGGATCTCGAAGTATATATGTGTGTTTGAAAGCGACATTACAGAAGTTTTATGTTCGCGTCTTATGACTCAAAATTAGTAACAGCTGTATGCACTCATGTTCGCGCATTCACTTAATATCCTCAAACAATAACCAATACATTACACGGGAGTTAGTTTCCAATACGTAAATGCGTGCAAGAGAAACCGTACGCAATAATTCCACGTCTTAGTTCATTTACCATTTCTTATTAGTTTGAAATAGAAACCTGAAACGGAAACAAATGACTCTACGTACGCAACGTTTCGATTTGCTGATTAATACCGGCGATGTCGGTGGTCTTTATATCAACCACTTTCTCACGGTTCGATATGTGAAACTTAATACGAATCCCGTGCGAAAATTCATAAATCAATAGCCAAAACGCTTCAAAACGTTAGTTATCACAATACAAGTACGTCAACGCAATGCTAAATCGTAAATTTACTAATTAAAGTGTATTCTAATCGTTCTTAATATTCTAGGGAAGTTTACTGACCGTATCAAAAGTGGATAAAAGATTCTCGCCGGGCGATAATATTACAACAACACCGCTGATTAATATGTCCCAAGTATAATTAATTTTTTTAGTAGTCTCTGGACAGGTGAGCCTTTGTATACCCTCACCTTAGGCAACGGCGCCGACATATTTTTAATTCATGTACTTTTCCCTTTTTATTTTTCATTTCTTCCTCTCTCCTCGGCACGTAGTCGTTTCACCTTGTTCCTTCGTCGAGTTCTACTATCTAAACGAACATCCCTTCTCTAAATTAGATTGTAAAGTTCTCGTTTCAATAAAGGTGAATTAATTAGAAAAAAAAAATATGGCAAAGGAACAAGCCGTGTAAGGAAATTCTCTTAATTGATGTATTAATTAGCTGTAACATTTTTTTAATGGATAAAATTTCTTTGAAAGAAAACCGACAGGTTCTAGTACCACACGTACGATCAACGTAGTGTCTATGTAACGTCTCATACGCTGGTAGTATACTGATTTTTATACTGATATCGGTACACTTTTTGAATCAAAACTTCGTCAAGAAATAAATATATAAATCATATTTATTTTGACCTTAAAATAAACAATAATATTGACAAGTAGACGGGAGACAATGGGAACTATCGCTCTCTCTATCGCTCTAGAAGCTGTAGTAGATTTGCTAAATATTTCGATATAAATCATCAGCAGTCAACATAAACTGGTTTTGCAATTCAAGAGTGTTTCGGGGTTTTAAATATACGGTTGAGGTAATCACAATGTTTTTTCTTATTATTATTTACTAAGTTAAGTACTGTGAACATATACCTACAGTACAATAATTACAGAGAAACATTAAGACAATGCAATAATGGAAAATTCCTAGAGTACAGTAATACACTATAGTAATAACGTTAAATTTGAAATAACTTTCGAACCTAATCTTAGTTGCTGCTTCTAGAATCCAAAGTACATTATTATTATTATAATCCAGCCTCATCTACCATTTACGGTGTTGAGGTGCGAAGACAAAACTTCCACCACTCTCTAAAATATTTCCATTTCTCTCCAGTTCTTACTTCTTTTTTCCAATATTTTCCCTATTTCTGAATTACAAGTTCTTGTAGGGTGCCCTACTTTTCTTTTTTTTATCGTTTCCTGCCTTTTACTTTCCTGTTATTGTCCATTCTTGTTATATGACCTAGCCACAAAAGTTGTTTTCTTTCAATTCTCTCTTGTATAGGAGACACATTTAATTGTTTCCTAATCTCTGCATTTCGAATAACTCCTGTTCGTAACTCCTGCTATTGCTCTCAGATATCTCATTTCACAAGCTTCTATTTAGCTTCAAGCTTCTAGCTTCAAGCTTCGCAACCATTAGTTAATACCTCCATACGTTTAAATTGTCCAATAAATCGTTCATTATTGGCTAATATTACTAGGTGTCGACATACATCAATTCAGAGACATATAAATATTGCAGTTGCCTTATTCCCGCAATGACACCTTTCAACTTTGGACGGCAGTTTTTTGTTATTTCATCCACAAAGATAACAAACCGTAGCGAACTAAGTACTCCTCCCTGTCTTATTCCGGAGCACGTAACAACTTCTTTACAGTACATATTTAGAGTTCTTACCACATTCCTTATACACATAGTAGTTGCTCTTGATCGCAGTCAACAGTCTATTACCAATTAGCCTTCGTTTTAATATTTCCCAGATCATATCTCTTGGGGCATTATCAAAAGCATTTTCAAGATCCACAAAATACATATATAAGTTATCGCCTGCTTGGATATTTTTCCCCATCATTTGTCTTAGGTTGGAAATATGATCCATCATTCCTCTGTTGGGTCTAAATCCACTTTCATTTCGTATATTTTACTACCAACACTTAAAATGGAGAGTGCTCTATAATTAGCACACTTCTTATTGCCACCCTTTTTAAATATTGGTAAAATTGTTGCAATAGTCCAGTCTCTGGCTATTACATTAATTAAATCAAATAACTGCAAATTCAAACCAACCGTGACCTATATAAATAGTCAATTTGTCAGTTCTGCAGGTTATTGCTCACATTACAGTTCCTTACCTGTTTAAGGTTAAAACACCCACGAATTCGTGACCGCCCAATTTTTGTTAATAGAAACAATAATCTGCTTGTTTAAATCTTACACTGACACTGTCGATATTAAAATATTTAAACCGCTATAATAGAATTACGTGAACAACGTAAGAAACCAGAACAATTCACGCACGTACATATGTATCTGTCCGTACTTTCTCCAGTATATTTGTTTTACGCCTTTCCATATCGTACGGATCGTTTACTTGGAGCGAGCGAAGTGTTTCTGGAAACGAACGAAACAATGGTCGAACATAACTCTGTTGAGTGCGTGTCCGTTGACGTTTCTCATTCAAACACATTTAATTTTTATTGTTCCGTTTCCAGTGCGAGAAACTTTTAAATACAATGATCTAGGTGTGGCCGATGGCTGAACACAAGAAGAGTTTAATATCACGGTGGAGTGAGTCCCGCATTACATACCGATTCCAACACATGGATGTCTCCGTATGTCGTACACCATACAGTCGCGCATATAAATTGTCTTTTATGCTACCCCTACTTACACATAGATCCAAACGATTTAATGCCATAACCGACATGTACAAATATATGTGTATCCACCATATGTGTATAGAACAACAATTTCCAGAAATATATATACGAAGAAAACAAATTTAAGGAAATGGACAGCCATTTGTTTCTTATTGTTTCACAACTTCCAATTCATAAAGTTTAAAAACAATCAACTGGATTATCATAGAAGCTGCTTCCATGTCCCCGTATTGTCGTATGTATGCAGTAATACTGTACTGCCACTTCGACGAACATCACACACACAAAATAGAAATTACATATATTATATTAAAATAGCTTTTTACCTGTGATAGGCTATAAAATAATAGGATACGGTGGTTTAAAATAAATTTAAAAATAAAAAATACTCTTACCACCTTGTTGGTAACTCTGAATACGTATTTCGGCAACTAGGTTGCCATCCTCCGCAGAAATCTAAAAAGGAAAATAATATCAGATGTAGCACTCTCGGAGATATACACCACTGAGAACACCGCTAATAACATGTTATTAGTGGTGTTCTCAGTGGTGTACATCTCAGAGTTCTTTACTCAACAAGGGGGTAAGGGTATTTTTTATTTTTAAATCTATGTGTGTATGAAGGAACAGATGAACACCATACAGTATACACTATGTTATACTAAACTAGTGTTAACCTTTTTTAAATAACCGAATATGTCGTCGGACACACTTCTTTGTTTTTAACGTATTACAATGAAACAAACGGCTGTTGTTTAAGCTTGATTATCTTTATTTCCAAAACGCTTAATACTTTCAGCGGACGTTTCGGAAGAACACCTTCATCTTTCAAAGCTGTGAATATTATTTCCTCATTTTTTCATAATACACAAGTAAGTAGGAATATATTTAACCCTTATTACAATTTAAAAACTTAAATTATAATTACCATCAGTAAATTTTCGGAAATAGTCACTTACGTATAAAATTTTTAACATCGTACATCTTAGAGCGGATTCTTTTCAGTCAGGAATGAATCTTAAAACTAGAATACAACATATGTTTGTACGTTTTATCTTACTGATATTCTCATCCAGTGAGGATTTTCTCTAGATCAGTTGCTTGCCTTCTCAATATCAAGAACAAAACGCTATTAGTTTTAATTAGTAGCTGATTGCGTTAATCAGATGAATTTATATAAAGCAGCACAAAGAGACCTTTCAAATGCGGTATCACAAACCCTTAAGTCCCGTTTAAAAATTTGGGGGTCACTCGATGGAGGTTTTGAATTTAGCGATGAAATTTTCGCTTTGTATCGAATCCAAAATTGGTTTGTTTTGGAAATTTTTATAGGCACAATAGTTGAAATAATATATTTCAATTCACAAAATTGGTTCAATAGTGACCGAAATATATTTTTCAATCTGTGTATTCATCAATTGCTTGTGAGTCGTTAGCAATATATAACAAAAATGCAGTAAGATAGGTTGATAAAGAATACATCGATTGAATGCCAAAACAATACAAAAAACAAAATAATTTTTGTCAACTTTGTATTTACTTAAACTTGAACATGACTAATGGGATCGCAAATAATATCCAAAAGCTTATTGACGAATTTAAAAATATTTTAAATTTTGAAATAGATACTATGCCTGTTGATTCAGTTTTAAAGTTAGAGGTTGTTTAGTTTATCATTTACCAAAACACATATTTTCCATGGCTTTGATTTTGAAGCGGTAGTGACAGGCGATTGAAATTCTAAGGTACGATTTATTTATTTATATTTATATCATGGACTACGAGATTTGCTCTTAACATCGCTTTTTTAACAATCTGGTTTCATATTTCTACCTTTAATCGTTTAGTAATTATATCGCTTAAAAAATGTCATCTCCCACAATTCTTGTTATTTATCTCCAAAACCACTCAAATAAAAAATCTACCAGCGTTTATTGCTAGCCATTTACTCCATAATTCTACATAATGATATAAGTAGGACTACAGGTTCCCACCGAAGATACATTAATCATGTTAATACTGTTGGACTCTGATGCTTTTGATTAATTTTTCCTAATTTATGGTTCGTACAAGTTAATAAGTATACTTAGTTTTTAATTATTTAAAACGAAAAATGTACACGTATTTATTATATTTTTATTGAGTCTAATCTTAGCAAAGTTCTTACGAATGCACGATCTCCAATTCGAAAATGCTACTGATAAAATTATAATGAACTTAATAATAATTTGCTCTACGGGCCGTGAAGGCCTAGGGCTAATGAGATACTAATATTAGGAGCTTTCCAGAAGTGCTCCACGGACTACATTTCTCCATTCTGGTCTATTCCCTACCATCTCCTTTCAATTCCCTATTTTATTTATTTTTTAGATCTTCATCCACTTTATTCAGCCATCTCTCTCTTGGTCTCCTCTTTCTCCTTTTCCCTATTGGCTTTCTGGTAAGGGCTAATTTTGGCAACCTATCTCTGCTTAGCCTTTCTACATGCCCCAGCCATCCTATTCTTTGGGCTTTGGCAAACGCTACGATATTGGGGCTTTCATATACTTCTTCTACTTTCAGATTTGTGCGTCTTCTCCATCCTTCCTCGGTTCTTACTCCACCATATATAGTACGCAGCATTCTTCTCTCCCATCTCTCTTTCTGCTCCTCTTCCACCTTGTTCAGAACCCACGTCTCACAGGCATATGTGGCGGTATGTCTTATGACTGTTTTATAGATTCGCTCTTTTGTTTTCTTTGATAGATATTTCGATTTGATGAGACCTGAAGGCTTCCGTATTTCCGGTTTCCTTTCGTAATTCTTGCCTGGATTTCTTCTTCTTCACGCCCATTTGTTCAATATTAATTCCCAAGTAGACAAATCTACTTACTCCCTCGAAAACATATTTTTTGTTGTTTTTTTGCGCTCACCACTAGCTTATCTTTTAATACCAATGGTCTTTCTGTTTTTCCCATCCCCATATATTTCGTTCTATTTTGATTTATCTCCAGATCAAATTTCCTTGCCCCCTGTTCTAGTCTCCTTACATTTTTCCTTAGTTCATTTTTTGATTTTGTGATTATTGTTAGGTCATCTTCAAAGGTCATTATTACATATGGTTCCCGTAGTCATTATTTCGCTATTCCTTATTATTATTTCTAATGTCAGGTTGAAGAGTGTCGTTGATAGCGGATCCCCTTGTCTCAACCCTCTTCCTACTTCAAATCCTCTTGATTTGCCTCCATTCCATGATATTTTATTCTTTGTATTTCCCGGAGTCATTTTCACCAATCTTATTAATTTTTTTTTCTTCTTTTAATGAACTTATATATCATATATAATTGTGTCACTTTACATAACCATAATTTGAATCCTTATTGTTATCTCCGTTCTTTCAGTAGTATTATTCGCTTATGGTGGCGTCCATTTAACCATTAAACAAGTGGAAATTATTACCACCTTCCCTTAGGCAAACCGACCCGATTTTTAAGGACGTTGGATAACCGCGCAGTTTTGAAATAGACTCCAGTTTCATTACGCTTAATTAGTGCGCTTTTATCTTTATGTATGACATTAAATTTATGATCTAAAGCAACATGAGTCGCTGTAGTAATTAAATCTCAAATTTATATCTAGGTACCGCGCCGTATAGTGAAAGTGGAAAATAACAGAACAGTAAATTATCAGTAAATTACTGAAGAAGAACTTGGATCTTTTGGCGATTTTAAATAGCGCGCTACGCGTATTAAATAATAATATGCGACAAGGGGAGCATACTGTTCTTGTGGAGAAGCGCAAGTTAGTGATATAGGATCTACAAAAGGGTTTGGATAAATTCCAAGGCATAAATCGACAAGATTAACTCGGGCATTCTCGTACAAATTCATATTCTTCTTTTTACATCAAATATTCTCGGATATACGTAGCATGTGTTACCGACTATCACGTGACTAATTGATTTTGTACTAGATAGCGTAATTCATATTGGAGAATTTGATAGCGTACGTGTTTAAATAAATTTAAGTATTGAACAATAAAACTTGTAACACTATCTCTAAACGTATGCCCTGACAGCATTATTGATACACTGTTTAGAAGGAACAAGAAAGTATCCACTTACAACATAAAATCGATCTTCTTCTCCGTACAGTAAAAAAGAAAAGTAACACGAAACCGTTTAGAGCTTAAACGTCCTTAGGTCGTAAATTCACTGAAAAGACCATGAACTAATATTTCAAGAGTTGTCCTGTGATTCGATAACGGTTTTATTCCAACTTCTTTAAATTACTTACGTCATTCAGTTTGATTTACATCCACGTTTGTTTTATTTCGAAGATATGCAACAACGGAACGTAATTTGAATAGATTTATTATATCAATGTATGACATAACATAAATCCCCTTGTGCTTCCACCGTATTATTATGGTTATCCGTACAGTCTGTACGTAGATGTTCGGAGCTGGATCGGTCATATAGCGCCAGCCTTCGTCGATGCCACAATACGTCGGCTTTTAATTTAAACAAATAAGTAATATTTTATGTACCTAGTCTATGTGGGGAGTTAGAAATATACGGGGTACGTACGTATAGACGCACACGCATTGTCGGTGTTCTTTTAAATACGCGTCCGTTTATTCTTTTGTTTCTCTATATGGTCTGACAACAGCTACTTGATGAATTGAGTACCAGCATAATAAGTAATATCTGGACGTGGGACACACCCCAAACGCAGGACCACATCCAATTACAAAATTTTAAATTTATCACCGGGTTATTAATAAACGTTAAATGTTAATGCTGTTACTTTATTTATTATTTTAAGGAAAGTCCGTAGGTAGGATTTATGACCCCACATGTAGCTCTTTCTTAGTGAACTATAAAATAACCATGTTGGAAAAAGAAAACTGATTTGAAAAGCTCCCAGTTTTACAAATAAATAAATTGTATCCGCAATTTATTATTATAAACTATGGGAGAAGGTATTCGAAGAGGATGTGGCGCAAAAGTAATATCATAATTTGAATTGGCTACCATTTTTGCAGATGATACACACCTCAAGAACGTGGAGTTATTGTTACTGCTTATTTGACAAATTTTCGGTCTGTTGTTTTAACGCAGCCTGAATTTCGTCGTCGTTATCCTCGTCGTCGTGTTCCATATGCTCGAACAATTAAGCGTTTGGCTGAGCGCCTCGTGCAATCTGGGTCCACTACTGATGTCGCAAGAAGTGGCCGGGCCTCGTAGTGCTCGTTCGAACTAGAATATCGCTGCTGTTGACGACGACGTCAGAGAGAATCCACAAACATCAACGAGACTATGATGCACACAATTAGGCATCAGCAGACGTTCGTTGCAACGAATTTTGGTGAAAGATTTGAAAATGTTCCCCTGCAAAGTACAAACTGTTCACGAATTGCTGCCTGCTGACCGTCGGACAAAGTTAACTTACTGCCCATACTCTGTTGAACTTGATGCAAGAAGAGGATGATTTCGTATCAAAAATCATAATGAGCGACGAAGTCCATTTCCACTTAAGTGGTTATGTTAACAAACAAAATTTGCGTTTCTGTGGCACAGAGAATCCACATGAAATGCAAGAAGTGCCATTGCATCCCCTCAAAGTGACTATTTGGTGTGGCATTTGCAGTGAAAAGTGATTGGCCCTTATTTTTTTGAAGACGCCGATAACACCACCGTAACCCTAAATGGTGAGCGTTACAGGCAGATGCTAAACGAATATTTTTTACCGCAAGTTGCTGCATTGGGTCTTGATCGTTGTTGGTTTCAACAGAACGGAGCAACCGCTCACACAACTCGGGCAACTATGGAGATTTTGAGACACCAATTTCCAGGTCGAGTGATATCCCGTTTTGGAGATTTGAACTGGCCGTCCAGATCCCCAGATCTAACAGCACCAGACTTCTTCATTTGGGGCTTTTTGAAATCTCGCGTTTACCACAACAAACCACGAACCTTGCAAGTCTTGAAAGCTAACATTGAAGAAGAAATCGCCAATTTGGAGCCATATGTTTTCGAGCAACAATTTAAAATGCCGTAAAACGAGCGCAATTATGCATCAACTCGGGAAGTGGCCATTTGAGTTATATAATTTTTTCCAATTAATGTCATCAATATTACACTTTCAAATAAACTTTTTACGAAAACAGAGCTCTTTTTTCATTTATAACAAGATGGCACCCAATTCAAATTTTGACATTACTTTTGCGCCACCTTGTATAACCATTTAATTTACTGTGTAATGTTCCAATCAATGTGCAGGAGATTGGGTAAAACGTGTGTACTTTTCCCTAATTTTGCATATATATTGCCATGACCTTATACAGCATCTTGCAGTGATCCGAACATTCTTCCTTATCATATTAGGTTCTTGTGCCAGGGACGCCTGTCGTTACCATCAAATTGTTTATCATCAGGGTAGCCTAAGAATTTCAAAGATGAAGAAGAAGATGTAGCGAATGTCCTCAGAAACACGTAGCCAAAAACCAAAGTGACGGAAGTTTATATTGACAGAATCCGGGTGCAATACGGTCAGACTGACAAATACGAGTGAGATTGGTAGCTAAAAAATAAAAACAAAAATATCCTTACCACCTTGATTAGTGAAGAACTCCAGATACGTATTTCGGCAACTAAGTTGCCATCCTCAGCAGAAGTGTTATTCAAATGGTGTTCGGTGTGGTGCATATCTCCCAGAGTGCGTCGCAGCAGCATTATCTGACGTAACCATATTCAATTCCCCTTAGGACTTTTCGATATTAAATGATGATATTCAACATTCAGTAGATTAGATATGCAAGTTGACAAGGAAAGAAATCAGAAACTTTAAATAAACATACTTTGTTGAACAATATATCATTTAATGTGCAAGCTACTTCATTTTAATACACCTCCTATAAAGAAATTACTTTAAGAATCTACTTTTTCGAACCTGGGTTACTACAATCGCTCAAGTATTCAATTTAAAAATTTAAAAAAGCCAGCTAAGGTGATCGCCATCTCCCTACTGTTGCGTGTGAAATTTTCCTCTTTCTGAAGATTACTTTCACACTATCTTAATCCGCTACGCATATTTTGATCCTTTTTTATGTTGTTCTGTTTGATTACTTTCCTTTGATTGCTTGGCTTACACCTAATTCTATTCAGGTACAACATCCCAGTGCTTTGATTTGACGTTTTTATTATGTGAAAGAGTTTGCTTATGCTGGTCATATACTTCAAAATTTAAAGATGCGCATATAGCAGCTACTTGTATTCACCATCTTTTAAACAAAACAGCTGCTGTACTTACTCGTAATGGCAGAAGTACTCCACGAGGCGGGAAGAAAATAAACAGTTTACAAACCCAAAGTATTTATGATAATTCATACTTGAAAATTACTGTGATACTTCCCATTAGCAGGAAATACATTGGAACATGGGTAATAATTTCTATATTGCACTTGGTTACAATTACGGGATCGTTAAATATCAACATTGTTAACCTTTAACGATATTCTTCGGATACAATAAAACAATAACAACATCGAAAAACCCTTCGCACCTATACATATGTGTAACGTCTGTCTAACTATAACCACAATTTATTCTTCTAGGAATAATTAAATTTTATAGATTCTGTATTAATCACAGTACATTAAAAGTAACGATATCGTAATTATTTAAAACAATGAGGTTATAAATAATCGTTAAATTTCTAATGAGGTACTTTAATAAAGCAAATAATTTATTCAGTATTTATAGGCGGCGAAGCTATGCACAGAAAAAGGTATTCTATTACATTGCCTCTAAACTTACATGAATTATTACCGGGTGATAGTAAAACTTCCAACTGGTCACCCGTGGTTAGACCATTATTGATACTTCGTGGTAACATAGTTTTTATTTTTATTGTTCTTCTCCTTGCTTGTATGTTTGTACGTGCACACGTACATACACATGTGTTTATGCCCCTCTCCTTACGTGTTTATTGTAACGACTTAAACGGAAATTGCTGTTGTTAGTTCCAATTACGTAGTCATTAAAATTTATAGATTCTTGAGTTTTCGTATGGGGGTAACGGTGTTTCTAAAGTATAAGGATACCAAAAAGTATAATATAACCATCGTGCATCACATTTTAACAGCAATCTGTAAATGTTACTCTTACAACGTAACGCCTTTAAAGTTGTCTGTAACAAAAAATTACCCGTTAAATATGGCGCGAAATAATAAACGGCTGAAAACAGGCGCTATGACGCACGGGTTTCAATCCAGTATTTCCATCTATGTATAAATTTACCTCAATAAAGAATACATTATACATACTGGGACTTTAATTTTCCAGTTAGAAACACACAGTATAGTGCAACTCATGTTTTAAAGGAAGTATTGCTGTTATGGACCATATCCATCCCTTTTTATTTTCTACGTATTTGTATAAGTATATCCTTTTCTATAACGGGGATTGTTGCCACATATTTATTTGGAGGTTGGTATCCTCTTGTGTCTGTTGTATTCTCCCAGTTAAAAACTAAGGGTGATGAAAACATAATTGATTTCAGCATGCAAAAGTATATGATGTGAATCTGGCATTTTTGTGCTTGGGACAAAAATCTTGTTAACCAGTGTAATAGATGTTGCGCAGATGTGTGTTCGTATAGGTATGCATGTAGCTTAGGTGGGGAATATTGGTGCCCATCTGCTGACAGCAATGAAGAAACAACTATGGGCAGTGATAAATTAACTGTTTGAACGAGTTGCACCTGTTAGCACCTAAAAATGTATGTTTATTCAATTGAAGAGATATTACAAATTATAAAATTTTATTACTCCGCCAGTAGCTTTTTTTTAATACTTGAATTTATTGCAATATTAATATCAAAAACAAGTATTGCACAGTAATTTTGGAAATGATTTCTTTTGCCCTTTCTAATTCCGGTGATAATTTGAATCCATAAAAAACTTTCCACAACGAAACGCAATTGCCACCGTTACATTGTTAAAGGCACTTTTATAACCTCACCAGAGGCTACGCAATAAACAAAAATGAAAAATATTCAGTTAACCCCATGATTGTAGTCTGCGTAAGTACATGCATATGTACATATCTCAAAGAATGTTTACGACCGTCGTTATCATAAACCCCAATACAATGTAATTTAATTATCCACATATATGTTACTGTAGAAATAGAGGTTGAAATATTTTTCCTTAATAATGACCACTTAGCCCCTGCTATACCATACTGGTTGAAGTAGTGGTAAAATTTTATATCCCGGGTGTTTGAGGAAAATTACATATCATTGTCTTGACAAAATATGCGCGTAACTTATTTATGGAGCGCTTCAAGGTAAAAGTTCATGGCACAAAGGGTACAATCGCATTCACATGGACAATGTGCCTTCAACACGAACCTATAGTATCTCCCCATACAATTGTGAGCATTTGACGCAATCTATTTTTTGTAATTTCGATTCCTTATTCCTTATTTATACTAACTAAATCATACACAAATAATTGTTTTCATTACTAATTTATTGGTGTAAAGCCGTGTGAAGCCGGCTTAATGTATAAATCAGACTAAACTTAAAACTTGGTCTTATTTATACATTAAGCCGGCTTCACACGGCTTTACACCAATCAATCAGTAATGAAAATATTTATGCCGTGCCTTAGTTTTATTGTACCAACTTCAAACATTGGTTGCGTTCGAAAGACAATGTTTGGCCAACTGTTGAGTGTTTTTCTCTGAACGCTAGCGTTGTACAAATAATGTTTACTAAGCGTGCGCCATTTTTCCATCGGATATGGAACTAGTATACCTTTAGTTTAAACCAGGGGTTACTCGACCAATAGAGGGCTCTGGGTTCAAAACTTTATCTAATAGAGGGCTCTGAAAGTAAAAATTCTAGGCCTCTGCATGGAGTATTTTCAATTTATATTACAATTCCTTTAGTTGGTAGTAGTTCCTTTGGTTTTTACTTATTGTTTGGTTGTTACATTATCGTTATTTTTATTATTATTGTGTACTTCGTCTGTAAAGATTGGCGCGTCCCGAATTAATTATTATTTTGTTAACGCACGTCGAGCTAAAAATGATTCATCACCAGGTACCTGAAGCCGACTGTTACTTACTTGGTTACTTGGTTATTAAAAAAACCAACTGTACTTTTTAGTGTAATTATATTCCTAATGGCTATGTTCTTTGAAGAGTAGAGTCGATTAGTGTTCGAGCGAATTATTTTCCTTCAGAGTCTTTAGTCTGTAAGTTGCTATTGTAGAAGTCAGTACGTGAATGAAGTTATTGTTAAAGCTGGTTGATGCGTTATTATGTTTGAAAAATAACTAGATTTAACAATTTTGTGCAGCAGGAGTAATCCGAACAGTGTGTTTATTGTATAGCGTCTGGTAGGCAAAAAGGTTAATTCCAATTGTAAATATAACTTTCAGGAATACGTTAATCGAAACCGTCATTGCGTGTTTCTTGCGTAACTTGTGCGCTCACTTTCTGAACAGAATTATTGTTGGAAATAGACCATATGCTACTTAAAAATCTGCACGAGAAAATGCATACACTTTTTGGCACATTTTGTGAATGACATGCGAAATAGAATTTTGGATGGCATTATGCATCCTGTCAAGTTTGATATATATGAGATTTGGGGAGGTAATCTGTTTAGTTGGGTTCGCAGACCACCAGAGGGATAGGCACACAATTTTAATATTAAGTGCCCCGTCTATCCTTACTATATTATCTCTGGTGTTTATTATTACACTTAAATTCCCAGCTGACACCAAAATCACCACAAATCCTGAAATGAGAGTTCAGAAACACTAAACATGTTGAGTAAACGCGTTGTGATCGTTGATGCAGCGGTTTGGATATTTCGAACGCAGCCATTTATGCACACAGCTGCTCCACATTGCTGTAATTCTGCGCAAATCCCGTTGAAATCCGTTAGAAACCTACATGCGCATAGATAGCGTGCTTTGTACGCAACGAAAGAAATAGTTTGTGTACCTAAGAAAATTATTATGGGTAATAATTAATCTTCTTAGATATTTTGCCAATTATCATGTGCTCAATTGCACATAAGAAATGTGAGAGCATGGCGTCTTTCTAAAGCAGTATCTAGTATTAAACTACTAAAAGTAGGGCCGGGATAGCGCAGTGGTAAGAGCGCTAGGCATCTGTAGTGGATGTGGAAGGTTCGAATCTCCGTTGCGGCAAACGATTTTTATAAAGATCGATTGCAGCAAGGGTGGTTGGTACCTCTCCTGGTACCCTTCAGTGCTGAGGATAAATCAACACTGCTGCCCTCTTACGGCGAGGGCAGTAACAAGGCGTATACTTCACACACACACACAAAGCACATTTACACAAACCTAATGCAGAGTGATGCAATAGGCCTCAAGGCTGCGGTGTTAAGTCTCTGCATTAGGATACAAACAGCAACAACAACTAAAAGTAGGAAAATTAATTAAATAATTTTTACCCTTAATAGTGTTTTACATAGTACCATCTACTATGTAATATGCCCGCGGCATACATAGTACGCACTAAATTAGGTATATATATATCATTGGTTTATCATTCGTTAACGTTTACGCACGCGCTACTAGCGGAACGCTCGCAGTGCCAACTTTAGTCATATCCGCCCAGATCGGAAATCGCTGCGTTACACGATGATGTAGATAACAATATAGGATTCCTACTAAAGGAAGATTTACCATGTAATTACAACTGGACCCAGGAGAAAATATTTTTGTACAATTACATGTTCAACATATTAATTATCTCAGTTTGATTATTTTGATATCGTTCGTACCTGAGCACTAATTTAAGTGCTTAAGTAATTCTTTAAGCAAAGTCATATTGTGTTAAAAATAGTTACTTAATACTTTTAAGTAAGCTCTTAATGTTTCCGGCTGTTAGTTCTGTATTTACCTACGTAGTACGCGATCTACCGAAACGTAACAGGTACAACTGTATGTACTAAGTAATTACTAAAAGTAATAACTTTTCCTCGGCAAACGTTTGCATGTTCTCGGATTATCGCGGATACCGTAAAGTAACACAACCTCCTATAAATGTATGGATAGCCGTCAGTACAATGACATTGAATTGATTAAATAACGAACTTCAAACTTTCCTCGCCATTTCTATGCATGCTATCGATTTCATTTACACAGTCCGCGAACGAGTAACAATATTTTGTCATCAACAAACTGCGAATCTTCGCATATCTGCATCTCATTGAAGTTTGAGTTATAAACACGTTGAAAGATTTAACGACCCAATAAATTTAATAATGCACGTCCTAAATGAAAAACCTTTAACGTCGTGTTTTCTGGTAAGGTTGTCGGCTTTCAATTAGTAGATTTACATTATAACATTGCTTTGGGCGAATTTTCCTCTTCCTCCGGCACACAGGCGCGTGATATATTGAATAACGCAACGCTACTCTGCAAAATCCGAAGTTGCGCATGTGCCTTCTCGTTCTTGCTTTCCTTCCACCTCTGCGTATCTCTCGTTGTGTGCGTATAAATATTTTTGCGATGCGATAATTATCTATAAATTACAAGTTGATGTGTACATAAGCATATTAGCAACGATGTGCATCGTCTAATAGTAAGTGCATAGTATCACGTAGATATACGCGCTACTTGCTTGTATATGGATATTCGTAGGGTGTTCTTAACTAAAATATGATTTACATCACTTATAAAGTATGCATTATTCCTTAGTTATAATGTAAGACTACGGAACAACAGTATACTATTTAGCATAGCTTTTCGTTTCTGCTGGTCACGAAACGTAAACAAATTATTTTTTGAATTCGTCTATTTGTATACACGTACGCTCACACCGGAACGGGGAATTGCTTTAAATTAAACAAAGGAAAAATGAACTCAACAATTATACAAGTATAAATTGAAATTCGAATGTTACTTCATCCGCGGCCAAACAATAGCCGAGTCTATCGTAAAACTCCCGCCTCACTGTCTCGAGATTTCTTGGAGTTATTGTCACAAAAATTCTTAACAGTTCTACTTGCAACTGTTGCAAGCTCGTTATTGTTGCAACAGTGCAAAGATTTTGTTTGACATACCTCCACAGAAAAGAATCGCGGGATTTGAGGTCGGGTGATCGAGGTGGCCATTTTATTGTACCCTCCCGGCTATAACACGATTAGGAAAGGTGTTTTCTAAGAACTCCGTTACTAATCTAGTGTTATGCGCGGCACAACCGTCCTGCATAAACCAAATGGCATCAAAATCCGGGTTACGTTGACGGACACCCCATCAAATCCAAATATTTCATTCCATTCAAATTGCCGTAGATAACAAATGGTCCATAATATTATCACCCAAGATACCCGCCCAAGCGTTAAGGTTGCAGTGCTGCGTGCTACGGCCTTGCGCGCGACGATGCTGGTCAGCGGGGATAAATGCAAGTATGCCAGATCGGGCTACGTACAATTTATCTCGCACCCCGATGGGACCTGACCATACGTGTATGTGTATTTGTATATACCTATAGATACAATTATCGATGATGCAAATAAAATTTTATATAAAATAAAACATAAACATTAAATTATAATGTCGGGGCAGGCTCAATAATTATACACTGGATCAAAAAAGGCTACATACACACGTCAACATCTTCAATCCTATCATATACAACTATAATAAGAGATACACTGTGTCCGCCTGATAACGAAATGCTAGGGGCGTTAACTAAACCCCACTACAGCTTTAGATAATTTGAATCGGAGGTGCCCCTAACTTTTCCAGAGTTGAGGTCTGGCGCTAGGCAGTTGGTAGATATTGAACGTTGGATGTATGCATATAGGTCAATAATGATTATATCGAATGCAATGGGCGAAGTAAACTAAAGAGGAAAAAATTGAAATTTGTATCATTCGGGGAATAGCTGCCAATTGAAGACAAGCAACAGGTAACCATTGTAACAATATTTACTCATTGTAATCAATTTGACCTGCTCTTATAATAGAAATATTATTATTATTATAGTTTGTTACGGTTCAGTGAGCGTGACGAAGTTCGCTTAATGAATCGGAACGATTTGGTGGTATATATGTACAGATATATAAGCCTCAAAGTAGTGTTATTTAAGTGGTGTTCTGGGTGGTGCATATCTCCCAGGGTGCTACGTTTAACATTATTTTCCTTTGTAGATTCTCCTGAGAATGGACACTTAGTTGCCGAAATACGTATCTGGAGTTCTCCTTCATCAAGGTGGTAAGTGTATTTTTATTTATATTTTTACTATTTTAAGCCAACGTATCCTACTATTTCATATTAACCTTATCGACAAAAAAAAATATATAAATATACAAAACTAGAAAGGTAACAGAACTAAAATTTAAAACAAATGTTATTTCAACGAACCCAGTTCCTGAAAATAGTATTAAGCGATGAAACATTACACAGTTCAATTACTTTTATTGTAAACGTAACTGCAGTAATTACATAAATTTTTATTTTTTTGCATAAAATCTGTACTACCAAATACATATACTAGAAATAGAAAAAGTAGACTTTCTCTGAAATGCATTCAAATCATGAGAAAAGTCTAAAAAATTGTATTTACATTTTTCCTCTGACAGTGTCTGTGGTAGCCTGTCTGGTTGTCGCAATGCGTGACTCAAACAGATACATACACGAAAATGAATACGTAACGGACCGTGTTGTTAACTCGCTAGAAGCGACATCTCTTCATAAATATCAAAGGATTTTCTTTCCAAAGACAATTGAAGTTTGTACACAAAAATATCCATTCACTACGAGCCTCGGTTTCCCTACATCGTAAATTTTAGAGGCATGATTGCTTTCAAAATAACACAAAAGTGACAATGCTGTATTTCGACATGCATATTTATAAATTCCTTTACATATACTTTTTCCTTTTCGTTTAACATGCAAATCATCGACGACATCCTAATAAGTGCTGTGCACAGCGAATATTTACATGGAATCATTTAAAATGTAAATATATTCGTCTCACATATTTTCCGGGGCAATAACTATATTTTTCAAGCATTTTTTTAAGGTTCAGACTGTAGGTTGCTTGTGCGTGTATACGCAAACATTAAACGCATACGAGTTTTTTAGAAGATAAATCTGTTGGTAAACAGCTTCAGCATCTAACAATAAGGTTTAGTTTTTAAGGTCGTTTTTAAACTTCACAGAATAATGGGATAGGTCGGCCACTCATGCACATTATTTCTCTCACTAATTTCTATTGTCTGAAATTTATTACATAGAATTCTCGGCAAAAGGGCTTTGGATGCATTATGTAAAGTATTAAATTGGTCTTAAATATAGGTATATGGAAGGAACTTGCATAAGATATTTCCAATTACCTTACCCATTATTCTGTAAGCGTATGGGATGTGAAATATTTGCATATAAAAGCGAAATACCATGTATGAATAGTTATGTTAGTTGAGAAAAGATATACATACGTAGATAAAGTTTCGTTACGTGAGGTGAATAGGATTGGTCCACATTAAATATTTAATTTTAACTTATATAAACTCTAATATATATCAGCTACTTATAAATGGTGCTTTTATCGATCGTCTCAACCTCCGAATGCAGTACAGAGGTTATGAGAATTCGATTCACGGTTGCCAAATCGTCGAATCAACCGTACATTATTACTTTCAGTTCCATTATTTGGGTTTGTGACAGTTAAAATGCATATTTTGAGGAAAACAGTAAAATATAAAAAAACATAATTTTTTTATTTAAGAATCAGTGAAAAAGTCCATAATTTTATTTATTGTTATTCAACATTAACGCAATTTACATTTCGAACATTATTTAGGAATTGGGGTATTATACAATTTATTAAATTTAAAGTAACATATATAATGCTTTAACAAATAATAGTTTCCACTTTAGTAACAATCATAGCTGGAATCATACAAATCTCCATATAATTCAACAATATTTAAGAAAGAAATAGCAAACACACACATATATGTCATGTTTCAACTTTCAGTCAGTCGATGAACCAGCTTGATCTTCAGATGATGACGAATCTGTTACATGACTAATAAATGCTTCAATGTCATCTTGCAAATTATCCACTATCCACATTTCCTTTTCAATATTATGTACATGTTTGATGTAATTTTGCCAATTATCAACTGTTACAGTGCTATATGCTCTTCGAATTAATTCCTCCATATCTTTTACCTTAAATGTGGTGTTATTCATTTTTATACAGTTTTTAACTTGTGCCCATACCATTTCGCAGTGGTAAGGTGGTAATCGAAGAACTTCATGACCCTTCTCTTTTGCAAGTTCGTCAATCCTGCTTTTATCATACTGCGGTTTAATTCGTGACACGCAAAACAGCAAGTTCCTTTTTAGCATATCGTCAGTGGTTGGTATTTGTATCTCACGGAGCCAATCAATGATATTGTATTTTCTCCATGCTGCAGTTGGAATTTTTTCTGATTTTCTGCAGTGATAGGAAGCATTATCAAGAACAATCACCGACTTCTGCGCTATATTTGGAAGCAATTTCTTAATAAACCAATCCTCGCATGTGTCTGAATCCATCTCATGATGTACATCAGCAGAGAAATGTATATCCAGCACTAGGAACAAATCTGTTATCATCACCAGCATGAACTAATGCAAAACGCGGTCCAAGCCCAGTTGGGGATTTCAAACCAGTAGTTAATCCTTGGATAAAAGCCTGTCGACTATTTTGAATTGTAGTGTCTGTCTAAGTTTTATTTACTGCATGCCCTGTATTTACTCATGATTCATCAGTATATATTATAGTTCGACCTGAAATAATTAAAGTTACAGAAATGTCAAATAGCAAGAACTA
>JARFOC010000645.1:708063-749596 GCA_031763485.1 Osmoderma eremita
TTACGTCGAATAGGTGCTTGCGTGTTCTCATCATATGTTTGTAATCGGTCATTTAGTTGTATGCCTTTTCTTTTCTTTTCTTGGGGGTTTTTCGACTTGATAATGAACCAGATTTCTGCTCCTGTTTTATATTATATACCGTACGCTCTGACAAACTCAAAGCTTTACTTGCTTCTTCAACGGCAGCACTCACATTCATAGTTTTGTTAAAATAGTTTAAAACATTTGCAATCCTACATACACTTCTCCTTCAGGCTAATTTTTTCTCCCTCACGCCTTTTTCGCCCTACAAGCTCCATTATTGCAGTGAAAACTCTAATTAAATATATAGGTTATGAAATTTCTAAAAATCAAGAAAAATATCCATATTACCCTGTGCACGCTCGAAATAGATTTAAGAGTTCTTAAAAGAACGATTTTGTACAGCTATATATAAACAAATTAACATGGAATTAACTAAAAATATTTTAAAACTACGGCGATAACGATTGACAGTAGTTGACGCTAATAGACAGATACATAGGTACTTTGCCGACGCCGACATATGTAAATAAGTTGCAACATAACAATCGGAAGCGAAGATAGCGCTAATAACAGCAACTAGGGATAGTAAGAGATCAAAGTTGCTTTATATCCCATACTGCATACGTATGTGGAGACGATCTATAGTTACTGAAACATCTGGTATATTATCTGTTCGGTATTTATTCTCGAACCATAAAATAAAATACACATTCTTAACATATGCTGCTCGTTTGAATATTATAGACATACGTTATACATAGGATGACATAAAACAAGGAATTCACTCAATGAAATTGAAATTTTCTTCGCCCCTAAGGTGGTACTCGTTTGCTAAACAATTACTGGCATGTATTGACTCCTGTCCCACTTCCAATAATTATTCTAGAATGTTACTTACGCCATTCAGTCGTGCTTGTAATTCAAATCCCCTAAGCAATTGTCTATTACACCTGTCTCTAGCCTAACAATTATTCGTCTGATTGACAATGTATCAGAATATCAATCTGCAATTCATCCGCAAAATCTTTATAAGGTATTTTATAAGGTGATATTTATTTATAATTGTATATACGTCGTGTTATGTTATTTTATTTCGTGTTTATTTTTGATTTACTTGTACATATCTGCGGCACAGTATATTAAATAATTAATTATCTACTATTAAAGTTCTTCTCACTAAGCCAATGACATTATATCATAATTTTTTTATATTATTAACGTATACTGAGAAGTAATAAAAAACTGGCGAAGAGTCAGGAATATGTCATTCACAGTTCACTTTGTATTATATAAAGAATCAATCAACTCAATCATTTTCTAATTTATATTCAACCAAATACAAACAGAGTGGAGAGCTTACGCCACAGTATTACCTATCCAATATGCTTTACGGTCTATTACGTTCAATTAATGAGCTGTTATAACTGCTCACATCCAGAAATAGCGATGACGAACAAGGTACATATATAGTATTTGTCAGTCTGGAAGTTGGCGAATCTATCGCCGTAAGAGAGTACACTAAAATTTTAATGCTTTAAATAAATTACACGCTCGAGATGCCGAGATGTCGGCGTATATTTCGTTTTATTCCTAGTACACCCATTAATATTTCAGCCTAAATGGGATGGGAGAATGATTTATATGCGAATATTTCACTTTTCTAGAAAGAAGAACATGGTAAAACGTATCCCGGATTTTATTTATCGTTTGATATAAACACTGGACGCAAATTTGGAATTTTGTAGTGTTCGCGGGTGAGAAACCGCGACTTATATACAAAAGAATCAAAACTACCAGCAAACTATCTTCTAAGAAGGCAAAATTTATTAGTCACTGAAAATGCAGTTCATAAACTTTATACTTACTAAGAAATTTTTTGAACATTGAATAATAAAAGTTGGTGGAATATTTTCATTGTCGCTAAGGAGAGCACCTGCTGCTTTGGTTGATATTTAAAAGGAAGAAACTATAAATAATATATGTGGCTTTAAATGACGCCATAGATAGCAATCATTTAAATATACTATACTATTAAAAATGTCACTTTTGACCTTAGGATACGGACTGTAAATTGCTAACCCTACAGAGTTACTTCAGCTATGCTAGGCAAAGAAATACGTAGAAATGTCTAACTGAAAATCGAAAAAGATTGCAAATTGCAAAATGTATTTAAAGCCGGACCATATGTTTGTTTATCCTATGCATGACATGATGGGCTTTATGCGATACGTCGTATAGCGTTCTACGCGATTATTAGCAAGTCAGGGCTGCAAAGAGGCTGCTACCATGCGTTGAATTTTAAATCACTTTAAAACATTTCTAAGGTACTAGATATAAGAAAAAATATTTTTGAATGGAAATAAGTATTAGTGTGTACAAACATACGTGTTATTGATATCGATGCGAAAGGGCCTGTTGTTATAAGATATTTTTCAAATTTTTTTGGTGTGTAACTTAAATTCAGAAAAAAGACCGTTCTAGGATACAACTAGTGAAACGAACAGCGTTAAAATAAGTTATAACATTTCTAAAGTTCGAAGTTGTGTCACAACTATTAGATCCTTTACATAATTGATACAAAGTATTTAAATCTTCCATCAAAAACTGCAGATACTTTTCCTCCGAATTTATCGCCTAATTCGCCTGGTATACTTTTTAATTCTTTAGTAATTCGATCTAATGCAGCGATTGACTTTGATAGTTTAATATTTTGATTTTCAAAGAATTTAATTGTTGTTGGACAGTTAAAAAAAATTATTGTAGTTCTTGAGTATTAATTTTATAACGCGACTTTACATAACTATGAAAGTGACTTGCTTCTATCCAAGTCCCGTGTCCCCAAGTATCCTATAATCACTAGAGAACGTGGCATAATGCTTTTATATAAAACCATTCGTGCTTCTATTTCAATCATACAGTCTATCCATCTGCAGCTTGTTTCATCGATTCGTTGTTTCCTTGATGCTGGAGATTCAGAATAAGGTTGTTGATGATGCCAAAATGTTCTGGCAGTATATTAGTAAAAAATCATGAAAGTCAAGGATACCAGGATGTTTACGTGTTGGTGATATCGAGACCATTGTCGAAGCTTTCGCTGATTTATTTGCTGATGCTTATTGGACACGATCTCCTCTGTATAAGTCCCCACTCTTAACCACCAATTGTTTCTGCACTGACTTTTTCTCAACTGCAGACGTTATGTCTTCCATCAGACGTCTTAAATCACACTCAACTTGCGGCCACGATGAACTTCCTAATTTCTCAGTCAGGGACTGTGCGACTATTCCTTGTGGACCGCTGTATACAATTTTTAACCTTGCAATACGCTCCTCCATATTTGGAAAATCAGTAAGATCATACCTATACTTTAAAAAGGTGACATATGGGACATCTCCAACCACCGTCCCATAGCAATTCTATGCGGCTGTTCCAAAGTATTTGAGCATTTTCTTTACAACAAGATCTACAACTCCATCCATCACTTCATCTCAACACAACAGCATGGTTTTGTGGACGGTAGATCCACGATCACCAACTTAACAGAAATTGCTCAATTCATTAGCGCAAGTATTGATGTTAGAGAGCAAGTAGATGTCATCTACACTGATTTCCTTCGACACCATAGATCACACCATAGATCACACCATACTCTTGTCTAAAATGTCATCATTCGGTTTTAATTAGAACGCAACCCACTTAATTGCTTCCTACCTGGATAACATGCTACGTCTACTACAACGGCTTTTATTCCAACATCTACACTGCTACTTCGAGTGTTCCACAAGGGTTAGCTAGCTTGGGCCCTCTCTTATTCAATATTTACATTAACGACCTTCTGTCGTCAGTGAGCAGCCGAGTTCTTGCGTATGCTGATGATTTAAACTTTTTGCTAGGATACGTTCAATCTTAGACTGTGAGCATCTGCAGAATAACTTGCATGTTATTAATGAATGGTGTCAAAACAATAAGATCAGAGTCAGTGTCGAGAAATGCGCGATTGTCACTTATACTTCTTCCAATAACCCACTGGTTTTTAACTATTTAGTTGGCCAGCTTGCATTCCAAGGCATATACAGGTGAAGGATCTTGGTGTCATATTCGATAACAGACTGCAGTTTTCTGATCACATCTCCTCCGTTTGTATGTCTGTATCACTATCGCTAAGTTTCGCCATTAGAACTTGCAGAAGCTTCACTAACTTGGACACGACAAAGGAACCCTTTTACACAATAGTCAGATCAAAACTTGAATATGCTTCTTTAATTTGGTATTCCTACTACACTTATCAAATATTGCTTGTGGAGAAAGTGCAAAAGAGATTCTTAAAATACCTGACTTTTAAGGAAACGTGTAGGGGAGAGTCGCTCAGTGCCGGCCGGCATCCAGTAGCGGCCAGTTGCTAGTTGTAATATTCTATAATGAGTGACGCTGGGACTCGTACTGCTATTAATGTGATATATTCTACCAAGTATATGTCCCGCGCGGCGGCGACCTGTCGCGCCCAGTTTACTGTCAGTGCAAATATTTATGAAAAGCGTGGTAGACGTACGCTACGCAACCAAAGTTTTGTGGGTGATTTTTCGAGTTTAAAGAACGATCGTATCGTTTTCACAATACCTATTCACCTGAACACGAAAAAGTATTGGCAGAACACGTTAAAGACTTGGCAAATAGGCTAATGCCCTTAAACAGAGAAGAATTTCTATGTCTCGCTTTTCAACTTGCTGAAATGTTGAAATTACCTCACCAGTTTAATAAAGAAAAAAAATCTGCAAGAAAGAACTATTATTATTCTAAAAACGAAAACCTGACTCCTCCCTGTGGACCGATTGAGGAAGAGACAATTTATTCTTTGTGCCTTGAGTCTCATGAAGAGGATTGAATACAACGTGGAAACTGCAAGACTGGAGTCCACAAAGCTTGTGCAAATATATCAGAGCTGTCAGATCACTATATTTGCGATTATTGCATGGTATAAATGGTCATGTATTTGCTGGCCGGTACTGGAGGCCAATTTTTTAGAGACTCATTTTTCCTAGTTTTCAAATTGCAATAATAACATTGATTATTTCTAAACATACCGGTAGTTTATTATTTTTATTCATAGCACAAGAGTTCCTTCACACATAGGGGAGGGGGGGGGGGTATTAAATATGTAACCTAAGGTACTTCGATGTTCTTGTTGATAAATCTTAGGGTGACGGTACTGAGGGACACTCCCCTACTTACTCCAACCACGGCGCTGATTATCAAGAATTGCTTGATGAACATAACTTTCAAAGTCTTACCACCCGGCGTGAATTAGCGAGTACTAGGTTCTTGTTGAAGCTAGTAAACAACGATATTGATGCTCCTAACATATTGGCTGGTGTTGGTCTTAGGGTTCCAATGCATGACACTCGCTCCACGGATACCTTCTTTGTACCACGAGCGAGAGCATCTATATGACTAGGAATGCCAATAAAATCTATACCGATCCCTTCTACCTCCCATTAAGTTTGATTTTGCTTGTTTCTTTCTGTTTCTGTATATTTACTTTTCATTAGTTTACGCACCGTTTCATTTTCCATTGTCCTGTTAGTGGTGTAATAACTGTTGGGCAATAAAGATTATATTATTATTATTCATGCTGCAGAGGTATGGTCAAAAGCGCCCCCTATGTCCAAAAAGGTGCATAATAGCACTTCCGTGTTTTCGAGGTATGCTAAATGCGAATATCTTGGTATAAAAAAGTTGCTTATTAAAGAAAATTAACTTTATTTATAATCCAGATGAACCTAGCAGTGATTCTATTTATTGTAAAGATTGTACACTTTAATACAATTATCATTGTTGCAGTAATTGGATGTCCGTACCCTCTTCCTCATACCTATTGCTGAGATTGTTATTTTAAAATGAGCATATAATTATATATGCAGACCCTATTATAATAATCGGTAATTTATTGTTATATAATTCCAAGAGCAAATAGGTGTAATTACAGCTCGTTTTCTCCAAGCCGTCATAATATATCGGACATGCATGCATGCAACAAACAGCAACAACCACGGCAAAGCCATCAATAGCATACATGATTCTAGTCCACGTGACTTGGGCGCCCCGAGAAGACGTGCTCAATTTGCAAAACGGATCGGTATAGAGAAGTCGCCATTACCGGCCGACGACGTGCATCTTTTTCTAAAGCTATTCACAATTTGTCTAAGGTAGAATGCCCCTTAACATTTAATTAAAATTGTTTCATGTTTGTAAAGGACGCATCTGCATGCAATATGTAAAATAAAATGCTCCGAGGTGTACTGCGAGAGTTCAGTTCTTGAAAACACGAAGCCATTCCGTGCCAACTGCCTACACTCCTTATGAATATCCATACGCTGCTTAATTAATTCTCTCTAACTTTCAATAAGCTATAAACTCAGCGAGCCGCCAAGACTCTTCATCTGCCTCCTTTAACTCCACTTCCTTTTTACTCTTAATTATTATGAGACAGGGGATATCTAGCATGTGAGTGTATAAGAGCCAAACCGCCCATAAAACTAAAAGAAAACGAAACCGAAACGGTTCTAGTCCCTTTATCCATTAAACAAATATTAAAAGACGTGTTGCAATATCGGAGAGAACCGAGTGAGATAAGTATATATAAAAAAAGATTAGCAGGAGAGGAGATGATTTATTGTAAACGGTCTGGAGCTCTTCTAATTGCTTCGGCATTAAACCCGCAAAGTACATGTTGTTAATATGTTAAATATTAGAAATTTATGGTTCTGAATTTTAAATACCGATTGTCAAGGTTTGTTTACGATGTAATAACCGTACAAAAACTTTTTATGCACAGATTGCTTTTAGCTATTAATGAAGATGCCACATTGCAAAATTAGTTGAATGTAATATGCATACACTTAATAAATATTAAGCGTTAAATAACCTAGGAACCACACAATGCTAACACACATAAATTTATACATCCCATTTAAATTGTTTACTACTATATACCTCATAATAAAACACAATCGGGAGAAATTGTTCTAAGTACAGTAAGTAAAATATCACCACCAACGATTAAGATTTCAAAGACCTCGTCTTTATTAACATCAAGTTCCCCTGCACACGAACAATCACTAGTCTGTTTGAAACAATAAACATAAACACCCGGTCGGCGTTGTTTGATCGGATAACGAAAACAAAAGCAGCCTTGATATTTCACTTGTTTTGTGTTGGTGGATGGGTAAGTTGCGCACCCAGTGTTGCGACCTTTCTACTCACAATTCTAAAGCAATTTCCATTATTCACATTAATAATAACCGAACCGTTATTCGTTTGTTTTAATTTTGAGTATCAGGTGCAGTAAAAACACGTTGATGCTACGATTGCAACTTCACCAATCTTCGCTGTAAATCTGATAGCTTTAATGTATTCTTCAAACTATTGATTTCAAATAACACTAAAAATAAGGTACTAACCGTAAATTGTAGAACTTCCACGAAACGACTTGTACAGCAGAAAGTTGGTGCACGGATAAAGTAGTTATCGATTAGTTAAAGTATCTCATTTTTCGTTTAGAACTAACTTTGAATTAAAACAAAATTCTTATTGAATTATTGCAAAATATATGTATAAGATAACTTTGGCATGTTCATGGATTCATATCAACTTATATATTGTAACGGTACTATTACAATAAATTTAAACCTGTCATTTAATCAAAATAGAAACTTAATTTGATATCTATTAACTACGAAAATGATTTATATGTCCTGAGTACTCTATTTACACTTCGCACCTCAGCTTCTCAAGTGCTGCGGTTCTGGAGTAAAGTAAATTATATACTATATGAGAATGTGTTAACAACACGTTTATTATTTAACAAGGGCAGAAAAAAGCTACAAAAAAAATTTGGTTGCCCCGTTTTACTATGAATATGAATAAAAATGAAATGCGCAATGAAACAATGGGCATAAATACAATGTTGTGTTTGTGGACTTAGCTCTTCGTGTTCCAAACTGCTGATTCGCCGCTGCTATCAAATTAGACAGGGAATTGAGGTTTGACACAGCCAACCCGCCTTGATTGCTTCCTGGTCTTCGATGTCTTTATTTCTCCGACCCAATTTTTCTGGATTAGTGATTTCTCTCTCGACTTTCAATTCAGTAACAGTACCAGTCGGGTCAAGTGATATCACCTGACTGACTTTTTTTTAATTAATTTGACGTAATGTCAAAAATGACATCTCGCCTACTGAGATTCGACGCAGCTTGACAGCTCGTGTCTTCTTTATGTAACCTTTCCCGCTTTTCTCTCTTCTACTGCTTCTCCTCTACTTTATCACCAGTCTACATAACTCCTTCTTGTTTAAGTTGATATTGCTACATTATTAGTAAATAATGTAGCAATATCAACTTAAACATTTCCAAAACTCCACTGACATTAAAATTCGTGTCGTATTTAAATTTGTTAAACAAAAATACTTTTAATTGTATACTATCTATGTCCATATAATTAAAACAGAACCCTAACTAACTAAAGAGAAAGCTAACCCATAGAATCCGAAAATCCACACAATAAAGTTAAAATAAGAGATATAGGCATATTAATTGCTTATACATGTACCCATGCTTGAATAGTACACATGATCCGTGAAGAATGGTAAGGTGGTCGTTGCCGTCGTCTGTGTGATACTTTGCGCAATTAATTTACGTGTTGAAACGTGTCTGATCGGTCCATCCAAGAAGGTGTAGGTGCAATATGGATGTTTCAAGCCATCTAATTTCGTGGGGTTGTACAGATCAAGTTATTGTCATTAATGTTTTTTTTTTTCTCAAAGCCGCCTCCGGAATTCTGAAACCACTTCAGCCCATTGGCTTTTTGTATTCAATCTTCCATTTATTTTATGCCCGTATGGGAACTTACCTTATGCGCACTAAAAATGAAGTTAATAATCTTAATAGAAGTAATTATTTTGTTGTGCGTACAAATCTGTCTAACGTGTGTCACAATCAAGTTCGAGTTATTTACGAGTTATTGTGGCTGACATTCTTTTTATTTATACAACGAGGCAAAGCCTAGTACAAATTGACAGGGATTTTAAATAGATTTTATACAATTATTGTAGGCTATGTAGGTATGCATTTACATAACTATTACTTTTGTTTGACATTACACTATTTAATGTAAGTTGGGTACATGTTGTTGTCGCAAGAAACAAGTACTCATTATTAATATTGTTCTTTCAATTTCTTGCAGTACAAGCGCTGTCCTACTTAATCTTATTAGAAAAATGTTATTTACTCCTTCATAAGTCTATTCTCTCTTATTTATCTAAAAGCATGCTAAGTGGCGTATTGTGTAATTTGTTTCAATGTATGTTCTCTTATTTGGTAACGTACGTAAACAGGTTGTTTAAATATAAACAACTTCAATCCATTCTAATTCGCATAAATGCACTATTTAACGGTGTGATTAATGGCTTTTACGTACACACTCATGCCCCTTGGAACGATAAACAATAATTTCAACACAATGGCACAATTTAATTTATCACGACGGAATAGTCGAACAATCACTTGCCCACGCGCACAAGATCAGCGTTTCTAAGACACGTCGTATTTATGTATGTCGCGGTTTCGGACACGCGACATTTAATTGCCTTAAAATGGCATGATTTTGCGACCACCCAGAGTCATTCCGTCCGCATTATTTATACGCGTATGCATAAATGAGGCGTGAGAAACGATTTGTTATGGTAGGACTTTACGACGGCATTATCTATATACGAGTGACTTCATTTCGATTGTCTCTCACTGTCAGTAATTTATTCTGATATTCCATCTTAATCTTTCATCGCATTTGGGACGCAATTCTATCACGTACTGCTGTCCGGTAGGTCTGCGATGATCAGTAAGAATTACCACCGTTTAAACTGTAACACATTGAATAGATCTGTATATACCTAGTGTATATATACGTATACACTACTGCTCATAAGTTGAATAAAGTAAAAGCGATTTGGAAGCGATCATAAGTAGCGAGACACGAAGAAGTGTACTAACGGAAAATGTTAGTACTATGTCCGCGGCCGTACTGAACCATACTCTCTGTGCCACTGGTGAAAAAGTTGTAAATAATGTACATTCACAGGATTTGCCAATTAAGCTTCTAAACAACTGAGACGTGTGCAATGTAAAATCATTTTTATTTTCTCTGAGCGAAGTAAGGAAAACATTAGCTGAGTTCGAATATAAAACCAGTCGTGACATTTATGGACAATATCCATGTGTTCGGGAAGGTTTTTTCCCGCTACAATAAAAAATCGCCAAAGTCTCTCCAATATATTTAAAAATAAAAAATACCTTTACCACCTTGTTGAGTAAAGAACTCTGAATTGGTATTTCGGCAACTAAGTTGCCATCCTCAGCAGAAAACTACAAAGGAAAATAATGTCAGACGTAGCACTCTGGGAGATATGCACCCCACAGCACACCACTAATAACAATACTACAAACAATAATGCCCAGTTCTTTACATAACAAGGTGGTAAGGGTATTTGTTATTTTTAATTTTAAGATCCAAGATATTCGAAGGGACGATTTGGAGAGAGTTCTCCAACTGAGGTGAAAAACTTCTTAACGAACAATCAAAACGGCTACAGACCTGAGCGTCATTAGGTGTACCAGAAGTTGTCACTAGCATATCAAGCGCTCGGATGCGACTATGCTCGATCTATCAAGTACATTTAACTCTGTAAAATTATGTTATTATGGAATCAGGAGTAACAGAAAGCAAATGACGGTTTGGAAGAAATAACGGTGTCTCAGGCATGGTGTTCCGCAAGGGTTCACGCTTGTGCCTCTATTGTTCATTATGTATGTCAACAACTTGCTTGCTAACGTTGAGAACGCTGAAATGTACTTGTTTGGCGAACATCCTTGATTGTTCGGGCGACTAACCTCCAGGACCTCAACAATAGATCAAATAGCGCTATGGGAGGAGCCTATAATTCGTTTTCATGTGACAACGTCAACAGCAACAAATATTGCCTATTTTGCGTCGTTCCATTCTCTGCTTAGCTATGGTGTATATTTCTGGAGGTTATCTACGGAGGCAACTAGAACCTTCTATATTGCAGAAAAAAGCCAGAAGAAAGTGAATATTAGGCGATCTGAAATTCCGTGAATCCTGCTTTTCATCCTTGTGCCGTGTACCAATCTGTACAGGTCCTTGACCGGTCGGTCTGCATAATCCTTTGGGTTCATTTTTTGTTTCCCAAAGATTCCTTCTTTTCTAGGGCCCAAGGCCAAGCATTCACATAAGATGTGGTATGCTGTCTCTATTGCCCCTTTACACAGTTTGCAGCTTGTGTCCTCAATGTTAACCCCAATTTTCTGTAATTGTCCTTTCGGTGCACAATGTCCTGTCAGGAGACCTATTACCTATTCTTTACTGATGACTCCTTGATAAAGAGTTTGCCATGACTTTGCCTGGTTGTATTTTCCCAGTATTCCTTATGTTGTTCTTGGACCCACTTTCGTATGTGTCCTCGTACTGTGTTTTTAGACACTCCCAAGGTAGGTTCAGGGCCCACGAATGAATACGATAATCCTATCATAGCTAGCTCATCAGCCTTTTTGTTGCCTACGATTCTCGAATGCCCAGGCACCCACAACAAAGTAACTTTATAGCGTTCCGCGAGCACATTCAGTTCCCGTATGCACTCCCAAGCCAGTCTTGATGTCACTTTACGGTTCCATAATGCCGCCTGACTATGCGGTGCAGTATAGATGTTACGCCTTACTGCCATCTTCCATCTTATATCATTTTTACTTCGATAATCATTTTTATCTTAAACACGGTGTTTAAAATTATAAGAGACAAACTGGTCACGTATTTGCATTTTGTAGTGTAAGCATGCTAATTGCTCCAGAATACAGAATAATGTATTCCTTTCAAGTAATCACAAACATGTTTGAAGGCTTGCATTATTAATACGTTTGGAGCTGGTAATGTAAAATATTAACTTTGTGTACATTGCTGTTGTTTCGCAGTGTAGTCAGCACTCTAAGAACGTTATACAGTATACCTATAAGCAGTCGTGTTAAAAATATACGACAAGATTCATTATATGTTTGCCTACACCTATAATATAATTTATGCTCGCATGGATTTGTTTCTATTAAATTTTATGTTTCATCTGTTCACTTTGTGAATCTTTTCTTTTTCTCTTACACTAGACGTGTGGTAATTCAAATGTGCGTGGCTATGATTAATGTCCTTTACTATAAATATGTATGGAAGCACGGCTGTTGCCCAATGGCTAGTTGCTTTTATAACACTTTTGACATATCCTTTCTTGCATGTTCGAATATTTCATTTTGTCAGTTTCTAATACTATCGCACCACAAAGAATGCAATAAACTATATCTTATTTATCGCGTAAGTAGGTTTTCTTGCCAGTCACATGCATGTTCACTCACATGTCTAGTGTAGAATATTGTAATTTTAAAAGTTTCTGTACAGCCATACTACTGTTCATCTGCTAAAGATGGGGTAACCCAAATTAGTTACAGTGACCGGTATAAAATTCGCGATTTTTTATTATTAGGATATTGTGATAAAGTGAGGTTAGATGACATATTTAAAAAGACTAACAATTGCAACTTTTCAAATAACTTCTTTAGGTATCATGTCATGTAACCGGCTTTTTGACTCTTCATAGTAAAGTTTTTAAATCTTCCACCATACCGATGATCACATGACATAGCGACAGCGGCGGCTCGTGGGTATTTTGAATGCGCGGGCAGCAGTAGGCAAAAACACTAAGCATTTATTATTATTACTATCATTATTAAAAAATAAATAAAAAATAAATGCTCAACATTTTCATTTTCTTTAACTATGTTTGGGTGGACCCTGCCTCTCCTGCCACCCCCGACGAGCCGGCTCTAGCCAACATAAATTTTTGAATCGATCCTCCAAAAAAATTTTTTCATATCTTAATATTAAAAAGATGTTATTGTGAATATTATGCCGGTGACTGTATATGTTCTCATACACAATTTTATGGGCCCTCTCATCGATTATTTTTAATCATAATGACTTTTTAGCTTACAAGCAACACACACACACTGCCGTAACTTCTTAACAGCTAACAAGATTTACAAGCAAAATAAAAGGATAAACTCTTTCGAGTAATACTACAGAAATGACTTCTAATAACACTGGTTAACAAGATCCTTGTCGCAAGCACAAAAATGCCTGATTCCCATATACTTTTGCATACTGAAATCAATTATTTTTTCAGAATTTCTCCATCACCCTTAGTTTTTATCTTCCAAGACATTCGCCTATCCACCTAAAGTATGCATGCATACATATATAGTATAAGAGAACATGTCTTGACGTTATTTAAGTTGTCGGCTAGAGCTCGGTGAATGAACATATACGCTGACGTTGTTGTTAACGTGTTGTGGTGCGTTCAAGCTGTTGTAGTGAAACCTCTTGATCACCTGTAAAAAATGCTAAGGAAATGTGTAAAGCACCCGAACTCTTTTTGCTACATTTGCATCGAATTGACATTTAAATATCAAAAACGGTCTATCACACCTCTCCTTAAAAAGTGCTATGAGCAGTATTTCAAGTGTAAAGTAGGTGATGAAGACAAAAGCTGGGCTCCCCATATTTGCTGTGTTACGTGTGTCAGACTTCTTAAAGCGTGGGCAAAAGGTAAACGACATATACCTTTTCCTGTTCCTATGATTTGGAGAGAACCATCAGATCATATTACCGATTGCTACGTCTAACAAATGTAAGTGGTATGACTTCTAAATCCAAACATACTGTAAAATTCTCCTAATATTCTATCTGCACTGAGGAATTATCTGTGCCTAAACCTCCACAAAACATGACACTAAGCGACAATGAAAGTGCTGATGATACCAAGACAAACAGAGTCCAGCTATGTTGACAGATTATTGCTGGACGCTGGAGAGATATGTTTCTGATGCAAAGTATAGCCGAAGGTCATAAGTCAGCAGATTTTCTAAGTAAATATATCACTTTGTACATCATTTCTTCATGATTTATACAAATATTAGAATATATACTTTCACAAAATTTCATTGCTTTATTACTCTAGAACCCTGCCTGATAGAAAAATTCTGAAAACAGATGTGAAATAAGTGTAAAAAGTGGGTTCACCCACTTTACCTCGTGGGACAAAATAACTCTGAAATTTTGTTGATCGGTGTAATAGAAAACAAATTAAAATTTATAATTTACGATTTGTTCTACAACGGTAATTAGCAAGTGATTACGTTATAATTAAATTTAAGTGGAATCGTTCCCATGTTTATCTATGGTAATATCAACGGAGCAAGAAGCTATGCGCATATATTTATGGTATGTGTAAATTGTCGTCTATTTTTTGAGACACTTCCGAACTGCATGCATAGAATTTCGATTTATCGGTACTTGTTTACACATAAATAAGTCGAACACCTCGCGCGCAACCATTTACGGTTAAGGTGCACGAATAAAAGAACGTTGTGAACTTCATTTAAATACACAGCCCAGCTACATATCGTGAGAAACCAGGAAGCATAGGTATATTTAAAATATTTGGAATTTCCACATCTGATGTGTGTCCTTTAAACGGCTTCAAATAGGATGTGGTGTCCTACGCCGAAATTCCCTGCAACGAATACCTTAAGGTTATTTCACCCCTGAGGTATGCAATTCCCTGCCAAAATGATTTTTCACAAGCTGCCGGGCGGTTCTACTGGTAACTGTTACTGGACCAACTGAGATATTTACATACATTTAAAATTATGAAGCAGTGCTTTTTTCAGTCGGTAGCAATAATGGAACGGAAATGCTGCTCATTATTACTATCTTTCAATATGATTCATCTTCGTTTTTATCCAACACTAGCAATCAACCTATCAATTTTAATGATCAAAATTTGCCAATTAATTGATAAGTGTACTATCAACATACTTGAATTTAATTCCCTCTCCCCCTTCTATTCACTATGACATCGCTTTTGGTAAACCATAAACTATTCCATCAGTTATAAATACCGGTGAAATTAGTTCTTTTATGAAGTGTAAATATCTACTTTATTAAAACTTTAACCAAACCAACATTTTTATAAACATTAAAAGAAAGAGCAAAAAATTAATTTTGGAAAATAAGTGGGTCGTTATTAACTAGACATGTGGCGCACGACTATAACGGTTATAACTAATACCATATTTACCATATTTATAAAATGGTACCATCCATTACATTACCTAATCCTCTCACTATAGACGTATTATCTACCACCAATTTATAAATAAATTACTGGAGCATTTCACTTTTCTTTAGTTTGCCAAACGCCCCGTGTCTGTTTGAGTGGGTGATTTGGAATAATGGCAAGTTCGTTTAAAAAATTTCGTGTTTTAGGCAAACATTTCGAGGAATCTTTTGTAGAATGGTATAATAAATAATGACAAAATATATATGTGTGCCATGTAGAAAGGCAATTTCCATATCTGCCCAAGTTCAAGATTTTTTAGATGCATAATAGTAAATGTGAAACCAGTGGTGGTTTGAGTACTGGACTGATAGAGATGCGCCCCGAGATCGAATCTTAGTGGATGAGCTTGGTGCCTGACCTACTCAATCACTTGAAGTCATTATGGAAATGTGCTCTGTTGAACAAGGAGTAATAATACGATTGCCTAAGACGTGATGCTTTTCCCAACGCCCCATACCAGAAATGGTGGGCCACAGTCACGCAAAGAGGGCTCAGATTATAGAATATCCTGACTATTACGCTTCCTATACCAGACTCCTTCATGGACATGCCTCACCCTTATTATTATTATCAGTAAATGCATGTAGGTATGTATATTATAAACATTTATTAAATAATTAAAGACACAACTTTTTATTATATAAATAAGTAGTCTACCAAACGCTACTTGACCGGTTATGCAAATGTCACCTGGCCAATAATTTTTACTAGTCTTCAAAAGTTATTATTTTTTGTCCGTATACTATCTCATTCTCACTCTTTTTCTACGAAATTATTCGGAGATATACTCAGCATTGTTTTGAATAAGATTAAAATTAAACTATTATATATATTTGATTATTGTCAACGAATAGTTAATTACGATTAATTCTGGTTAATAACCAAATGATTAAATAACTTTATGTCTATCTACACTATCAAATAGTATTTTTCACTTCAAATTTTATTCCTGACAATAAAGGATTACTAATATTTACCAATCAATAAAATAGTCACCGGCTCCCTTAAATATTTCTATCGTCTTTGCCTTGAATTTATATTAAGCATAATTTAAATTCCAATATTTGAACGTCTCCTGCTTTGGTGTCCCTATCCCAAAGAGTTCTCCTAAACACCAACACGAATTTGAATAATATTCCATCGACACAGCGTCGGTGTCGTAAAAATTCGAAACCCGTTTAGTACCGACAGGATTTTTTACACTTTCAGAGCACGCCGTTAGCTTCGAAATTCAGTGGAAACACATTTGATGGGCGGCAATTTGAATCGGAATCATCTTATTACCGTGGCATAAGAGAGAAGGCCACAGCCAAACAAACATTAATATGAGTAGAAAATGATTATTTACTAAACAGCGGGTGAGCCAACTCCACCATCCACAGGATACTCTCCGCTAGGTTCCGAAGTGATGCACGGACGGTTCATGCATTTAGATGAACTCCCTCCCTCTAGACTTTATATTATAAAATATTATAAACAAGCCCAGGTATAGATTGTAGGCGATCAACCGCGTTTCTCTATAAGTGACCGCACATTAATATTCTAACGTTAAACATTATTTCTTCCATGGCGATGCCACAGCGTCATAGATTATGCCGCCCGTGAATTGATAATTCAACTCATTCGACTGATCTTTTAATAAATTTCGAAATTAAAATAAATAATAACACTGGCCAACAATATGTATCGTATCGATTAAATCGTCAGTTGTTGCTGTAAAAATAAAATTAATGAACGATTTTAATTAAAGCGTTCCGCTTCAAATTTTAATTTGATTTAATTATGTCATGCTCAATATTACTTAATAGTTATAATTAGTCAACTATACAGTGAGCACGTAAAGGCTGGAATAAATTCATTTAAAATTCAGGTGTCTTTTCCTCGAGGAAACGTTCGGACCCGTCCATTTTTGATTTTAGTTGCCGTTTTTCTGATGATTATTTCATGTATACAGGCTGACTCAAAACCATGTTATGACAGTTCACTTCTTTTTGTTTATTGGAAACACCTCTTTTTTATTTCATTTTTAAATTCTACGTCAAACTCTGAACATATTTTATGTATCATATCCTATACCAGCGTTCCTATTCAAGTGTTTTCGAGAAAAATGCACTGTAACTTGAAACATTAACATATTATTTATTTACAAAAACTAGTAAAATGTAATAGAGAGTACGTCGAGCTAAAAATGATTCATCGCCAGGTACCTGGACCCGACTGCACCTTTTAGTGTAATTATTTTCCTAATGGCTATGTTTTTATTGAGTAGGGTAGATTAATGTTAGAGCGAATTGTTTTCCGTCCGAGTCCTTAGTCTGTTAGTTGCTATTGTAGAAGTCAGTACGTAAATAAAATTATTGTTAAAGCTGGTTGGTGCGTTATTGTGTTTGAAAAATAAATGCATTTAACAATTTTGTACGTTAGGAGTAACACGGACAGTGTGTTTATGGTATTCCGTCTGGTAAGCAAAAATATTAATTCCTATTGTAAATATAACTTTCAGGAATACGTTAATCGAAATCATGTATGCTTTTTGCGCAACTTTTGCGCTCACTTTCTGGACAAAATAGAAATAGAAATAGAACATGAGCTACTTAGAAATCTGCACGGCAGAATGCATACACTTTTTGACACATTTTGTGAATGGCATTATGCGATAAAAGCTTGTATAGAAGAATGAATAGAATTTTGGTTGACATTACGTATCCTGTCTAGTTTGAAATATATAGAATTTACTCGTAAATGCATTAGTATATGCTACAATATTTACTTAACTCCAAACAAGTTATTTTAAATGTTTGAAATTGGTTTTCATATGAAGGCAAATTCCTCTTTTGAAAATTTTAAAACATCGCACGTAAACTACATTAATAGTAAAGTGATACTGGATCCTTCTCTTGCGCAAACATATCTAAATTTTGCAAATATAGTTTTCATTAACAAAACTCTGGCCAATAATTAACAAAGTTTCCCGTTCGTCTAACCGGAAAACGCTCGCAAAGCAATAATTCCTAACCTTAAGCTCGATAATCTAATTAATGTTACTCTGCAAAATCTATAACAAATTCATAATAAATCATTTAGGGCGGAATACGCTTGAAACTTCCACGAACTATTTCGGCGGAGTTAATACTTTAAGAGGTTTTCAAAGTTTGTAAACTGGAGAGAGTTTAATATTTGCTTTGCGAGTTGTTCGAATTCCACTCATCAATTCGTTCTCTATCTCTATCCAGTTATCAGTATTGATATGCGCGAATTTAGACCACTAGTTGGGATGCTATTAATATTTGCGAAAATATATCCACGTTTACATACTACTACAACAACAGGACGCCAGTAGCACGGACATTACCTGAAAAAAATATTACAAATCGGTTTATTGCGCTCTACAAGTATCGATATACTATACGCATCAGTAGTATTACTAGTTTGGTCCATTGGTGTTCGAATTTGATATTTATTCCCCTTGTTTAATAACTCTGGCCGCTATGAATAAATACTAGCGCCCACTAGCATTTTTCCAATGGAACTACTGTATTGCCCATATATACATATATTAATACAATATGTAGCTTTATTATCTTAAGCTACCCTCATTATTGCATTATACAAAATATATAAATAATTGTAGTAATGTTACTATTTCACTAGAAGTTGATTATCAAATCCCCTTTTCTGGAACCGATTTGTACCTGTCAGAATAATTTGCAACTTCAACTTTTGAAACCATAATAAAACAACATACAATCCATGCAAGGCCGAAGATTAATAAAATTAAATTTACCGTATCATAATCGACTTTAATCCAAGGAGCCGGTCACATAAAATCTTTTTGGAAACTCGAAACCCTCTACCTGTTTAACCGCCTGACCACTGAAACAAAATGAGCAGCTTTAAATCCCATCAAATCTCAATTTTACCAACCGTTAAATGGTACTTGGCCTGAACTATAAGAGTCTAATTTTGGATGATAAATTTCTGAGCGATGATAGTAGAATTATCTGTTTATAGAACTAACGAGCGTAATGTTATTTTAAACATCGGTTACCTTATATTATATATGTATTTCTTTTTGCTTTCTTTGAGAGATCCGCTGTCCTCCAACTATGTCTGTTATTACAAACAATTAAGCAGTTATTTGAGTAATCATTGTAATAGTTCTCATTTTAATAATTCGGGGTACCGGGACTTCATCATGCGTTACGAGTAGCTATCAGAAATCAGCATCGAAGGGAATTGTTATTAAGTATTAACGCAATTATTTAAAATTATATACTTTAACTTTCTGGTATAACATTTAATATGATGTTGCAACCGTATTTTGTAATGTCTATCACAAGTCCGGCGTTCTCTTATGTCAGAGAGCAGCAAACTGATGCAAGAGCTAGGAGGAGGTAACTGTTAGTTATACATATACCTGCTTGAATTTAATTTATTTTTGTTGACAAACCTAGGAAAATTGTCAAACGTTAAATAATTTTAAACTATGGAAGAATTAAGTTTTACTTTTTTGAAATGTGAATTTAATTCTGTTCTTTGCGCAGATACACGTACTTACATCTTTTACGCAATAACCGTGAGTATTAAGACACATTTATTCAGCTCGTGTAACCAAACATTGCATGCATACATACATGCGCTCTGAAAGGAAAAACGCATGGAAAGTCTTATATTAAACGAGACATAAAACGAGTCACTTGCGTACCAAATGTCTAATTGTTACCCCCACAGTGTGTGAATTTCAATACGACGTCGGATGCATGTGACTTGCATTAATGTCTTCAGGAAGTCGTAAGAACGAGATGTAATTATAATCGAGGCAGCCTTATAATCGCATAGAATCTTTTAAAATGTCGTTAAACCGATGCCCGCCTAGAATGCTGAGAGCACTAATTGATAGGTGCGCATTTTATACCACGATAGGCTTGGTTTTCTATCTGATACCGATTAAAAAGTAAAATAAATACTTGGGCATACGTAACATGTGTAGTGCTTAATTATTTTGTTTTTTTTAATGTAGGTAATTGTTTCTTTGGAGACCGACGGTGAGGTAAACAATTATTCTTGCATGAATCATATATTCAAAATGTCATATAAATATTCGAAATCGTAAATGATTTGCACTTCAGGTAATTTTTTTCAAGTAATTCCCGCTTTTAATGATGCTACGCATAACTTCATCTGCCATGATGTAGATATACAGTGGGAGATTAAAGTTTAAATACACCACACAAACAAGACTTAAAATGAAAATAAACCATTTTAATACAAATGTAAGTGTGCAGTTTATTTATAGTTCAATAATAAGCAGTAACAAAGACTAAACAAATCTTTCCTGTCGCACTGATAAGAGTAAATTCGCCGAAAAGAAAGAAATACCCTGGACAAAAGTTTAAATACAAACCAATAGATATTCGTGTTGCAGCTGTTTCTGGGGGTTTTCGGAAAAATGTACCGTTCTATTTGCTAATTCAGTCACTTATGCATTTTTATTCAGTACTAATCCTGATTTCATCAATGTCGTTCGACTTATAATCAAAATAATGAGTAAAGGAAAACAAATAGAGTTTAGTATAAAAAAATTTATAATTAAATATTTTCAAGAAGGCAAATCGTACCGAAATATAGGCAAAGTTTTGAATTTGTCATGCGCAAGTGTGCAAAATATTATAAGAAAATATAAAACTTACAATACAGTGGAAAATAAACCCAGAACTGGACGACCAAAGAAACTTTCTCGCCGAGATGTTAACCTTATCCTAAAGGAAGTCAACAAAAATCCGAGAATAAATTGCCAAAGTTAGCCGATGGTATTGCTGCAGTATCGGCCAAACATGTTCACCCGAAAAGTGTACAAAGAGCTTTACGGAATAAGGGCTATCGAAGCAGTGTAGAAACCTCTTATTTCTGAAAAAATCGGCGGCTTCGTCTAGATTTTGCAAACAAGTTCAAGGATATGGATGTGGACTTTTGTAGAAGAGTGCTATTTGCAGATGCGTCTAAATTTAATACTTTTGGCAGCGATGGTAGCGAAAAAATTTGGCGCACGCCCGGCACACTATTTCAAACCAAAAATTTAATAACTGCCATTAAGCATGGTGGCGGTAGTGTGATGGTTTGGGGAGCGATTGGAGCAACTGGAGTAGGACATTTAGTTTTTATCCATGGTATAATGGACCAGTATAAAAGAATATTGGAGGAACTTTAGCAGCCTTCTGTGGATAGCTTGGGTCTGGGAAGAAATTTGACATTCCAACAGGACAAGGACCCCACGCATACCGCGCTTTTGGTGCACTGTGCTCCACTTCAGCCCTGTAGTCCTCCCCAATCACCGGTCTTGAACGTTTTGGGAACTATTGATCATGCAACTTTAAGAAGCAAAGAATGCCTTAAAGAAGCTCTAACAAAGGCCTGGTCTGAAATAAGGACATCCGAGACAAAAAAATTATCTATGCCACGCCGTCTAAGGGCAGTCATTGAAGGTCGGGGCGGACCTATCAATTTTTTTCAATTTAACTAAAATTACCCAAAACGTATATTTTTTGATTTGTATTTAAACTTATGTCCAGCCTATTTTTTTTATGTTCGGCGAATTTACTCCTATCTATGCGACAAAAAAGATTTGTTTAGTTTTCGTTATTGTTTATTCTTGAACTATAAACAAACTGCGTTAAATTGTGTTAAAATGCTTTATTTTCTTTTTAAGTGATGTTTGTGTGGTGATTTAAACTTTAGTCTCTCACTGTATTTTATACAATATTCGCTCACCGTAGAATCCTGATAAGATAGGACTAAAATCAAAACGATATCTCGACTGTACTTGTAGGGAATTCAAAGGATTCAAAGATATGTATATGTTTCCTTTGGACAATTTCTTTTTAAATCAGTCAACAACCAATTTGTTTGATTGAAACATGTGATTTGGATAATTTTTTATTCAACAATTTCAGTTTGCTAATCCAACAAAATAATATTGACAAACTTTTTTGATTATTTGAACCTTCTATTTTTGTTATGAAAACAAAATATTCGGTAAGTTCAAAAAAATGATTTTTGTTAATTCAACGCATCTTCTTCTCTCGATATGCATGTTGTTGGCTTCAATAGATGAAATTCCTATGTATTCATTAAATTATTTATAACGATAATTCGGAGATAATAATCTGTATTAATTCAGTAATTCAGTAATTTCAGAAATATGTTTGGAGCAATAATGTCATCAATGACCAGCATCTGCATAACCCTGGGCGCTTGCTAATTCTCGTCGACTAGAAAGGGTCTGAAAATTATGTTTATGAAACAGTTCTTGATAATCTGCGCCAAGGTCAAGATAACTGTTCTTTTCTTAAACGCTAGATATTTTAAAAACCTTTTCTGCACTTTTTCAGTTGGCAACATTTGTATATTAAGGATACCAGATTGTGGAAGTATATTTGAGCTTTGTTCTAATGTATAGAATGTATAGAAAAGTTTCTTCAACGAATCCAAGTTATTAAAGTTTTTGCATGTTCAAACTATAAATCTTGGTGGTTGTGATGCAATAGAAGCACTGATATTCATTTCAAATTTAGAACGCAGCTATAGGCAATAAGGTGTCACGTTGATTAATAAATAAGGTTGAATATCCTGGCTTTCTACATCACCCATAATTTTACGATGCAAACAAAACGTGCTATATATGTATATGTACAAATATAGAATGTGAATTGCAGAAAAGAAGTAACATTTCAAAACTTTTGTATGAATGGAAAGTATAACACGGCTATACTATCATAAAAATAATTATCAGGCGCACATCCTCGAGTGCGGTAAAATTGAGTGGAACCACTTATAATTATATTATATTACCAGTACGTAATGTTCAAGTAAATGTTTATAAATTGTATGTATGTGTGCAATTCCGTTCCAGTCTCTGTATCTAGGCGGGAAATAAAATGGAAACAACACGCACATTTAATTGTCAGATCCTGTTGCAAACAATTCTATTCTAATTGCAGGATGCACCTCCATGCACATGTGACATTACATAAAAAAGGTAAACGTTCTAGATTTACGAGTGTCATGTAACTTCGCGGAGTATTGATTGTTCTCACTGCATGGTCTTCCTGATTTATTTGGACCGTCGAAAAATCAAACTACGTTGAAAAAGCGTAGTATTGTAAAGTATTCTAATATGATTTAACAAATGGTTTAAAAAATATCCTAATGCGAAAGTTTTTATGTCAAAATTCAAAACAGCATTTACACGACTTTCGACAAATGACTAAGTCATTTGTACCGTTGAGGAGTGATTTACAAATGAACACCAAACATTTTTTTAACAAGCTTAGAATAATTTTATGAACATTCTGCTAAATATATAAGTCTGATTAGAGATTATATTGAATAAATAGAATTTTGTATAATAGAATATTTAATTTATATGTTAGGCTATGTACTATGGATACTCTCTCGCATAAATTCATTGTAAGGGCCATTATGACTTATGGAATTGAAGCAAGAGTCGAGACCAACTAAACAAAAGTCATGCTGAAAACAACAGAAATGAGAATTTTGAGAACCAATACTTGCAACGCTATTAGAGATAGGATAAAATATAACGACTATGCAATTCCTTAACTTACGGATTCGAACGTTGCAATATATTATTTATAATCTCTATAACATAATGCTCTTTGTAAATCCAAAATTTGTATTTTGAAATTTTATTTAAAATATACAGAAAACACTGCCCACATAACATCGTAACTATCAGCGTGAGTCAATTGCTGGTCGAAATCGATTTTTGTCAGTTGTAATAATCTATTCGTAGCGGTCTCGTATTCATCATCGTTTAACTCATCCAGAACGTTTTCTAGTACATCACTCGCTTGTCCCATAAAAATCGTAGCCAATGTTCTCTGATCTATTAGTTTTGGGTCATTCGTCCATCTGCTGAGTAAGGAATCATGCACTTTCTTCACCAATTTCAATTTAGTCGCTTTATCAATAAGCGGATGTATAGTCATGTCAAATAACAGATAATTTTGTTTCGTACTTGTCAATATACCCTTCTCTACTAAATTTTTTGCTAACCTTTCACGAACATTTCGAATTTGATATTTCATTTTAAAAGGATTCCAAGAATCACCACTTAAATATTCGACCCAGTTTTGCACGGAAACAGGCGGATTCGTTTCTTTTATGTGTTTCATCGTTTGATCCAAAAGTATATCTCCCGTTGGTGTGTCTTTCTTCAAAATTAACTTTCTGGTTTTTAAATTCCTTCGTCGGTAACCCACGTGTTCTAACTTAATACGGTTTCTGAATCCCAATTCTATTAGCATACAGCCCCTTAAGCCAGCAGACAGGCAGTCATTCCAAAATGACGTGTGTCCAGCAATATCTTTTAATCCGAGCAAATAAATTTCTTCCATGAGGGTGAATTTCGGTTCATTTTCAAGTTCCAATTGATCTTGATTGATATTTTCATCTTCTTCCGCAATGCTTTCTGTTGAATTACTCGTGTTTTGCGGTTTCCTTCTTTGGGTTAAAATACTTGATTCCATATTTATTGTAATTTACACCGGCTTAATGTTGAGAATACTGACATTAAAAGTGTATATGTCAAAAATGAATGAAGTGTCAAAATACGACATCTGTTGCTTTAAATAGAAAGTAATGTATCTGCAGTTATTGATATGCAGCACTCTTCAGGTGATTTAGGCTCTTCAGGTTTTTCTGGTCGATTTATTACAACGGCGCTTTTTTCTACTTCTTCTATTTCTTTCGGCTTTGGTCGTTTCTGTATAGTGAATTCTGTTTCCGTTTCTTCTGGAGGGATTTTCGGCTGTAAGATTAGCCTTTCTATGACTTATTCTAATTCTTTACTATCTGGTCTCGGTTTCTTGAATTTGTTTATGACTCTGTTATTACAACTGTTTCTGTAGTTTCCTCAAGAGTTGTTGCTCAACCGGCTTCTCTGACTTTAACACAATTTGTTCTTTTATTTCACTTTCCTTTTCTGTGTTGGGCTTAATAATAATTTCCCGTATTCCCGTGTTCCCGAAACACATGTCCTAAGTTCATCAATTCATTATGAGATGCAGAGTGAACAGTGTGTTTCAATAGTATCATATTAAAAAAACTTTTCAAGTTTGATGACTTCCTATAAAACTTTTACACGCTCACACATTATAATTACCAGTTAATTTTGTTTCGATCATGTCACAAGTTATCTCAACGTAATCGCCTAAATGCAATTGCAAATTATATTTTTTGCTTTTGCACTGTCTAGCACAGTTAAATTCCAAGCGAATACCATGTACTTCTATAATGTGGGGGACCATCCACTGTAGTCCTTCCTAAATTGAATTCTAAATTGGCTCTCACTCTCGAGAATTGGGAGTTGTACATTAATTTTTAAAGAGCTCATTTTGGAAACATTGAAACAGAATTTTGAATTTCTCCTGGCGTTAGTTAAGCGGTTCCATTGAAACAGCGCCAAATAATTAATATTGGAAAACAATACTTTTTTTTTATAAATTATTTTTAAACATTATTAATCGTCTTTTACCAATTTCCAAGACTGTTAACTACAACCAAATCCAAAAGTACCATCCGCAAATCAAGCAAAACGTTGCCTGCTCCTCTTGTCAACTTTTTTAAAAGGAATATCCACAGACATAAAATGTAACGTGTATACATTTTATGTATATAGAACACCAAAAAGCGGCTCCAAAACTCGGCCGACCTGCGAAGTCCGAAAGGCTCTTAATACGGCATTACGTACACGTTCGAGTTTCCGCTCTTTCATATAGGTAGAATGGCCGATTTTATCTTTAAATTTAATGTAACTGTGCATACACAAAAACACTGGTTCATTACTGACGGCACAATGTACACATGTGCTCATTTCTTGTTCTTGTCACATACGAGTTTTTCTATGTAAGAGATAATACCACCGTGTAGCGCGGATTCAATGTTAAAAAGCGTGTGATAGATATATTGCCTTAAACTCCAGAAATAATTATGCCAGGGCCAGGAGAATGAATATATGGGGGACGACCAGGAGTTAAACTTTGTCCGTGTGGGTAGCAAGGGCAATTAACAAATTAAGTTTTTTCCGAACTGCTTCTGTGTTTCAGTGCTAGTTGAGTTAAAATAAGATATAATCTCCGTTTAATCTTAGTTTTAAATGTATGATTAGTTTTGTGTAAAAATCATATATATATATATATATATATATATAACATTGTAGTGCTTTAAACTAATATTTCAAAAAATTGTAAATATAAATCAGAAATCCCATATTTGATCCATGTACTTCGTCTATTCAAACTTAAAAAGTCATCACCCTTTACTTTCTACAAATACAGCTACGTCTATCAGAAATTCAACAGAGGAAAACACTTTTCACTAAACTAATAAACATTTAGTGGAAATATTTCTTTTCAGTTTTCTCACTTTGCATCATACCCAAAGTGATCTCTCTATTTCGGATCAATGTGTGCACTCGACGTGTAATCGACATTTTGCCCATTGGAGACATACAATGAAACCGTGTCAAATTTTCATACAGCTTTATTTCTAATATGTATCTAAAGAAGTACAAACTTCATGTTATATAAATAATCTTGGACACGTTGTATATTAAAAATAGTATCAGAGTTGTTTCTATGTTTAAGAAGGGAGATATGAGTAACTGCCCAAATTATCATATATAGAATTAATACTCTACCAGCCATATCAAGGGTGTTAGAAGAGATTTGGAGTTTAACCAATTACTTGGATAAAAGAAACTATATTAGAAACGAATAAGATGATAGTCGTAAAAGAAAATCAACGATCAGTTAAATTATGTGTAGATAAAAAGGTCAGTAAACCAAAGGGAGAGGTGTCAGCGACGCTAAAAAGAGTACGACAAACAAACTGAAAGACTAAACTATGGAAGACCGGAAGAATAATAGAAACACATGGGCTTATGTGTCGACGCTTTCGTCCCTCAGAAAGTCTTTCATAATACTTTATCTCCATCAGTAATTTATTTGCCTTCATTTCGAAATCATGGAGGAGAATTTCTTGAAGGTGTTTTGGAGATGACGATAAAATAGTCTAATAGTCTACAGCCTTCAGGGTGGGTGTTAGTCTGTGATATGGGGGGACTGTTGTACCTTGGGCCATACTTTTGAATTACCTTTATAATTTCGGCCTGAATAGTGTAAATTGCTTTTACTTGGTGTCAGTCAATATTGCAATATCTTTTTGATATATTTCCTTTGTCATAAACTTAACGTACTAAGGAAACACAAAAACAAATGTACTGCACAGTGGATCATGGTATAAGATGCTCATGTATCTTGGAATAACTGCCGTGCACCTTGGATCGTGCGTGATAAGAAAGGTGTAATGCAAGAAGAACAATTATTTTTAATGCAAATAAGTAACATGGTATGCACACAACATCCCAGTGCAGTTATTAAAATTAAACTTGCATTCAATCCTTCACGCAAGAACTTACATTGCGCTCGAAAAGACAAGAACAATTTTCTAACACACATTATCTTTATGCCAAACACATGCGAGTAGTTATAGTGGTGACAACGGCAATGGAAAGTGCATACTTCGGCAGCATCTCCCTAGGCGGCCGCATGATCCTAGTATAACAGTCTTCCTACATACATATAACACCAGGACCCGTGATAAAATACAAGTGTCAAATCTGTATGCAAAATGTGATGGCCTATTCAAGATGTACTGTGTTAGAAAAATTCACCCAAAGGTTTACAATCTCTTGGTAGTTTCAAAATAGAAATGATGGGTATGATGATGGAAGTGGAAGGTATTTTTGAGTCCAAACTATTTCCACTGTATATAGATATAAAATTATTTTGCAAACGTATGTATTTGTAGAGGCGTTTTGGGGAAACATTTGCTGTTGTTATATCATTCTATAAGTGGTTCTCTCTGCACACCCTTCTTGGCGAAATGATCTGAAATCCAATATTACGTTTAAGTTGCTATCAAACACATTTCGATATAGCTTCCAAAGAAGGCGTCCGCTGTATCCGAACAACCTTTTTAAAGTGATGGAAACCGTTTCGTCCCTGTCTTTGCATAAGAATAGTTTCAATCCAAATATATTGACGCTTAGCGTTTCGAGTTCGGAATCTCTTTGCCGGCAAGAAATGCATATTTGAATATCGAGCGGAGCGGGAGCTTCTCTCTCGCCTCACGGGAAATAATCTGAACGAACATCTATGTTCAGGATCATCACGCCGTCGCCGCCGTACGAATTTACGTGTACATTGCCGTACAGTGGCGTTCTTTAGCGCGGAGTATACATAGGAGCCTTTTAGAAATAACATTGAATTCTTTATTCACCGACATCTTATCACTTTTTAATCAGAGCGTTTTCGTTTCACGTGTCGTCTTGGAATATTTAGGCTCCTCGCACACGAGGCCATTGGCCACAGACACTAGTGGCGACCATAAACTGGGGATCGCATTTTGTAAGCATTTCGTATTAGTTGGTCACGTTTGTGGTGACCCACCTGAGCCACACGCCGAAATAGTGGTCGATTCTCGCTCCTTGAGGCCGGTAGCATACCGTGCGATCTTAAATCGGATGGTACGGAAAATTGAATTTAGGCTCCATTCAAACAACAGATGTGACGCTATTCCAATCAAGTATTATCTAACATATTAGAGTTAGTTAGTTATTTTCTAATTTATGGATAAATGAATTGTGATTGGTGATCGAGCGTCCATTATGATCCTTTGTTTATTTTTCTGTCTGATGGTCTCCATGTTCTTCGTTATTGTTTGTGTATACTAAATTGCGTTTTGTGAGAGTTCCTTTATCCTTTGTCTATACGACAGTTATACAGTATAGTGTTGGTAAATTGTGAATAAGAACTTAGGTTATATCGATGATAATGTGAATATATAATTTTTGTATTATTATACCGGCCGATATGTGTTCTACTTTATAAAAGCTTTTATGTGTTTAGATTGATTTTGTCCACGTTATTTTAGTGTTACTAGTCTATTATATCACATTTAACTGCAATAATTTGAAATACCAATCTTTAATATATGTTGTGATTTATAATATTTGGAATAATTACATCAAATTTTAACACAAATTTAATTTTATATATACTTTAAGACTTTTGAGTACTGACTTCTATTATTCAATTTCTTGTAGTTCATTGTGAATATCAATACCTTTTTTTATATCTTCGATGCATTTTGCAATTTATCTGCCAGGATATTCATTATGTGTGTATCATTTGGGGGATATTGTCCATTGACTCATCCCTCCAATTCTTAGCTTATGCTAGGTTTATACCAATTAATTTATTTGCACTAGATTAGAATAGATTTCATTTACATTTAGCTAAGTATATCTGTTGGGTGTAAAAGTTTGGATCGTTTGAATCTGCGCTCTGTATATGTATTGTGTATGTTGACTGCAAGGTTGTTCGAATGAATAACTATCCCATCCCGGTATTGCCTGCTACTTTTTGTGATTTCTTCCTTGGCTGTGAGAATTATTAGGTCTCGTCTGGTTTGAAATATACCAGAGTGCATTCACGATAATTCGGAGAACCTTGAACTGGTATCTTTGTAGAATTTCAATGTTGGAGTTAGTAGCCGTACTCCATAGATCGATTCTATAAGTCCGCCTTAGTTTCAGTGTGGTTTTGTAGAGTAGAAATTTGTTTTCCACAGACAGCCGTGATGAACTATATCGATATGAAAAAATATAATGTCCAGTATAAAATTACAAATTTCAACCTATGGTTTAACCTTCAGTTACAGCTGATTTTCTACACATGCAGTATATACAGAGTTTTCATTATTATATACATTATTATTACATTACATTATTACATTACATTATTACATACACTATTATATACATGTTTGTTTACGCTGTGGTGCTTATTTAATTATATAATAATTGATTTTTCTTTGAATATACGTGTTCAATTAATAAAATAATCGAGAGAATAGCAATCACTACAGTTATTCACAGAGAAATGTAGCGACCACTTATGGTATACTTGAGCCACTAGGAGCCACCGCCAATAGTAGTGGCACCTAACTACCCTGTGGTCGCCACTAGTGGCCTTGCGTGCAACAATCTTATCTTGTTGATCTGTTACAGAAAAAAAAAAATTATTGTAAAAGGATTCAAAGGCACAGTTCCAAATATAATTTTGCGTTTTAAATATTTTCAGTAACTCAACATACCTACTTATTAATATTCGTAAGAGAATTCCGGAAACTTAAATAAAATGAACCATCTGTTATGAAATTATATTATTCAGCAAAACGTGTCCAAATCAAATTTAAGTGTAGGAAGGCAACACCGTCTGTTTTCGGGCATTCAATTCAAATCAGATGCCCTCCGATGTACATATTCAAAAGTAGCAACAACCATTTCCGCTCAATATCGCACCCCCACTGATATTCGTTTCTAGATAAGAAAAATAAAAAAAAAGAAAAGAATATCCGGCCGACAAGGTGAGATAAAAGAGTGTCATTTATAAAAACCGTTCTGCTTCCCGAATAACCCCATCTGTATGAAAATTTTACGCATTATCTGTATCGTAATAAGGTTGCGGGGTCCCGGACTGAATGTTATCTTTTTAGGCGTTGTATCGTTGGAGAGGAAGAAATAGCGGCAGCGAGAAAAAAACCGTATACCTTGGAAAGAAACAAAGTTTCCAGAATAATACCTAAGCCGTATTATATTGAGAGAAGCGTTGCGAAAAACAATAGATCGCGTTAAAAGATTTCAAAGCGGTGAATTCGCGTCTAAACGCTACATTCGATTTTACACTTTGTCTCCCTTTTTGTGCTAGAATAGTTCTCTCAGAGGAATCTATTTTGAAGCAGCCTTTCTTTTGCAAATATTTTTTTACTAAAGAAAACCATTATTCTTATGTAGTCATTGTCACCGCTATTAAAAATACACTAATTGAAATAAGAATACAACAATGTTAAAAGAATTATATTACAATGTTTCCAATTAAAACTAAGGTATCAACCCGACACAACACTACTATCTACAAAAATTAAAATTGTTACATCCACTAAATGTATAGCTAGGCAACCCAAAGATGTAAGGAGTCTATAAATCAAGAATACATTCCATCTAGGTGCACAAAATCTGCCCGTTCTTTTTTGTCCTTCGCCATTCGTCCAGCCCCTATCTTTACTCTTAAGAATTAGTCCTACCTACGCATTCTATGTCTTCTTTGGTCTTTCCTTGCCTCTGCTGTTGTATACATTTGCCTCCCATATTCCTTTAACCTGCCTAGTCTCGTTCATTAGGTTAAGATGCCCAAACTATAAGCGTAAGCTGATCCTCTCGATAGTAGTGAGAACCGATTCCACTCCAAGTTCTTCTCTAACTACCTCGTTCCTTATCCTGTCCCTTCGGGTAATAGCTTTGACAGCTCTTAAATATTTCATATGAGTAGCTTGTATTTTGCTTTTTGGCGATAGGTGTGCGCTTGCTGTGTAGCACACCCTTCTTAACTCCTTGTTTCTCATTTTTTATCCTACTCAAATTTCTTTATTCTTCTTTTATACCGAATTTTTTCTCCCAATTTTGCAATTCTAGAATTATAATTTTATTTGTATTAATGAATTAAACATCGTCGAACCTGGAAATGACTCCATTTGAAAAGTTCATACAACAGTAATCGATGCTCTGTGAGGACAGTGAACACGTCTTGTTGGAACCACATACTCTGTATACTGATTCGTCTTCTGTAGCGATCAGAGTTGACCGTTACTGGCTCTCCATTTTCTTCAAGAGAGTGAGGACCAACGCCGTGATTACCGACCGCGCACAAAATTGTCACTTTTGGACGGTTCAGAGACCGCCTGTGTAACTGACGTGAATTTTCTATTGCCCAATATCGACAGTTTTCCTTGTTGACAGCGCCATTCAAATAAAAATGTGCTTCGCTACAACGTAAATTCCTATGAGTGATTTCCAGAAGGTCTATATTTGATACAATTGTCGCAATGTGTGCAGTCGGTCGGAGATTCTTCTTTGGCCGGCTGCACCTGGCAGCAAATTGATTAAAATGTAGAATCTCTGATGACTTCATATTGTTTGCTTACTTTTTTGTACCTAAGCAATTAGTTTCAAATAAGCAACTACAGCAATTATACTTTATGCTTTCTCTATCAGTTCGTGCGATATCTATACGAACCTCATATATCAGCAACTGTTAGATTTATAAAACACATAAATTTCCTCCTGACAAAATCCTTCCTATTACCGTTCAATTCGATGCAGAGGACCGTTCCACTTTTATTTATGAACAGCTATCTTTTGCCCAAATACCTTTGTGTTTTTTTCCCTTCTCCACGTATATGTATGTATATACACATAAGCGTTCGATTGGATTCCGCTGGTATCTATCTTCCGAGTACGTTTGGGATCGTCTATATGTCCCGGACTACCACAATTTATAGATAACCTTAATTGTTGCTGGTCTCGTGCTATTCTCTCCAAAGGGAATCCCTTCCATACATACGTATTATCTAACTAAGCAGAAAATTGATCATCCAATATAACCAGCGGCGAATCAAAGCAAGAAAACATATATTTTTGCGATTTTAGACTTCGTACCTGTTTTGTAAAAAAGGAAAAGAAAATCCCCTACAATTATTTCTTCTCAATTATTAGTATTATTGCCAATCATTACCATAAAAATCTGCCTGTTGTGTGAGTACAATTTTCGTTTATTTTGGTTACATTGTTAATATAAATACGTTTTGAAACTTTTCTTTAACTACGGGTTCTAATTAATATTATATATGATAATATAAACTACTTAATCCAATTGAAGCGAGGTCGAGGCGCTGGAGTTACCCCAATCTTCCTTTCTGTTTCGAAATAGAATTTCTGGAAATAAACCCTTCAGCTGTAAATATGGATATCTTTACATACTCATAATCCATAATACATAATTCATACTGGGGTAGGAAAAAATTGAGCTTCCATCCTTAGCATAATTAATCCTGACACTTTCTCTATGTGATCCGTTATATCGATTTTGTCGAAAAACATACTCGTAGGTGTATAGAAGCCAGTCCCATCTTTACGCATGGGATCGCTGGGCTAGGGCCCGGGCCCCGCGATCAATGGAGCCCCCAAACCTTAGCGGAATCGATGATAAATTTATCATTATACAAGATTCGATTACTATTACAAGGTTTACAAGCTGGGTGCTGGTTTAATTTTAGCTAATCTGTTAAGAATTATTTTGTTTGCTTTACATACATTCGAAATTATACGCTTCGCCAAACTAAATTGTTTATTGTTATATGATGATAAATTCTTTGCTTAGCCAATTAGACCGTTAATTAAGGACCGATTGTTTGTGGCTGTGACGAATTTGGTAAGAATCTATTTCAGTGACATTATCACAAAAGAGTTAGAGAAGGAATGCACCTAACAGAATATTTGAGAGATAATGTCCGAAATAGTGAGAGTGAAGAAGCTATGAGTATGTCAGAATTATATCATTTTTTAGAAGAAAATAATATTGACGGCGCTTTTCCGAATATAAAAAAGGCAATTAGAAGCTTTTTATGCATAATGGTCGCTAACTGTAGTGGAGAATGGTCCTTCGCAACGCTGAAGAGGATCAAAAGTGAATTGAGAATTGAGATTCGGAAAAAATTGAACAGTTTGTCGCTGATATTCATTGAAAGCGAGATGCTTGAAGAGATAGACTTTGAAGATGTCATTGGTGATTTTGCCACTCAAAAGTCTGGGAAAGTACCTCATGTGTCGATATAGATTTTTTAAGTGTTTGCATTTGTTCGTAAAATTTCAAAAATAAATTATACCAGTGTTCGTTCCTGTTAATATCGATTCTAAATTTCTCTTGAAAGAGCCTCATGCATCCCAATTCCCAGGGTCCCCACTTGGCATAAGGCGGCCCTGATAGAAACATATTCGTACTGTACAACATATTCGAGCTGTAACATTATTTTATCGCACACATGGCGTCCATTTAACATACGATTACTGTTACTGTAGGGAATTTAATTATAGCACTCTTTAGGTTAATTACACAGATACTTTTTATATCTAAGTTACTGCATGGTGATATAAGTGACCCTTCTTTACTGGGAGAATTGAACTTTCATGTGCAACGTATCACCGCTAGAACTACTGTACCTTTTTACATTCTGTCGGCTAATATTCGTAGTTAAATGTTTTCCCCTATATTGTCCATGTGTCGAAATGTTAATACTTTTTGTGTTGATTTTCATATTTTTTCTGTCAGTGTTGTCTCCCTTAAGAGATTATTAAATCATTCAATTAAGTCTAACGTAGAATTATTTCGCTAATTTTAGTTTTATTCTATTACAATATATATCTTATGTTTTTATTATTAGGTTCGCTATCGTAGGCATGCTAACTTTTGTTTTTGTTTTTTTTTTTTTTAATTATCTTATTGTACATGCATTAATATTAAGTTTTTATTTTATATCCCGCTGTATAGTACGGAAGCGTTTGAGCTGGTTATAGGAAACGATAATTTTGATCGACTATAACAAGGCGAACTAATAATACGGGCTCGCCTGAGCGTCACACGTTACTTGAATCCTTTGAAGCTGTAACTGTGTAATTGCGTCCTATACTAGTGCACATTATATCAACAATAAAAATAAATCAAAATAATTTTGTCAAAATAAACACTAATTCTACTAAAGCATAATATAAGATGTAATAATTTTGCTTTTGAATTAACATGAGTTTCCATGGTTTCTACGTAATCCCCGAATCGTATTTGTATTCTTGCAATGCTTAGACTCTTCAACTAACGGAGCTCGCTACGTCCATGTTATACGCGAATTCCTATTGCCTGATTGGCAGCTCCCAGGTGGTATTACAAACATAACAGCTGCACTGGACAATATGCTTTTTTTACAATTTTTATTGCACAGAATAACGCTGTAATCACGTATTTATGTATAGTTATAACTGTTATAAGTTACCATAGAAATACTGTTGCCGCACAAATATACCGAAAAGAAGTTAATTAACCGTCCTTTGCATGCTGGTAGTGGTGTTTGAATATTCACATGTTGACGTCGTTCATTATTAAACAGGAACAACATGCAGGTACCTAGATACATTTCCGACGGGAAGTTTCTGAGCCCTCGAGCCGACGTTGTTAGTACATATTGACACCAAGTTAAATTAGTTAACTGTAGGACTAATTTGTAGATTGTTATTTACAAATTTCGATCTCGATGTAACTGACTAGTTAGATATTCCTACGGTTTATCGCCCAAAGCATAAATTTTTAAAAAATTAATTGATTTAATTAAAATCTTTGAAAATATTGTATAATATTTTGAGATGTAAACTTGCCTATTTGACTGTGCAAATAATGAATCCTAAACGTCAACGTGTAATTTATATTGCGTGAATGTTAAATATATCTTTCGTATAAGAGGACTTTTTCTATACGAACATAAAACTAAAGTGCCCGTTCAGAATACAGTAGTACCCCCGTATCCGCTGACTCCGTATCCGCGGTTTCTTAAGCTCTGGCCACACATATTCGAGACGAGTACGACACGATTCTCGCACGAGATTTGCACGACGGCCTTTCCGAAGCAATAACATAGGTTTCAATGCGATAGGCCACACATGTACGTTGCGAGTACTAGACGAGCACGGGGAGCGTACGGATCTCGTGAGCACATTACGCTAGCATGCATATTGTCGCTATATAAACACAGCTGTTGTAAATAAAAATTAAAATGCATCATCTATCATTGCTTAATCATACACACCTGTTAATATATAAAAGCCTTCTAAGAGAATTCTTTATGAATATACACAGAAGAGTTTGGACCTTTTACAAAAGATCCATTGAGAAAAGGACCGATACCATACACCAATATTTTGATTATATCCTGCAGTCAGTATTAATTTTTCATTTATCCATGTAGAACACAAATGAAAACACCAACAAATTAAGAAATTTACCACAGGTGTTGTACGTACGTACATAAGTACGATGCCACAAAAGTTAACCTGGACGATCTTGTACGAAAGTGAGCGTTGTTTACAAACGATATTCTGCCCGTACGCACAAACGCGCATAAGGTTCAACATCGCTTGCAATCTGTCTACCAATACTGCCTCGTTGCTTGCCAATCGTCTAGGTTAACTTTTATGGCATCGTACATGTCCCGTACAGTGTGGCGTCGAGGCCCACGACACGAGTACGATACGGGCCCCGTATGGAACACGTGTCGCACACGGCTCGTGCTCGTCCCGTATATGTGTAGCCAGAGCTTTATCCGGGGTTCCACTTACGCGTGGTTCTACATATTCGCGGTTTGATAGCGCGCGTAAATCACTCAAACGCCCGCTAACCTACCAGTTAAACATATTAGAACGAGCGTAAACTTTAAGGGGCATTTATACACTTAAATAAATGCCCTTGCTAATTTTGTAAGTTATAATTATTTACCTTAGAGAATGTATAAGGTAAGCTAAGGTTTCTCTCTCGAACGAATACTATTACTGCATCGAATCTCGGATCACGATTTCATTTGTTAAATACCGAATTTGACCTTCGAAACGATGTTTCTAATCTAATCTGTTTGGTTTTGTGATTTTTTGAAAGTTCAAGTTTAATTTGACGCACTTCATTTTGCAGAGAATAGTATCATTGCGGATTTTGCGTAGAATGGGAATGTTTATTTTCCGATTCAAATCAATTCGGTGCGCGAATTCCATCAGCAAAACGCAATATATACTTTGGAAATACGGCTTTTAGATCGGCGTCAGATTACCAGTTTCCACGAGTGCCTTGATTTATTAAACTATTTCACAATCACAGCCATTAAATCATCTGCCAATATCTGCGGTAATTAATTCTAGATATCGTCGCAATTAATCACGCATCCGGGACGGCATATTTTTCGCATTTTTCCGGGAGAACAACGTCCTTCGCAAAAGTCGCAAACGAACGATTGACTTCTATTTCACTTCTGTCCCTCTTCCGGGCGACGGTTCCCTCTCCCCGGGCTCACTGCCTCTTCCGCACATTGCGCCCTAAGCGGGACGACACTCGAAAAGTTTTAAAATTGGAGAAGCAGTTTGAACTGGTACTCGGCAACGCCAGGAATTGACTAAGAAACACTTTGTAATTTGACATCCTTGGTAGCTTTTAGTAACATAATTACGGTCTTTTCAGGGGGAAGAAAGTCTGCCAGCGAGCGGGGCCTGACGGACGAAACGAAATCGTTCTCGATATTTTCCCTCCCTTCCCTCAATCCCGGATGATGGATGTCGGATCCCCCCGTATACTCTGGGAGCTCGACGGTCCCAGAATCCCCGCTCTTCCGACAAATTTATGTTCCCTGGGCCGGCGGCGACCGTCGGGGGTTTTACGATAGGTAAAGTGCATAGCCTTCGGCCAAGAAAGCAATTATAAAACGTAGATGGGACATAACATCCGCGCGTCTGAGTGAATGTGCATAGCGAGGCGGATGAGCAAATACATCACACAGGGATCAAAAGATATTCGGAGCACAAAGGGGTCCTTATTCAAACGAGAAACCCGATTTCGGTTATCTTCACCAGCCATGCCTTGCCTTGTTCACCCTGCCTGCGCTTGCCTTATACTACTATATATCTATACTACTAGTAATACTACCACCACTACTTCCTCCAACCGCCCCTCCCACTATTCTATCGCTATATTCGTACGCGAGGCATCGGAAGCACTTGAATCCATTCAAGTAAAAATTTAAATTTTCCTGTACATTACCACGTTGACTTCACATTCCTACTCTTTTTCAATGCGTCTCTATATCCTCTTTTTTCACAGAAATACTGCTAATGCTGGAAGCTTCTGCTGTCTTTAAAAAGTGCGAACTTCGATATAATAATATCGTAAATGTGATGGCAACAGGAGCGAATCTAATTCGAAAACGAAAAATTGGATATAAAGACTTAGGCTACCATAATAATTTGTAGTAACACCGTATGTATCATGATCTGATGTAGGGGAAGGTGCTCAGGTCGTACCCTTTAAGAATAAAGTCGTACAAAAACTTAGGGTTTATCAAATAAATAGAAATTAAATGTGTTATTCAAAACTTGTGTTAATATTGTTGTTATTTATTATTACGAAACTGAAAAATCTATATGCTTTCACGTAAAATAAACTAAACCTTTAAAAACTTACATCGATACGACTAAAGAAACCGATTTCCCTAGTCGTACCTAAGAATTCAATGAAGCAATAATAGCTTAATTAGAACTTTTTTATTATTATATATTTACATGACATATACCTATTCAGTTAGTACAAACGTGACATACATTTCTTTTGTTATTTTGTCAACTCCAGCGCATATATCGTGCACCCATGATTTGCATTTCAGCATTTTTAATAATGATCTTCTCCACAAATAAAACAAAACCAATTGCTTTTCTTCTTTTTAAGTTTTAATGCCAATTCCTTTTTATTAATTACTGCGTTTCTTGTATTTGCCGCATTTTGTTATGATTTCTTTATTCCGCGTTGACGTAATTTCGACTGACGAGGTAGGGCATCCACGGAACCATCTGCTTTAGTTTATTATTGGAATAGGAGCTAGAATATTTCATTGCAGTTTTATTTGGTTTATAGGCGCGTCCGTGCCTTCCTCAGGGGTTTCTTTACTTTCTTGTGTAACCACTGCAGAGTGCTCTTCTTGATTATTAATGTCGAACGGAGGAATGCGTAAACAGTCTTCAATCACAGGTGTACTAGCGCAAAATCATCATCATCAAATGCATGCCCACATACCGATAGATTTAAAACCATTGAAAACAATATCCATACGAACTGATTTTGGTAGATTTTTATAAATTTAGTAAATTTGAGTAGATAAAAACAAGAAGTAATTTCTTAAGTCGTACCAGTACGATTGAGGAACTTCAAATGGGTACGACTTAAGACACGGCACAAGTTAAATTTGAAAGCAAACATAACCTAACATTGAATAAAATTGATACGATTTTGCTTCGACCAAACGCTTATGTAAATTTTACTGAATTTATGTTTAATAAGGAACATAATTTTATCAACAATTTACTGCCAAGGATAACTACCAAACATATGCAGAAAATTATATGATAATTGAAATAAACTTACTTGATGAGAAGACTTATAACGAGGCTTATTTACGGCAGACAATAATACGTAAAGCAGATTGGGTGACTCAGATGTATGATTAGGTGTCGTTGTGTGTGATGCCGCCGTAGTTCGTTCAAACTTTAAGTGGTACGACCTTATTATACAAGGGCGCTACTACGCGAATAACAAAAGCCAGTGGAAGCTGGGAACAGTTATCAAGAAATTTGGACGTAGCCGAGGTTATGCAAAATTCGACCATTAACGCGGAAAATTTCGGTAACGTACGCTACAGAATTCCATCAAAATAAGCCAGCACCTAACTGGGAAGATTTTGTGGATGTTCAGACAAATCAAGAACTAGAACAATATCAAGCTTCAGAACTAACCAATCTGAGAAAAAAAGATAGTAAGAACTGTGGAGCAGCACAATAAGCACACTTTGCGGGTTACTCCTCCCGCACATAGTATTCATTAATTCGACACGAGACGTGTTTCGGAAATACGTGGATTCCCATTATCGAGTCGTATAACCGACAGTTTTTCGCGGGACACCTGTACATATTGAGTTCCTATTTCCTTATCTGGTCTGATATTTTCAGCGAGGCTTCCTTTTAGAGTCTATTCAGAATTGACAATTGAATTTTAGTGAAATAGTCATAATCTCAGAAATTTTGTTTAATAATGGGGTTTAGATACATCATGAAACGAGCGTCTTATTGTAAGCTATTATTGTTTTATTCCCAAAGTTACCTTAATTGATTTTATTTTCGATTGTTTTATATATATTCTTCAAGTTGCTATGATTGATTTTATTTATAAAAGACAATTACATTTCTGTGTTTAAATATCTTTATAGTTCCAAAAGTAACTTTCTCAACTATAAAAATGTAACTAAAGAATACTTCAGTTCTATGTTCCTAGCCATTTAGTTGTTGTACCCCTTATTAATTACCGGTTTGCAAATCTTCTACCTCTCAGATTCATTAGTGGTCAGTTGTGTAGTGGACTTACGATATTCCGTCGAATTGGGCACAGGTAAACGGACAGGTACAACATAGATGCATAGTTGCATGGCTAGCTTTGTACCTATGTACATACACTCTGAGTGCGTTCAGTGGTCGAACTCGGCAGACATACTAACAGCCAATTGCATAAATTATTGATAAATTTCCAGTCTCATTTTACAAACGTCATATGAGCTACGATTGCTGATGGCAAATGCTCAAAAGTGATGCCATACCAATAAAATTCAATTACCGTGGATATTGTGTATGCATTCTGAGTTAAAGTCAAATTTACACCGGCGGGCGAGTGTTTGCCGATGTTGGTATTTTTACATCTTTCTAAACATTTGAGGTAAACATTTCTGTTATGTTGCATTTAGCTAATTAAATAATTTGCCCTATTAAATCAATTTGTGGTTCCCCAGATATTCTAACATATCAGGAAAATTATTGTAATTCATGTCGTACATTTATTTATTTATTTTTATCATTAATTCTTTATTTTATCCGTAAAGTTTGATTTCGTTGTAAAAGAACAAGGTACGTAGTATAGGTTACACACTACATTTACGAACTAGAAACATATATTCTTAAACTAAAGGAAACGGGTTATTACAAATTACAAATTTTAACACCAATAAATATTTGAAACAAAACAGTAGTCTTCCTAATATATTTATTATAATTTTACTAATGTGAAGTATATAAAAAATATATTTAAAAAATATATAAGTATACCTCTGAGACCACACAACACGTCTGATTGTATAGTTCCAGGCATTCCTCATGCACAGACAGCTGTTTCGGACTCACTTAGTCCTCACCAGTGCACGTCGAAGGAATGCCTGTCGCTCGTTCAATACTCCCGTATCGTTAATCAAACGTTAGCACATGTCCTTAAGGAAAATCCCAGAGACATCTAACGCCCAGCTGCGGATTCATGGGCGTATACAATCAGATGTGTTGTGTGATCTCAGAGGTATATTTATATATTTTTTAAATATATTTTTTATATACTTCACCTTTTGAACGTACGT
>JARFOC010000645.1:749696-775274 GCA_031763485.1 Osmoderma eremita
GTGTTGTGTGATCTCAGAGGTATATTTATATATTTTTTAAATATATTTTTTATATACTTCACCTTTTGAACGTACGTGCTGGCTATTGGCAGAAATCTTCTTTTTTGATAATTGTACTACATAACTATGCTATACGGGTTTCAGTTAATAAACTTTCTTCAGGCATATACTTAGTAATGCAATAGTCAATGAAAATGTGAAAACTACGAAAGTAGGCAACGCGGATATACCCTTTACGATATTACAACTACAATTGTATTCTACTTTACTACCGAAACCGGTAGCATAGTACTATAGCAGAATTGTAATTAATAAATTAGGAAGTTCTACACAAGACTACTATTTTAAACATAACCCAAAATTACTTGTAGCCCTAAAGTGCGCAATGCTATAACTTGCCAAAGTATAAACTATAGGTAGTTTCAGACAAGGACAATTCTGAGAATTTTGTAAGATGCTTTCTTCAAAGGACTGCCGTGTCTTGTATGTTTCTTTTCCAGTTTTACAATATTGTGTTGCAACCATTGTCTTATATGTTGGGCCTCATCATCACTTATTGCGCTTATTGGACCTGAAACTTTCATGAAATATGGGGTCATTCTACATCACATTTCCATGAGTACAGAAAATCTGAGCAGTTTATCTATTCTAGAATTTACTCCAGATATACAAAGCAGTGCCGACAGTGTTTAGAAATATTTTTTAATATAAGGTAACATAAGTAACTCCCGCTCATTACCGCTTACGCCATGTTAATCGCTATGGTAATGTAAAGGAAAATTATTAACCTCTGAACTTTTTTTCTAAACAGGAGAGATGCCACTCCCTCAATCGGTCTGAGAAAACTAAGAAAACACTATCCATAGTATTCTAACCGCACCAGACACAGAACTACACATGTGCATATCAGGGCAGTTTCATGGTCGCGTGATCGAGAACGCCAATCATATATTTTTATATATTTAATCTTTTATATATTATATGGCCTTGTGGTTTTATTGTCACATTGTTGTGTAATACTATCTCGGTAAATACTAGTAAAATTATTTACTGACACTGTGAAATAATTATAGAACGTGTGCTAAGCTATCCTACAATAAACTATTAATTTTTGCTATTTCCAAATGTATTCAAATTTTAACAAAATTCTGTTACTATTTCAAACAATATTGATCCTACAACGACTAATATTCCGTCTAATGTGTACGTTAGAGTCCACTTGTTTGTATTACTTATTTCTACAAAATCGTTAGCACTGCGTCCTGTAAGTATTTACTACAAGGATTTCTCTCTCTGTCACAACTTAGTTGTTTTCTGCAGTACGCCAAACTTTTATGATAATTTCTCTATTCCTACCTCTCTGATATAATTAATTCTACAATTATACATTTCCAAAAACTTTCTCTGAGGATCTAAAGCATTTAAAAGTATGTAAACTGGATGATTCGCTTGCCCAATTTAAAACTCAATTACTGCGTGCAGGCAAAAAGTTTAAAAAAATTCACGTATTAATGCGTGTGCACATATCACGTGAACCAAATTGGGGAAAAAAACACTACAACTAAGCCGTAATAATTTAGAGATTTAATTACATTAAGCACATTTTGGAGAATCAACGAAATCAAAATGTAACTATACGGCCATACGCTACTAATGGAATTGCGAGCGGCTAATTTCTAATTACAATATTATCTAGTAATTATAAGTAAGCACCGTTTAAGAGGTGTTTACTACGTATTTTACACTGTGTTTGTCCCGCCAACGTATTAACCTGTAGTCGAGTAATGACTGACTTTACATGGCATGTTTAGACAACCGGTGGTCGATCAGGTCTAGCAAACGCGTTTAAAACTAATTGCTATATGACACTGTCCACCCTTGGGTTGTCTTCCCATTAGCGCATCTACTTCGTAGCATTTCTGCACCGACGTCAGTCGGTACACACTGTTCTATTTCCGCCCAGGACAAGCCGTCATCCTAATTCATCGTCGCATACATCACTCGGTGAATGCAGTCTCTGCGTTGCCAAAATATTTTCGAAGATCTTCGCCGCAAACATCTACCGGAACGGACGGCGGACTAAACACGTGTCCATTTCTATACTGTCACCGTATACGCCGTAAATAAATTAGCCCTCCCACTCTCGAATTACACATTATGTGAGAACAGCTGAAGGAAATCCTCTTCAAAATACACACACACAAGCACTTGACTTTGTAAAGGAATGTTTGTTTGCTAAGGAAACAATGGATGATATACTGTGGACGCAACAGTAATCCGCCCGCGTATGTAGTTCCTTATTGATGCGATATTTCTAAAGAAAAATAGGTTTGTTTTGTCTTCAATTCCGTGCGTCGAATTAATGATGGGGATTTGAAATTTCACATTTGCTTACGTAATCTTCTCAGTTGCATGTCCCCAGGAAAAATTAATTCAACGCTGGAATAGAGTAGCCATATTAAAATAGCTTCAAGGAGTGGGTACTTTATAGCTAATAAAATGCACATGGAGGTAATGATAAACAATGCTAATAATAATACCTTATTTTGAAACGGATATTGACGTCGACGGTGTATAGAAAAAAAAAACATGTAAATAAAGCAATAAATGATATTTAAAACTAATATAAGCTTTGCATCTTGTTTATATTAAATGAAGGTGGTGGTATGGGAGATTGCATTCATAAAATTCAATCTATGGGATGGAATGCTGGAATTATAACTATTTCTCGTCGTCATATCACACTAAATTTATTATTCTTATATGTACATCTTTAAAATTGAAAATGAAGTCCAACCAATGGAAAAATAAATAAGAAGCGGCAACTTCCATAATAGCAGTAATTGTATATATATATATGTAATTGTATTGTCCTTTTTTGCATTATAAGTAATCTTTGTGCTGACGGAGTGTAAAATTCCAAAATATAACACCATATCGCAATCGGGATAAGCAGGTCAAAATAGTTGAAATAGGACGAATTCGCAGCGTCATGGTCGTGGAAGAATTTAAATGCATATAATGCAAAAAAAATATTGTGTTCGAGTACTTACAATGCTGCTCAAATTTCAATTGTCGATTAACAGCTAAGGCTTAACAAACTCACGCAGTCGTCCTCAGTTATGCTTCCACAACCAAAACGTACATAGATATGTATGTATATGCTGGATGAAATTTCATGGGTGGTTGGAGGAAAATATAACAAACCTCCCTTAACACTACCCAGTTTAAATCAATTCAGAAAACAACACTTCATAGTCTTGCTCACAGCAGTTACATAACATTGATGTCAATACAACAACTTATACTTTGATAATCAATGTAATATCATTGCCTTTAGTAGCCTTTAGACTACTTCTCCTTCATGTATGTATCTACCACCCCACGAATATCCAAAGGGGGAGTTTGTCCAAGTAATAGTAAGTAATTTTTATTTCTGGTTTACTTACAAAATTAGTTACAAGGATTTATGCTATAAAGTAAAGTAAAGTTAGCTATCAATGCAAATAGAAAATGACAATTTACATAACATTTGCTTCTAAATTTGTGAAGACTACTATTTACTAACTCCTCACTAGGTATACACTAAATAATTGATTAATCCCTACCATGTCGATCACACTGCCACCGCTTCTCCCAACAAGCGTGATTTGGGTAGGCTTATCTGATTTAGATCCTCCATTCAGCACTACGTACCTGTACGCCTCCATAAATTATGTGTTCCTTGATATTCCACCGCCAGGTTCAGGGTTGCTCAAGTTTCAGCAATCCCAAGTCTAGCGAAAACTCTTCAGAAAGATTATTCATTTCTGCAATGAGTAGTAACGTGTGTAGCACCGTTTTGTCCGCAAGTCCACGCAAACTATCTGTCGTAACTTTTGAAATAATTCTGTAAAACTGCGAAAGCTATAACAACAAATGTTTCGGACAAACGAATTATTTTACATTTTCATGGATCATTTATTTCAGCATCACATCTCTTCCCTGATAGTTTCCTCCTTCGTTTGTTGGAATGACTTCGGCTTTAATGAGGCACCTACTATGTAATTTAAAGCGGTCTTATTTTATCTTAAATAGTGGAATTTTCGTTACTGGTTTTATTAAGAAACATTTGATTGGCCGTTTCATATCTTGCTAAAGAAAATACGAAGCCTTTATAATATTCAATGCGAAGAATATAAAGATATGACCCATTAATAGCCTTAGATGTTCTCAAATAACTACATTATTTGCTACAATGTAAATTAAAAATTACATCTTTTATAATAAATAGAAGCATTCCCAAAACTGCAAATTGTAGTATTATATCTAATGAATGGTGGTTAAATTTTCAGTTAACCATAAAGATTAAGTTTAGGGCAGAATAATATTATTTGATACGTTTAAGAATTGCGTCTATTAAATGAGTAACTTACTTAAGTGTATAAACACTTAAAGGAATGCTTTCTTTAAAAAAACGGTTACTTCGAAAAGTTTTTATGGGTGTCATTGAACTCTCAAAGTACGCCTTGGTATCGCATAATAGTAGGTAGTGTAATTGTATGTAATTTTGTTAAAGACTTAATGCTATTATGACTAGTAGATGGTGTGAATTGGATTTGCGAATACAGTCAGGAAACTGCGCCGCACAGCGAGAAGCACACTATGGTGCCTTACTAAACCGTGCACTAACGTAAATGGCTCCAGATGCACACTTCATTAAATTCTACTCATGTTATAGTCTAGCTTGGAATCTAATGGAATGCCAATAGGGAAGTATAATTTTTACTCCATTTCCTTAAGTGTACTATATTTCGTATTTCTATATCAAGGATTGTAAAATTTGGAATTTCGCTCGGATTGGTTTAACATGCTTCGTTTTAGTATCCGTTGATTGATATCGATATATTGGTCCGTCACGGTAACGGCAACAAATCAATGCATTTAATGATAACTATTCTCCAAGATTTCCGGATATTGCCTTATACAACGGAATACTTAATGGTATAGCATCAATAAATTTTTAATTTCTTCTAATTTTGGAACTAAACCACAAATAAAAATTACTTAGTGTTACTTGAACATCTGGATCATGGATCTTAGTGAGGTAGTAGTTACATAATATGAAGGAGAAGTAGTCTAAGGGCCAAGTCTCTGTATGATATTACATTGATTTCACTATTTTTCACAAGAATGTCTTATTCTGCATTATCCAAAGTCCAATGACGTCTTTATTTTTAAATCTTCTGATTTGTTCGCTGTTACTCACTTAGTAGGTACAATGTCGATGTATTCAGGATGTGCGTAAATTCCTGAACTACTTGAAAACTTCGGTGATACTGGACATTTAAGTCGTTGCGAATATCTTTGTTAGTTGTAAACGATGGATGCTGTCTTCCATAGTTGGTTGTCAAAGGTCAAAATCAGTTAACAACCAGATAATCACGTTATATATCCGCATTCTCTTTTACAGAATAAATACTGCGATCTTTTTCTTGTAAACTAATAATTTTTTTTCGTTTAGAGTTGCTGTTTTCTCTTCCCTGGGGAATGGCTTTGATTGGATATTGTTTAGTTACTTTTTCATATCTTTCTCCGAAGTACCTATCTTCTAGAGAAATAACGAAATAATGTCCTTTGCAACTGTTAGCTTATAGAGGAGACTGCCATGCTGGACCTTATCGAAAGCCAGCTGGCATTTGAGAACACTGATACGAAGCATAACTCATATAGTGTTTGAGTCATAGTGCTAGTGTTGATAATATTAATATTTTTCTACATTTACTTATTAAATAGCGTAAAGCTTTTGTATCTCTGTATCCTATTACGCGACCTTTGTTCTAAGTAAACTATAAAGCATAATAAAGAAAACTATTAAAATGGTTCAAGAAACAGAGCGTATGGGAGGAGTGTGTTCCTTGAAAGATTGTTAAATTTTTCAAAATCACATTAGTCGTCAGTTCGCTTTTTTCTAATTTTTATTCCCGTGCCACTTTACAATAGGTATACCTAGCGGAACCGATTATCTCAGCTCATAAAGTGCATACATAATTAAACTAATTTGTTTACGGAGCGAGTGTACCAATTCCGTCTTTTAATACGCAGTCACTTAATATATAGATAATGATTTTTATCATGGCTGAGGTAACAAAGAATTCTTACCTTCATTTTATGCTGTCGAAGTATTTACAATTAATCAAGAAATAGGATATGGCAAAAAATGCGAAACTTGAGAATTGCTGGGGTAGGAACACAATTGCTTTTTTTTTAAATTGAACAATATTTGAACTCCCACTACTCAATTTCAATAATTTCGCCCCCCATACCGTACAAACAAAGAGTAAAAGGAATAGCTTGAGACAATAAGAAAAATTGGAGATCACTGTGCAGAAATGGCAAGTTTAGAAACCTTATAGAGATGAAGTTGCCCTTGGCGTAGATGTATTCCAGCATATAAATGGCCTCCCTCTTTTTCAGGGAGAACAAGCGCAAGCTATCCTATGTATATATAGGTAGATTTAGAAACACCCGCCCTTGCTGCACAAATGTCAAAGCAATATAAACTCTCGCCTCAAGTTAAGGGGCGTATTTTCCGAACGAATTCTTATATCACCAAATTCATCTTCGCGTCCCTATTCCACCGCCATGGAGTTTTAATATTAGCTGGGAAAAAACTCGTAAAAGAAAAAGTGGAATCTTAAAAAAATGTATAAATTTCATAGCTTTCGAATATATTCCTCTCAAATGGAGTCTTGACTTTTGTAAAAAAAAAAAAATCAGAACGGACAAAAAATATGACTGTTCATGGATTTCTGCTTATTACTTAACTTATCATTTAACTAAAATAATGAGATTTTTGGTTCTTGAAATGAAGTCTCAATCATTATTTAAAGAACTTACTAAGTAATCTTCAAGGTTCAGTCATATAAGAAATGTGTACTGAGACTACAAATGCATAGGTATAATTAGGCGCCCAAGGAATGAAGAAGTAATCTTAAAGATATTAAGATATTAGTGGAAGTAGATCACATACTGTAAATAAGAAAAGACAATGATCAACTTAGCTTAGGAAGCATTCGCATACAATGTCTAGCTCGATATTAACCTTTTGGATAACAACTTTGGCTGTGTTACATGAAAATTACTTTTCCAGTAATTACTTTAGTTGAAACGTATTTTTATATATTTTGAAAACTAAAGAACGATACATTTTCCACGTCCTTTCACGATTTTATTGTTTCGTGATAAGTTGAAAAAAGGAGCATCTTTCTCTACATGTCATTAAAGTTCAACTGATCGTATTTGAATATGATTCGATATGCTCTTGACGCGTTTAGTACACCTAACTTTATTGGTTAAATCTAAGCATTGCGTAAAGCATCTGCTTGGAAATTTTATATATGCGGACGTTGACCTCATATGCTCGGACGTGTAATAAAAACACACATACGGGAAAACCAGATACTATATTTACATTTCCCGTTTATTAAAGCAGGGGCGTTGGCATCGCCTAATGTCGAATAACTTTTAAAAATGTTTCCTTTTTATGTGCGAAATACGCCCTAATTTAATTTCCCTACTTTCCTTGCTTTTTCTCCGTACACCCCGTGAATAAAATTGCGTAGAATAGGCTGGAGGTTCGCCGGTGGGCGCTCAAATATATAAAAATGTTATTACTTTTTTCACCGTCGCTCTCTCAATTTTTCGTTCGCGAATCCGTGATTTTTAAGTAGGCTGCAAAGGAAAACAGATTAATTTTTATATAATTTTTCGCCAGGGATCCGCGTTTACTTCTCTTCTGTGAAAATAAATTCAATTGCTACCTGACGAGAGTGCCAAATTGGAATAAACCCACTGAACACGTGTAACAGTGTTGAAAATTGGAAATCAATTCATTGGCGCAAAAGTGTTTTCATTTATAATTAAAGTACTTACAATATTCTGAATTGTGGATATAAGCAAACAAATTCAAATACTTTGTGCTATACTCGGTTCATTTTAGGAATAGAGTAGAGGGCGCTGAAATCACTGTCTGTATTGCACAAATGAAATTTAATTAAATAGTAGTACAGCCTGAAATTTGAAATATAAAAACTCAACATGATGACAGTTATGTAATTATCATTTATGGAAAATGTAAGGTTATCATAAACTATAATGAATAACGCTACAGGAGTATTTTTGTATACGTACATTTAAAAACTTTTTGCCTGCGTAATTCTGTCGCAGATTTCAGCCAATCACAGAACGACATATTTTCCTCTATCATTTCTAACGCTGTATTCTGTATAAGTATTTATATGATTAACATGCAGAATATTTTTTTTTACATTTTTTCGACAAATGACGTGTACTATTATTCAAATTTAATTCACTTTAGCATGGTTTTTGAGTGCAGCCATGAACACCATCCTCAAGCTACCCTCCCTTGATATTTATATCTGGGGCTAATGTGCAATGGGAAATAACTTAGGACATATCCAAATCTCCTGTTAAGCAAGCTTCAGACTTACGCCGTGAAGTCGCAGCGAGAATTCACCTCCTGCACCAGAACGCATCTCTACAGCGCTACGTGTGCAGTCGCAAAAACCATCCGGGCGTTCGCAGCGTGAGTCTGGAACGGCCCTTATATATGAGCCACGACTCGATAATTCCGAAAGTTTCCTACAACTAACCCTTCCGGAATATAACAGACAAGGGGGATGGAAAGAAAGGCTAAAACGAATATCGCCGCAAGCCAATATCTGGCTCATAGACGAATTAGAAACGAGCACAGATTGAGAAGCGGGGGAAGCCAAAAACGAAGATTACGCGTACCCCTGGGAAAGCACGCTTCCGTGTTTCAATATATGCTAGGGCGTGTCTATAGCAGGGGTTACAAAGCAAACCGCTTTGAATTCTCGCGGACAGTCAAGTAAGGCTGCTTGACTGTCCACGAGAATTCGAAGCAGTCTCCTTTATAGCCCCTGCTGTAGACACACCCTAGCATAGATTGAAGCACGGAAGCGTGCTTTCCCAGGTTATCGGATAACTTCAAGGCTGGTTTGGACTGCCTGCAAGACTTTCACTACCTCGCAAAACACAGCACGGTTAAGCTTATGTTGCTTGATCTGGCGGACCAGCTAGCAAGCTGAAACGTCAGATCTGAGATAGCTCTCGCGTGCTGCACGCGGTGCCGTCGCTTTGTTACCATGCGGTTGACGCTGGGAATCTACGTATTCCAAAAACACGTAGGTATCCCGAATTAATACATCTGTTGTGCGGGAGGAGTGATGCGCTACAGTGCGTTTATTGTATTTCTTAATAAAAGACCACGTAAGGAATACTCAAATTAAAGGACAATATATTGATAATAGCTATATATTATCTTTTTGATAAACGTAAAACATCTGTTTTAATTAGGTTATGAGTAATTAATTACTGTTTATAGACTGACGACATGAACAATTCTCTGAAACATTTTCAAAAGAGCAGCATGCAAAAGAAAAAAACATATTCCCAATATAGATCCTCTAGGTACACCAGAACATTCCTAGGATAAAGTTGAACGGCAATCTTGGCTTTCAATCCTAATTTTATCTGAGAACGAAGATTCACAGTTTGTGGGCAGTTTATAGGGCAAAATGATGTGATGTGTATATTATGCAAAGTATAAACATAGCATGCTATTTACTGCTCATAATAATTCTGCCTTCACTATTTGGTATAAAAAAATCCCTCTCTATGATCCATATATAATAAATAATATCCGCATTAATCACATCAATTCAGCCTCCATAAGGAATGCAAACAGAGCATGCAAGAAATCGATCTTTTTAAATCTTTTAACCTATATCTCGTCTTGTCGTAGGTACAATGATCTTATCCTAGCATATGTAGCTATTTTGTATTGGAAAAATTATAGAAGAATTAATTGTGCACGTTTTATTGCAATTACTTATAAGGCCGTTGTATAAATAATAAATACTAACGGCTGCCTGGTGCTGGAATTTCGTCCGGATTTCGATATCGGTGAGATACTCGAATGTATGTAACTTTGGAACGAAACCCGTTTTCGTTCAAAGCGCGGTATGTTGAAAATTTGTCGGAACACGCATTACACGTGTATATACGTATATATCAAGAGCGCCATTCAATACGAACTTGTGCAGTAAAACGTTCCGATACCTCAAAACAAAGTTATAAATTCAAGTGAAACAATATCTTTGCGGAATATTAAATTCTTGAACTATTACAATAAACCCTGAAGAATCCACAAGCGGCACATTTATATTACTTTTTGATATATGGAGCTATCGTAATTTTAGTAAGGCCTAATATAAAGTGGAATATGGAAGATCGTTCGAAATACACCTCTAATAAAAAGGTAGTCACTTTAAATTATTATTTTATTGCTAAGAAGTCATATAATGCAATAGTTTTGGAAAGTTTCATCTGTAACGATTTTAGGTGTCTGGAAATCATGGATAGGCGGATACATAATAATTTTACAATGTAATATACCGGTTTATTGCTACACTAAATAAATGTGTATATTTTTACGGCAAGATATCATAAATTTAGTTATCTCCAAACTCACGTATTTTTAGTACCACACAAATGTGCCTGGATGTTGATGAAATCAGTAAAAGAAAGTTTAATTAACCAAGAAATAGTTCATTGTATTGCTGCAAATGACATTGATAATGCTAGATAATGATAGATTCTGGGGCAGTTAATAAAAAAATTCTCAATAAACCAATAAGGCATTTTATCAACGCCTGGTCTTAGTTTGAAGTAATGCAATTCCCAAGAAGCGGCGAATGTATGCATCTAACGCAGTGCGTCTGACGTGATGCACTGCAATAAGGAGGTGTTACGGAATCGGCTCCTTAACTTGCGTGAAATATATTGAGCCGCGCGGTCGGACCGCTCCGATAGCAGTATAAACGCAGCCGCTGATGATGATGTGTGACATTTTGTCTGTTTTCTTGGGTCTTATAGTGAAATGTCTCAAGCAAAGGTATTATTTACAGTTGTGAAAGATGAAAAGCTGGTGGAAATAGTTGCAAAATTTGCTTGTATTTATGATGTAGTAAGTCCGGTATACAAGATGAAGTACTATTGAACGAATGCACTACAACAAAGGAAGGTGATGCACCAGCGACTTCCCAAATTATAAATGGTCCTCCAACAAAGAATGTTGACAAAATTGTAGATTCACCTCGACCACCATGTAAACGTTAAAGACGTCAATGAAAAAATTATAGAAATGATGGTGTCTAGGCGCTTCGAGAGACAAGCTATCATTAACAGCTTCAATAAAAATCGTGATGGTGAGGTTGATTTATTTTTTAAAAGTATTGCAATGTATGTCAAAACACTGATTCAAATAATGAAGCTAAAAGCGATCGCTGCAGATGGTTTTTGATTTGGAATATCGCAGTCCACATCAGATCAGTATCCCACATACATCGGCGTCACCACTAAATGTGAATATCAGTAGCCATTCAGAGGAACGTGACTCATGGGATTATACAACAACCTTCGAATCGGTGTAATTGCTTTTTAGCGTTATAAACCAAAACATTTATCTAAGTGTTACCACTAACTTTTCGTTAGGAGTAATAGGGTGTTCATATCTATATGAAGAATCCTTCTTGAGATCTACTTTGATCTGATCGAGGACATATTAACCAATGTTTAGTCTGAAAAATTCTCGAAATTTCTTGTCATCTTGTAGTAATTGGCGATTGATAAGAGTTGTAAAAAACCCTTCCGCAAGTCTTGCTTCAAATATTGAATGCACTTCAGCATTCTTCTCATTTATTAATTTATTTAATTTAACTAAGATTTCTTCCGCTTCACTTCCCTCCAAGAGTTAAGCGTAATAAAAAGCCGTGCTCGCCCATTGTGCAAAATGTCCACCTACTACAATAGCCTGCAGATAACTGACACTTCACAGAAAATAAGCGCGTCGACCACAAACTGCATCCGCTTCTTAGGAATTGCACCTTAAATGTGTTAACCAAGCAGAGATCTAAAAAATAATAACGTTAACTTTATTATTTATTTTAAAAAAATTACATTATTATATGTAGCGTACTACTGACAATGGGCAAGGTTGCTGACTCTATATGAGGGTTCCGATCGACGTGTAAAACAAATAATATTGGTGAAAAGAAAAAGATGGTTGGGTAGCCGCAACTAGAGTGATAATGGGATGTTAAGAACAAAGGAGAGAGTTGCTGTTCTCTCATTGAAGGGCCGCTTCTGAGAGAAAACAGTAGTTAGAAAAACTAATCATTAAAGCATATTTTGGCTGCTTATTAAAAGAAGTTACCGGAAGGAGGGGATAAGAAGCCGCAATTTTAGGCCAGAGGAATTAAATAAAAAAAGAATATTAAGAAGAGGATGGAACACAAACATTTACACACAATTTGGGTGCTTCAGGTATTTAAACAAAATTGTATATTATATTTAATGTTCTGTTTAAGTTAATTAAAATTTAATTCCGGCCACCTAAATTGTTTGTTCCCTTGGTTGCCTATAGTTGTTGTTTGTATCCTACTGCAGAGGCTTAACACTGCGGCCTTGGGGCCTATTGTGTCACTCTACATTAGGTTTGTGTACATGTGTATCGTGTGTGCGTGTGTGAAGTGTAGGGCTTGTTACTGCCTCTCCTCGACGTAGAGGGTAGCAGTGTTGATTTATCCTCAACACTGAAGTGTACCGAGAGGGGTACCGACCACCCTTGCTGCAACAGATCTTCAGAAAAATCGGCTGCCGCAACGGAGATTCGAACCCCGGCATCCTGTACAGGTGCCTAGTGCTCTTACCACTGCGCTATCCCGGCAATTTTTGCCTATAGTTACATCTAGTGAATGTAACCAAAGAACTCTTATCTAAGATATTTTGTTAGGTTAGAATCCTTCCGTCACTTTGACACACAATATATGTTAAAGAATAGTGGTCCTAAGTTTAACCCTTGAGGCACACCTGGCGATATGTAAAATATTTTTGATGAATATTTATTATAAATTTTAAAAAATCGTCACTTCTGTCATGGGTAAAATGAAATCAAGCTAGTTAAAAGCATACGTCCACAAACGTAAAATCAAAAGATAGAGGTCGCTACCTGGAATTTCATACCAGCATCGTTGTTTATTAAATATACTTTTAATCAACTTCGCTCGCTTCCCAAAAATATATGGAATAAAGGGAATGCAATAAAGTCAAGCGTATTTATACGTATTGGTAAAATATCATTGGTAAATATACTTGAAACCAATTCGATAAAGCCGCCCTTTTACTTTAGCCATATCCACCTGTCTAGACGTCGTTTGTAATGCGAAATCCGAAAAATTTCATATGGGAAAGCCATTACCGCCGAAATTCAGTCGACCGTAAACCGAGTTGCGGCTCATCGCGCGGGCAAGGGTTCCAAAGCAAAAATAATAACAAAAAATACGAAGATCAGAAAAACTGTAGAGCAAATATTGAAATTGATATTGCGGCAATGTAAAGGGATACGGAAATTGTAATTTATTTTAAAAATACCCCTTGTGGCTGTGGAGGTTCAGTTGCTATTCCTCAACCATCTGCCTTTCAGTTATGTTTTCACACGTCGTGTTTATATTGTGTTTTTGCCTGTTTATACTAATTTAAAAACATATTTGGGCACCATTTGCATAAAAAATAATATTCATTCAGATAAGCAAATACTTTATTTGTGGGCCGTCGAATGATATATGTATAATTTACTGATGAGGATCAATAGTAAAAGGTCAAAATTGAAGTCGGTAAAATAAAATTGGGTATAGAAAGAATTTGAAACTGGTGCCGGCATTTTGGTAAAAATAAGTTACTTGCTTTATTAAATAGGATTTTTGCTAATCAAGGAAGTTGTAAGACGTATTGTTAAATTTGTTTGTCTGATTAGAATATTGCGATTGTTTAAAATTCTATTATTAGCGATACTCCGATTGCGTTCGTATGTTTTATATAATAAACAGTTCTTAATATACTGTGCCACGAAATCAAGGTAATTTTATTAAACCATTAATTATTTTATTTTATAGTAAAAATAGAGTAAGTACGTCGCATACTTACCTTCCTTATGATAGTAATAATGTTATTACATAGCATAAGTCCTAAGAAAAATAGAACACTTATAGAATGGCAGCTTCGCAGGAATTACAGCAATAATGGCATAAGTTTCAGTACGTATACCAATATATGAAAGCGTACACTCTTGTTCAACAGTCGAGTATAACATCTCCCAAGTACATCTGCAAACATAGCTCCAGGGAAATTATCCGAAGTTACACTATTTGGCCAAACTTCACAGAACAAGTAAATATATCATTATGTTACATAGTTTGACATCGTCCTTATTGGAAGGAGATAATACATATGTATATTATCCTTACAAATTAACTACCATGAAGATATTAAAATGTGTATTTTCTCAGCGTTAGGTCTTTCCAGCAAAGCGGAAGAAAAAAAATTTGCAAAATAAATCTTCATTGTATCTACTCCAAGAATTTAGCCCTTGCATACTAACCCTGTATTCCAATTTATATCGATTCCGGATAATGTAATATAGGAAGCTAATAAATATATATATTTACAAAAATTAAAAAGAAAAGCTTTATGTAAAACGCACTAAAAAAGATAAACCAAGTTTTTTTTCTGAGGGCTATTGGTTCACCCCACACTAAGGATAAAACATTTTTTTCTCGTAACTTTTTTTAAGCTTAAGTTAAGTGAACCAATAAGGTTACATCTTAGTGTGAGGTGAACCAATATGGTTAAGAACAAATAAACAAAAAAAAACAGTAAAATCTGCTCGAAAGTACCTACATGAATATTTTATGATGCTGTCTTGTCGGATACGCAAAAATGCAAATTAAAATAAAGTTAAAATAAAGCTTTTAAAAATGATGAAATGCCACACCACAATTTTAAGGTTAGAGATTAACATTTTGCTTTAGTAATGTTTTTTTTTATTGCGCCTAAGTTCAAAAAGTTTAAAGGCATTTATGCAGATATTGTTTTTGAAGCAACTTCAAATGAACGTACATTTCACCAGTATTTGACACAAATACGTAGGATATAAATAGAAATATAAGAACAGTATTAGGTATCGGCACTCATCGGCTCCAACTTTAACAGCCATAGGTTCGCGTGCACACAAAATGTTATGTTCACTGACCATGAACGCACAACGTCAAAATTTATCAGTGAAGACGTGAGCTAAAATATCCAGTTTCCCTTTTTAGAACTTACATCTTGTATCCGCTTAAATAATGTGTGGTAGTAAAGTTATTTACGTGCGATTGTGTCGACAAATATGTAATTTCTTACATCTTGGTGCTTGGAATTGTGAATATCGCGTACGAATGGGAGGTATACAAAAACGCAAACGCTCTTCAGTACACCAAAACTTTTCCTATACTGATACGATTGTTTGATAAAGCGAAAAAAACGTTGGTATATCAAACAATTGCTTTATTATCGTTGAAAGCAGTTCTTTTGTAACAATATCATCACAAAGCGTGGAGAATAGTCCCAACAAAGGAATAAGCGATCGCCCCCTATTATCTGAGAATACAGGTTCCGATGGTACGAGTGTCCTGTTTTGATTTAAAACGTGTCATTTCTGCTAGCAGATTTTTTTTTGTTGTCAGCGAATTTATCGTCGAAGATATCGAACGTATCTGTGTTGGTGTGTGCCTCTTACACGAGCATACCTATAGATAATATGTGTCGGTGTGTACGGGCGCGCATGTGTGCGCAAAAGAATTCTTTAATGAACACGAATGTTTGGCTATAATTGGTGGACACACACGCATTCAGATTGCACGCTTGTGTGAACACTGAACGAGAATGCAAAGATCCAGGTCGGACGCACAGATGGGGTTCCCCGATAAGGTCTTGGCCGCGGCGGTACCCGAAGAGCGACTTCGGCGGACACTTGACAACCATGTGCACCCGCTTCATGCGCAGAAAATTCAACTTGAATTATTACCGCCCCGCCGGTGGTTCGGAACTCATGTACTATGACACGAACAACAGATTAATACCTTAAGACAACTCCATGTAAAACGTGGAAACATCCAGTAACTTTATATAAGATGTATTTATAAAAAATTGACGTATCCCGTGTCGATCTCGATAGGTACGTCTTTATTCGCTCATTTATACCCGTTGCGTTTTCTTGCACAGAACACGTAAAATCATTTCGCCTAAACAACCTTATCGCAATTTTTCATTATGTTACTACTAAACTTGCTTTAAATTTAATAAGAATGTGTACAGAATATGCAACATGTAGTACTTCAAAATTATTCTCCATTTTTACGTCTATAATGTTTGATAGGCTACTCATAAAATGAATATTTGTTAGAATATTGTCATGAACAATTTCTTGATATTATATCTTTGTTATAGGTATGTGTTATCACTGAGTTTTGTCCCTGGTGATGGTCATGTGTTGGCGGGCCTTAAAGATGGTAAATTGTTGATAATAGATACATATATCAGCAGGAGATATTTAAGAAGAAATTGCAGCGCGCACAGTGGAGTTATGGTCTATCTGTTTGCAACCAAAGATGGTATGTGTAACACATACGGCGTTTTCAATAAAAGATGCAACGCACGTGACTTCCTTTAAATATGCAACCGATATTACGTTAAGCATTAAAATGCCTATTTGATAATTTTCATTTGAAAACTTATCTCAAAATTACCTGTCAAAATATACTCAAAACTTTTTTTTAAATAAACTTTATTAATAATTACAGGCAAGTTAAATATAAGGAAAAAATAAAGTGCTATATGAAATATGTGAATAATCAGATATCGAAAGTACATCAATACATTTTATAGTTAGGGATATTTATTTCGTTTACGCACTGTTGCATTGGTCACATAGATTCTATCTTTTATTGGAAGCATGGTTAGTTATGATTCTAGTTCTGTATTGTATTGTGTACATCCTCTGACATCAGAGAAGATATATATCTATTTCCACATATATGTACGCACTACCATGCTCTATGCGCTTTTGCCAGCGAACTGGAAGATTTGTAATGCCATTATTATAAAAAGCAATCGGGCAAGTATAATTCTAGTTGCTCACGAATCTTTCAACCTGGATTTCGCTCCCAAACTTGTGGCCTCCTAATGCCTCCTTTGATTGCCCAAACAAAGCATAGTCGTAAGGGGACAAATCTGAACTATAAGGTGGATATTGAAGTGTTTCCTAATGAAAATTTGCTACAGTTTGTTGCGTTAATGCGACAGTATGCGCCAAGGCATTGTCTTGTCGCACCAAATACACTGCTAGTTGGAATTCAAAACCATTTGTCTGATACGCCGATTTCAGATTGTTTAAGTGTTTGCAATAATGACCGGCATTGATCATGCCTTGTTCATGAAGAAAATCAATGAGCACTACATTGAAAAACTTGCCTATTGATAATCGAATTTTGGCTTTCATTGGAAAATCTTCATTTTTCAAACGCCACTGCGCTACTGGAACGCCACTACTCGAACTCCTTGACGTAGGGGCACAGTAATGTACCCAAGATTTGTCACTAAAGAATCGTCTACACATCAGTAGTAATTCCCACCGCGTCCAACATACGTTCATCCCTGTCGAAGACCAAATCATTAGTGAGAACCGCGCGTGTTTGTGGACTGCGTCATAACTACGCTCCTGATGCTCAGTGCAAAATTCGTTTCTGTACTCATCACATGTTAAAATACGATTCAAAATTTCATCAATCAATGAAAAGTCCCTGAGAAATATTACAGCGTGTGTCTCATTGATCTGGGATCAGCAAACCATTTTTCGAAATTATCGTAAGCATCTGTATGCAAAATTGTTTCCGCGGTGCCAATCCTAATGCTACTAGTTGCAACCATGATTCGTCGATGTCTAAGAATGAGATTAGGAACGTTTCAATGTTCTCATGTGTTTTCTTCATATTTGAACTACCTTCGTATGCCATTTGTGGGAACTTTGTATTTCCAAATCGGTCTCTCATTCCCTTAATAAGCAGAATTTGATTCTTTTCAATAATGAACACGTGCTTTTTATCCATGCTCGAAGAGAACGTGTCTTCCTTAATCTGTTTCTGCAATCATAATTAAAATAAGAAAAGAATAAGCGAAAGAAAATATTTTATAGATTACGATAATTTACTGAAAATGGTTGTTTTCGCCTATCACTCCGTATACGTATTATTTCAAGTATATCCTACGGTACACGAATACTAAAATAGCTTGGAAATTATTCCTATTTAGTATTTGTTTCTGTTGAATCACATGCTGTCTTCATAACTTATGGAAATTCCCTAGTCATAAAACATAGCGTCGACCAGCATTTAAAGTTGCTGTAAGAACACTTTCGTAACTTAAGAACAAGAAACGAACGTGAAATACATGTGCTACATGTATAGACTAGGAAAAAAGAAAAAAGAAACAATTGCAAGTAATGCATATGCTTCCTTACATAACATAGATACGCGTCAAGTCTTATCTAAATTAATTAACGTACAAACAGAAACACATGCAAATGTACAATGGTGGAACGAAGATTAATTTGAATACATCAGAAGCAATAAGACCGGTTACGTTTACGATTTTGAAATAGTGAATGGTTTTAAATAATAGCCGTTCATTAAAATTTGAAAGGAATCTATTGATGTTTGATGGTTGCGTTCCGGATGTATTGCCCGTAAGTATGTATTATGTACGAGTGTATTTATGAAACTCGACCTAATCAAATATATATTTATAAATAATACATCATTGTCGAATTGTATGTCAAGTATACATGCATGAATGCCTGGGCGGTACAGTGACTAGGTAAAAAAAAATAAGAGGAAAAATGACGATTGTTACCAGACAAATGATAATAAATACGAGATTCGTTACTTTCTAGTTTTACGAATAAGATTTTCACTATAATTATTCTTATTTAGTTGTGGGTACTCAAAGGAACGCTTGTTATAAGCATTAGATTAATGAATGTTGCCTTAATGACAGTAATAATAATACTTGGTAGTGATTCCTAGAAAACAAACCGAAAATAGGATTGCGTATACAGCTTAAGCACCGGCAGTCAATCACGTATTTACTCACAGAGTTGTACTGTTTTGAATTATTTAATTAAAAAAAGAATCCTTGGTACGTTGGCTATATTATAATCCTTTGAACACGAACGCAATGTAATATGTGGCTATAATGACCCAATCATATTTCTACGAAAATTATATGAACAGGAGCGAAAAGCACAAGAAAATAGCGTATCTTTCAAAGCTCGTATTTGATTTCGTATCACTTTTATACCAACGCCTGAGAGAGTTATTAAAGTGGTATTCTGTGTGGTGCATATCTCCCAGAGTGCTGCGTCTAACATCATTTTCCTTGAGAGATTCTGCTGAGGATGGCAACTTAGTTGCTGGAGTTCTTCACTCATGAAGGTGGTAAGGGTATTTTTCTTTTTATGAATACTATATAGTTATGTAAATGAATTTGTTAGAATGTTTTTTTTTTAACTTTGATAAGACTGCAACGAATAATATTATATATATTATGATATGATAATGAATTATATAAATTTATCTCCTTCATTCTGAAGTATTGTTAAGCAACACAATTTCCTCCTAATAATTTGCATCTATGTTTCTCTGCCATGGCACTTCCACACGAGTTTCAACGACCGAAATATATTCTAGTTTATTTATATTCAAAATAATATTATCTTATAAAATAGTATACTGTAATATGCATTTCTTTTTTTGCCTAAAGTTTTCTGTTTACGACCCAAGAAACTCCAATTTCGTGGAAAATCACTATTTCATTAATGATCATCATTGTTTTCCGTGGTATTGGCACACTATAAGAAACCAACATCAAACATTACCTTATACAAGTTGCGGAAAGGGTTGGGGGGTACACCAGGAAGCAATTGATTCCTTGGGACTTGTGTAGTGACCTTAACGTTCTGATGATTACAACGCAATATTCGTGATGAGCGATAAAGCCCACTTTTATCTTAACGGAAGTATTATTAAACGAAATTGTCGTTATTGTGCCACTCAAATAGTTATTCGAGCTTCTTGATCCATACCCCCTCTGGTCTCTGTATCCCAGAACTACTGATTCTTTTTGTTGGGTTTACCTCAAAGCATATGTCTATGAAGGGAAATGTAAGAAAGAATTGATCAGTTTTGAATGTGGCTTGCTTCATGCTACGAGCAAGACCGTCGACATTTATCGATTGATGGTTTAAATATTCTTTAAGACAAAATAACAAATAAGTACTGATCATTCTAAACCCATGCGATTTCTCTGACGTATGCATCCTGTACATAACCTATTAGTCAGGGCCGCCTTAAGTCAAGTGGGGACACTAGGATGCATGGGACCCATGCATCAATATTAACAGGAACGAACAACATTAGCGCGGGCATCATATATTTTTGAAAATTTACGAACACATGCGAACATACTTAATAAATCTATATCGATACAAGAGGTACTTTCCTAGACTTTTGAGTGGCAAAATCACGAATGGGATATTGAAAGTTTATCTCTTCAAACACCTCGGTTTCAATGAATATCAACGATAAACTGTTCAATTTTTTTCTGAAGAATTGTACTTCTCAATTCACTTTTGATCCTTTGCAGTTTTGAGAAGGACCGTTCTCCACTACAGTTAATGACCATCATGCATAGAAAGTTTCTAATTGCTTTTTTAATATCCGGAAAAGCATCTTTAATGTTATTTTCTTTTGAAGGATTATTAGTGTATCTTTAAAAGAAATATGGTTTTCTATATTTGTCAGTTTGTGAATGCCATTTAATGTAAGTGAGTATAAGAATTAACCTATCTTTTGGTCATTTTGTCCGTTACATTCTGTAAGCTGAATGTTCACTTTGCGGCATACAAAATCATTAAATATTTTGAAACTACATTGGAACAAAATCATGCATGTATTCTTTCAGTTGTAACATGGTGTTAATCTACGGGTATCTATTCTGTCGTTTGAGTGGTGTTCCAATTAACATTGACTTGGTCTGGCCAAGGCAATTAGCTAATCATTGCACTAAACAATCAATGCCTAGCGCAATAATTACAATAACGGCAAATCCGCAGTCCCAGGGAGCAGTACTATTACTGCTTTATAAATAAATGAGTAAATCGTTCCATCCTATCTGTTTTCATACTAATTTATGCTGCAGAGTTGTACGGATTATTATGAGGCATGCAATTTCCTGTATGGCTTATTCAGGTAGTACAATTAGAGAATCAATTCTGCAATAATTATGTTCATTCTTTTTAGCTAAAGGCAACTATACTGTAAATACGACAAGAATTCCATGACCGAATCTAGTTTTTCTAAAGCTCTGTCCCAAGAATAAGTAAAACCAACGACAAAATATTCGTAAACTTTAAGTGATCCCAAAAGATGCCTTATGAGAGCTTCACAGAAAGTAGATCCAAACATGTCTTTTTTTCGTTTTATTGTCCTATAATATGCCAGCAAATAATAGCGTCTCATACTCCATTGTAATTTAGTAGGATTTTTTGTACTCCACGGATACGGAAAATATCAAAAACAATTACGAAAATATTGCAAGAACTTGATGTGATCCAAAATATTAACAGTGGATTTGCGATTTGCATAGGAAAAAGCTTTAGGGCAAGTGATTTCAACCCGGATTAAAAAAAAATCAAGTCTCGTTATACCGCAACAAACTATAATGCGTATAGTACAGTACGTATATGTATACCTATGCTTTAGAGGTTTATTAAGGTGGACATAACTGGGACAATAAACGCGTAGAACATAATCTGTGTGGTTATCAATGCGTCATTATGTCATGTGCTATTTAAAAACGACGGTCGAACACAAGATCTATCCACGTGACACAACAATCGAGCTCTGTATTTTTCCCCTAGGTAAAGAAACTGTTACGACCTTTGGATTCCTTTTGTACTAATCGGAATTTTATCTCGATCGCGGCCTGCATAATGGAGGGAAACTTTCGAAAGTAGAACAAAAAAGGAGCAGCAACTAGGAACATTCATAAAATGCAAATACAGTCGCCTTAATAATCAGACGTAGCGAACTTTTGTCAGAAATAACGAATAAAATAAAAAGCAAAAAAAAAAGAGTGGTGTATGTGTAATCGAAAATAAAAACGGAAGAAGCAAGATAAGCCCCGCACGTCGTACCGTAGGCACTGGTAATCTTTGCAGCGGCATACCTTTCAATCAACTTATTAGATGTACAGGTATTATTACACAATGTTTCGTGGATGTCATAGTTTTAATTGGTCCCAGATTGACGTCAACGATAAATGCTCGTCATTGATACTCCGGCTTACCTGCCCGATTTTCTGTATTGATTATTTTTTTAAAGTTAATACTGTTAATTAATAAAGTTAATTATAATCGCTTGGGGAGCTAGTGTCCATACTAAAAATTGAAAAACGGATATAGAAACTGAGCAAGCTCTAAATTACAACAATAACTCTAAATGATTTACTTGAATGTATGCTAATTGGGGTGTATTAAATGCATACACTGTAAAGTTAATATAATATAATTGTGCCCAGCGAATAAAGGTTCATTCAATCGTATTCCTACGTACAAGCATTCCTTTTTTTTTCCTTTGTTTTACCGTGCTATACGTAGCGTTACTTCCTACTGACGCGTAACACCGTTTTATCTCCCGCAGATCTATTTAATAGTTATTCGTTTTTAATATAATTACCTCCGCATGCACATACAGATACTGCTATGCAGTTTCTTGTTTTTGCAATCAATAATTGCACCTGCAATCTCTGTAATGATTAAAGTGGCAAGGCATGGAAAATGGGCGCAGTGTTTACTTTTGCAGCTGGTGTATCATTTTATGCGACCCGACGCGGTAAAGAAGTTTGAGCACCAATCTTTCAAAAAATATAATTATGCGTCGCTTAAAGGAATTCAACCATGTGAAGTATGTAAACATTTCAAATGGGATTTAGGTATGTGTTCCTGAAGTTGTTTTGTGTTTACGAACAAGTTAGTCTGTTTGCGTTTGATTTAAATAGAAGCCTTTACGGTAATTGACCAGCATACATTTTCTTAAGAAGAGTCATTTTACTTTTTGAACAATTTAATTAGTACTTACATGTATCGATCTAAGTAATACTGCAAATGATTTAACTAGCCCTTAGTTATTGCAGCTAAAAATCAATACCTGTTGTACTATCGACAGCATTAGTTTGGTGGCCATTGAACAGGTCCGGTCCTACCAACCCACCAGCTACAGTATAAAAAGTGGGCTGGAGTGTTACAATAATGTAAGTAAGATATTCCAAAAAACCCTAATTGCTAATAAGAAAAGACGGATGAGATTGTCACCATACCAAGCACTTAATCAATTTATAATGCATAAGTAACAGCCATATGAGGGTCTTATTCGCCCCAAATATTACTATTTGCATTTCTTTTAAAGCAAAATTCGGTAACCAGCAGATTGCTCAGGAAGTTAGAATGTAGTATGCATTGTCGAATTAACTAGTAGCAGAAATGCCTGTGTAGGTTGTAATCTTGCAGTAACAAAACTTGCTCCTTCGTAACGTGTTATGGATCAGTTGTTGCTCCTGCAACGTACGCCATACGCTTATAGACGAAACATCAAAACGAAGTGACAATCTTCTGCGTGCTATAGTACTATGAGGAACGGCATCGACTATTGCTTACAAAATGTATAGCCTTGCAATGTCTTCAGTTCTCGCCCATATCTGTTTGATCTAGCGTAGACTCAATGCGGTTACTTGATAAATTTATATTTAAGGAAAAAAGATGTAAGTGATGTTATGAAAGATTCCGTCATCAGAATATTTTGGCATTGAGGGGTTAACACGTCGAGTTACTGTGAGTTTCTGAAGCTTCTCTCTCTACTTAAGAAACCACTTCTAGTATTGCGTAAACGTTAAGTTCCCTACTGATTATCTATTCGTAGTTGGACATAGCAGAGATAACGTATACCCACAACAGAATTTCTGATCGTAGAAGAGCATACCTAAATGTTCTTAAAAATGAAAATCAGGATTTGAATCCTTAGATGAAAGTTACTGTTTGTTATCTATCCGTATTACAACACAAAGTCTATTCTAGTTTAATATGTTGATTAATCACTGAATGACCTTTACCTTAAATTAGTTCAAATTATTAATTTTCCTTTCTTGTTTGTTTGTTATACAACCACAATAAAACTATTCAAGCATACACATACACACGCGATAGTTTTGCAAATCGTAGAGAATTAATGTGAAAGGACCACCGGTTAATACATAGGTGCATACGTTAACAAGAGAAAGGTATTCGAAACGCTATCCAATAATTCCTTTGCTGTTATCTGTATCCGTATCACCTCCTGGAAAGTGCAATAAGTAAAACAGTAGCATGCTCGATGGCATTGAATATTCGCAGCTTTACACATAAACGGCAGAATATTATATGACCGAGTACAAAGCAACAAACTGCCGCAACCGCCAATAGAGGCCGCCCTATTTTCCTTCGACTACTTGTCTCATTGCAATGAGAAACACTGTTAACATCGTGTACTAAATATGTCATTATACATATAATATGATAGTAGTTACTAAACAATTATCTGGATTCAATCTTAAGTGTCAAGTGGGCAAGTTACGAGCATTCGTAAGGTATGCACTCGCCACGTCCATTATTTTAACCGAGACAAAAGATCGACACTATGACTCCCGACTGTCGATAAACATCTAAGCGTTCCAGCGATTGTGCCGGGTTACGCTGCTTCCACGTTCGATTCTAACGATACATTCTCACATGAAAAGAAGGAGATACGTATATAAGAGATGCGAAACATACCGTTTCCGTTTAATCTTAGTCTTGATACCATTCTTCCGCGAAGATTCTTTTTTTCATTGCTCTATGGAAAATAAAAATTTAAGTATGTAAATCTCATTCTAAGAACCAAAATACGTGCGGGTATGCAAGACTAATGAAGAATAGATCATTGCTTTGTCTATTGTTGTTAAGTTAGAGGCTAAAACTTGTACTACCTGCACTTGAATATACATAGCTTTATGAATAAAGGTATATCTCATTTGCCTAAGTATTGAGTACGGTATTTCATAGACAAAAGATGTTTAGCCCGCTCTAGACTCACATTGGTCGTGAAGTCGCGGCAGGAATTCACGCCGCTGCGTGAACTTCGCTTACTGTTCGCGGAGTAGAACACATCTCTACACTTACAATCTTCACATGTGCTTTTAGGAAATTGCACGAAAAAACCGGAATTGTCAGTACGCATGTCCATCGCCATCACTTTTAGCATCGCACTGCGCACGCGACTACTTCGAACGTCGTGAATGTGGATAGCGTCACAAACCCTTTGACGCACAGAGCATTTTCATGAATGTAAATATTGCCGTAAATAATTGCACAATTTGTCATAGTGTGCGTAGTATTCACTATTTCATCAATGTTTAGAAACATCTTTACTTGTATGCTCAAAACAACCATACTCTAAATCTTATATTGTGTGAAAACTTGTAAATATA
>JARFOC010000645.1:775374-837132 GCA_031763485.1 Osmoderma eremita
AACAAGGTGGTAAGGGGTATTTTTTAACTTAAATTTATTTTAAGCCACCGTATCCTATACCTAACCTACATCAATAAATTAAAGTTATCTGCAGACCAAAAAATCATTCTAATCTTCAAGATCCTGTCAATTCAAGCAATGGGAATTATGAAGTTTTAAGGTTTATTAAATTTTGAGAATTTTAACATTATGAAACAACAAATCTTATAGTTATCTTGAACTTTTAACAGCCACATGATACGTCATAAATATATTTGCCAATAGCACATGGACGTTTTTATATTTTTGATAAAGATATTGCATTAATAGCTGATGTAGTATGTTGTGTAAAATAGAATGAAACCTATTAAAAATGTAAATACATAAATCTTTAAATTTGTATATAATGTTGGTACAACCAGTGACATGAAAATTTGTTTCCCCGATATGAAACCAGTTCTATAAAGTAAGTCTTTCGCTAGTTAGTGCTGGATATATTTATCTTAAAATGTAATTTATTACAGAGAAAGAAGAAAAGTACGATATTGTATCCCACGTGACTAACCCTTGTCTGATGTATAGACAGCCAACAATACAAATCATATTGCTCTATAACAATCTATATACTATGTATGTATAATCCTTGTATATATAAGTAGTAGTAAGCTCATACAATGCATTTATTTTCGCCCAAGCGTTAAAAGTTGTCAATAGATGGCACATCATGCGCCGTAATTAGAAAATTAGGGTGACACCTTTAGGCGAAAAGTTCTACTATATTCATCTCTGGCGGTAGTCGTATCCTAGAAGTTAGTGGAGAACTTTGTTAAAGCACATGTGAACGTGAGCGTTCGTTCGAGCTTTACATTAACTAGACCCGTAACCAATTGGGTAGTTCGGGACTTAGATTTATATTCCAATAGGATTACAAATCTTAAATCACACACCAGTTAAAGCACCAGTTCCATTTCCATTTATCTTTTAGCAAGTCAGTATTTATTACAATATCACATAATATTATATAAGTTTAATATAAAATAATTATATCAAAAAATAGGATACGGTGGCTTGAAATAAAAAATTTTAAAAAATGCCCTTACCACCTGCACGACATATTCAGAGTTCTTTACTCATCAAGGTGGTAAGGGTAATTTTTTATTTTTATAAAATGATTACATAAACCTTTTAAAAAGAACAAGCTCTACTGAACGGCTACAAGAACAAAATTTGACTTTTGACGCAAAACTAAATTTAATAAAATAATTAATAAATATCATCTCCCAAGGAAATTAAGGCAATCCCAAGCAGCAAAATTCAAATTTGTCGCAACTATTTTTAGTAACTTCAACTTAAATATATTAAAATACCCATTGATGTAATACAAAATTGTAGGTAATTTCATGCTTTAATGTTGAAGTTACTAAAAATAATTGCGGCAAATTTGAATTTTGCCGCTTGGGAGTTGTGTTTACTTATGGGCTATGTGGCTACCTATGGACTCACATCGCAACTAGGGTAGGAACCTTGTGTCCTTCACCCTATCATCTCAGTTAAATGCGTCTACTTCGCAACGCATAGGAGAATTTAAGGGAAAAACAGAAAAAATAAAGACATTCGCAAATTCATTTTCTCTCTTATTAAAAAATCATTTTTATTTATACTTATGAACCTATGAAACCTATGAACCTATCTAAACCAACCCAAACCAAGTTATGTTTAAATGCTCAATGATTTTATATGGAACGATGGAGCCACAAGACTATTGTATGTCATTTCACGAGAATTGCTGACGCGCAGTGCCGGGTAGACTGTAAGCATAGATAAGACTACATCTGAGCGTCTAAAAATGACAATTGGCGACTTTTCTGGACCGTGTAATCAATAACTACTAATCATTATCCATTTATATAATATTTGATGTACTAGGTGGCGCCCCATGTCTTAAGCAATAGTAGAAACTTTCACCACAACTATTGTTATATAGAGGGTGCGGAAGCGATTATTAGTACGTTTATTAGAATTATAGTAAACAAATATGCTTTAATAACATTGGAAAAGTTGTCATTTAATAAAATTAAACCAAACTGAAAATTAAATTCTTATGTAATTAGCGTATTGTATTGTAATGTTTGTTTTAAACGGATAAGAATTTAAACTATTTGCAGAAACGTTGTTGAGTTCACATTTTGACCCTATGTAGCATACCACGTGAATGGTAAATATTGGCGAGAAAATAAAGAACTACATATCATAATTGTTATTTGCCGGACTCCCCAATATCCTTAACTACAAACTTCTATCAACGTTTGTAATGTAATGTTTGATGTAATGTAATGTAATTTGATACTACCACAGGCAAGGTAACATATAGGCAGCCCACTAAATGCAATTTATTGGAAGTCCGAAAAGGAGGCAAAGGGCCTGCTTTGCTTCCCTGTCAGCAGTAGCTAGCTCTATGCGCCATACGATGGCGCCACAAAAGCAGTGTATTTATGTGCAACGTTGCCAATAATTTCTATGATTTTTTATCTATTTATATTAATGCATCTACAGTATATAAGTAACTATTTTTATTGTATCACACAGATGCTTCTCATTTCTAGCCCTTCTTCGAATTGCCTCCGGAGTTCGAACAAAAGGTTCGTACCTATATCCTGTATCTACATAAAATACATTACGACGGAAACTGGCAATATTGCACCGTACTCAGACTACGTTGTTATGGTGATGTTAAGCGCTCGCTTGCTCCGTTTTGAAATTACGTGTTAGAGCGAATAGTGGCGACATTCAGTGGAATTTTTATAAATCATTCTAGTTGCCCTATCTAGTGGATAGTCTGGTATAGTTATTTTGTCTGTGATACTACTAACGTATCAGTACCCTTGTATATACATACATTATATATACAAGGGTAGTACAGATAACTATGGTCGTCTAAAATGCCACAATATAGGTATATACAGTATTTATTCTAATAGGCGGCGTTTATTTCGAATCACACTAATTCCACATTCTTATGTTTTTGCTATCTATCTATCTAAAAACAATTGTATTACAAGTTAGTTTTGATACAAAACGACAACGTATTAGTATCACATACAGAAATCAATCTAAATGTGGTTAACGGGGATTCCCCAACCAACTTTTGACGTTGATTGTGCGTACTTCCCTAAAGATGCCGCATTTATTAGAGTGCGGCGTTTATTTCATTCGGCATTATTTTCTTGCGGCGGTTATTGGAATAAATACGCTATATATAGTATTTGTTTTATGTATTTTGAAATAGCGTTTTATAATAGAATTAAACTTCATTTGTTCTGGTATAAAAATTAAATATCACCAAAATACAATGATACAATGTCTTTTCAATTGGGACAAATGTGAGCCGTATATCTAATTAAAGATTAAAAGTGGAATGTATGAATGATATTCGTTCAGCATCACAAATGGAGTGAATGTATGGTGTTATCAATTTGAATGGAAATTTAATAATACCTATTACCAAAATTACAACAAAAAAATACTTTTGAATCGTTGAATTAGGGTGTTTATGACAACTTTTTGACAGGTTTCATTTTTAATTTAATATTAACAGTTAACAAGATGGAAAAAGTTGTTAATGTACGATGCGGAAAGCCAATATTAAAACTGAAATATCGTTCCCTAAAGGGTATACAGATATGTGCCATTGTGCTATACATCGCCCTGTTGTTATATTGCCTCGATTTGGTAAGTGTAAGTTTCAGAATTTGGAACACCCTCAGCGTATACATTAACATGGTGTCGAAGAATGGAATCGTCTTCCCATTTCTTGTATGGATCCAATGCATCATGTGCATAGCTGTTAATACCTTCGTAGTACATTACTTGCGCAAGGCGTTCAGTGGGACCAGAAACAAATACGTCAGCTCCATGCTCTTCCTCTTCATCGTAATTGGTTTAATTGTGGTGTTTCTGCTATGCTTGATATGTATCTTGATCTTGATGCATACTTACTCTGCCGCAGAACAAATTCATGATGGTATTATAGATGCTATGAATAATTATTCTAAAGATTCCGATATTAAGTCGCAGTTAGATCTAATGCAGATTGAAAACGGCTGTTGCGGAAGCAAAAATTATACGGATTGGTATAATATTAAGTGGTATGACGCCAACTTGATTAACACCCAGTGAGTATGTAATATGAACTTTTGTATTAAAGATATTAGTTGTTTAACATCGAAGTGTTAAATGATACAGTGTCTTATAATTATTAAGCTGTGTTTAGCATAGTCATATAATTACATAATTAGTACGTTATATTTCTTAATGGCTGAGTTTTAAACTTTACGACAGAGAAAATTGAAAGTAAATAACTCTTAGGGAAAAGTTAAAATTAGGTAGGCAAATTTAAATCGTAAACAAACAAACCGATTAGCGATTATTATTTTGCTTTCACATGCATGTAATACAATAATTTACATCTAAGCAAGTCATTATTTTGACATTTGACACTTTCTGTTAAATTAACGCCATATCGAAACTTAAGGGTTAAACATTTTACGCAATTCAAATAATACTAATCGAAAATTTGACATGAAACGTTTAAATCACTTGTGCCAAAAATGCCTAACGATAGAAATTTGTCTTCAAAGCACGTTTCTCAATTAAATCATAAACATACTTTCTACTTTTTATAGGCCTAAATATTTTTGACGTTGGCACTACAATGTTACCAATATCAAACTAAAACAGAGCTATCAACCCCTACATATTAAAAATCCCTTTGTTATTTAAGGGCTTATCCACAATTGAAAGGTGAAACACCTTTCAGCTGTTGCTCCATGCGTTCTTCCTATCCGTGCATCCATCATGGTGTAGAGGTCGCTTCTGACGCCTACCTTTATAGAAAGACAGCCAACTTGAGCATTTCAATGAATGGTTGTCACACAGTCATTTTGAGGGCCAAAATATCTACTGGTTGGAATTTGGTGTGGAAGACGTTGATATTATTGTTCTTGCAGGTTTACACCGATCCCCAAATTGTAAGTAAAGCCGTAATAATTTTTCTTATTACTTCGACGTTTATAGGTGGCGATACTGTCTGGTTTGAGACTGATTCAAACTGCACACACCGAACGAAAATCGTTCGATAGAGAGGATAAAGTTTACACGGCTTGGTTATTCGGTTGCTATGCTGGAAAATTGAAAAAGACCTTGCCAAAAACGCATAAACAGACAGTAACAGATACGGATGATGATTTCGACGAAAAGGATGACGAAGACTAGACAAAGCAATAAATATGTTGGTTCTCGTTTTATTTATATGAATTAATAATTGTATTTTCAAATCATTTATTTATATTTTCCTTCAAAATTAAAAGATTAAATTTAATTTATGTCGGTTTTATTATACAAGGCGTGCATGGTATAAAAAGTGGAATATGCCAGGTAAAAACCGCACTTATAGAAAATATAGTGAATGTATAAAACTGGCAAAAACGATTGTCGATTAGGGAAAAGATACGCAATTCGCGAGTTATGGTAAAAGTCAGAAGCATTGTGTAAAAATAGCAAAACTGAATCATAAAAGTTGAATTTTGTGTTACTGTTGAGCTTTGGATACTTCTCAATAAACTATACACTGTAGATTTAACGTGAAATGTATTAATAACGATAAAATAATAATGAACAACGCAAGGTCTCTATATACCGTTACATAACTCCTATTACCTATCCATTACTATTATTTTTTTACGTAACTCTTACCAACTCGTTTTTAGTTATTCTACAGCAGTGAATTTTAACATACAACGTGCACCCCTTACAGAAATTGGAACTTTCAAAATAAGAGTAAAGATTGCGCTAGATCAGAAGGAGTGCCGCCAAATTCAGGATTTCTTGTGCGACCAACATCTTTAAGTGCAACCGCTATTAACGCACTGCTTAGTTTGCACTATATGCTATTTTAAAAATCACGTAGTGATCCTCTATTACAATAGGCAGCTTCTGTTCTATTCGATTTCAACATGCTTTGAACGTAGCTTGTTGGTAAATTTGTTAACGCAGCCGTAAGTGAATGTATAATATGATTTACAACGTTGTTTAGAAGATGTTTGAGAGCTGAAACAGCTGTTAAACAAACATGGCGGTGCGACGGCGTTTAATTGCATTGTTTGTCGTGACGTGGGCTTAAAAATATCAAATTAAATTGGGCCACGTCACACGATTGAAGTGAATTCACTCGATTAAGAAAACGGTGATAGTCTGGTGCATTTTAGTTTTCCAAGAGTGGTCAATTTGAAATTTCAAACGCCAAAAAAATGTGAAGTCAAACTGTGAAATGCATACATAGTGGAATGATTAACAAAGAGATTTCAGATGGACTACTTTAGGTACATAATAAATAAATTCTCTCTTACATTAAATTTAATGAGTGTAAAATATTAATAGATAATTGACAAATTCAAAATTTAATTTGACTTCAAATGTCATTACCAATCACCACGAAAATTCCCAAAATTTTGAAATCTTTATTTATGTAAGATAACGGGCATCAAGGAGACAAATTAGAAAAACATAAGGAACACGTGTTCTCATTAGACACATATATTGCACTCGCTCGTGGGGTAAGACCTAGTTTATGACACTTTGTTTTTAATATACTACTTATATTATTTACTGTTTTTCGATTTCAATCGTAGTATAGTTTTCTTTTATTTGCTAATTCTGTAATGGTATTTTTATAAATGTACGCCAGTAAACAGCTGAACGAAAATAAAATACCGTGCACTTACATCCGATCGGCGATAAGAACTCATTGCGTTGCATTACAATTTTATGAAATATTAAAACCTCAATTTTCAAATTTACCCGCCATTTTCATGCTTCAAATACGATCCCCTTATCGAACGCATATCGAATGTTGTGCACTAGCGCCATCTGTGGGTGCAGCACCGATCCTTGCCGACAATAACCGATCCGCAGTACGCCCAAAAGTCTGGCGCGATCGGTTACCTCTCGCAAGATTAGGGCGTCACGTAAAAAGCGGGGTCCCACTACTATTGTCCCGTCACCGGTCCCTTACCGAACTAAGGACGTTCTTGTCTGACGTACAGGAGCGAGTGAAAGGGATCGCGCGGTTTCCACCGCCAACTCTGTAATAAGCCGGCGCTTCGCAAAACGATTGCAGTCGGCGTTCGCGTCAGTGCCGAATCGTAATCGTTCGGAGGTTATGCGTTAGCGCAGCCGTCTCCGTTTTATTTTCGGTGTGGTTGATTTTGTGTCCGTCTCCGAGAACGGTAGTAGTGGAGTCAGTAAAAGCACTATTAACGGGTAATAATAGCTAAAAATGCGACGGAATATAAAGATACTGTTATTGTGTTCAATAACGTGGATGTTTGTTATTATTTATTACTTACAGACAGACGGGGAAACTAAGGTTTGTTTCTTTTGTGTGTTTGATGCACTATTTATGTGTGAAAAATCGATTTGTTATTGGAAAATCGGGATTGAATTTAAAGTAATACGACAAATAAGAAGAATTTTGTTGTTAAATCATTTAAATTCAATACGAGGTAGTCAAGTATAATAGTATATTTTTCCTAAAAAAATATTTTTAAAGGGATATGTAAATCTACTTTTATAGAAATAACCAGATTACATTAAATTACAAACTCATTAATTTTCATTAACCACCGCACAGTTATTCACAACCAATTATAAGGTATATCCAAATATATCGTGTTATGATTCATGCTATAAATCCCACATAAAAAAAATAAATATTGGGAAAAAGTTGAAAATTTAAAGGATTTAGATAAAATCTTCAGATAGAGCGTCTAATAATTATATACAAATATGGAATCAGGAATAAAGTTTCCTTGAAATTGACATTTAAATGTTTGCCTTGAAATCTCCGCAAATTGAGATAACTAATTAACAAAGCTAAAGTTATCTTCTGAATCGTCTAAATGTTAAATTTCAAAAAAAAAAATCAATTTAGCTCATGACAAACAGAACTAAAATAAAATTGCCGTGAATATTTAATTTGTATAAAAGGCAGAAGTTCTAGGCAAGTTTTTCTGATGCCTTCACAATGTCAAGGTTGTATGGCCTAATACATACATTCTACAATAGGTACTTTTACAATTTCAGTATATAAATAAATGTCAATCGGTGTTATAAATAGCTTTGTTAGTAGAAAAATAACACACCCTGAAATATACAGATCATTACGCCTGACTAGATACATAGGTGCATTGACGGTATAATGTATAAATTTTGTACTACGTTTACCAGCGGCGGTACGTAAGTGTTTTTAATGGATAGGCAGCAGTAGGGACAAAATCAGAACATTTATTATTATTATTATGATTATTGGACAACAGCACGGTTGTTTCAAGTAAAATGTAGGATCCATTAAATAAATACTGTCCCACATCAAATCAAATAACATTACATTACAATAAAGGCAGAAAACATAATAATTATAATTTTTATAAGTATGAATAAAATATTATATTAGTCATTAGTCAAATTTTGTACCTGTGTTGAAGAGTTACCCAGCTTACCTATAATTATTTGTTAATATATAATCAAAAATAACGTTCCCAAATACGAGGAACCTAATTTCTACAAAATAACGCAAAATTTTTAATAAGATGTTAAAACCGACCTCTGCAAACAGCAGTAGCCTAATCTATTACAAAAACTGTGCCTGATATTGAATAAATATTCTGCTGGTGTGTTTGCAACTCGCCTTGAAATTTTCGCGGCAACTCATCACATAGTATTTGCTCTTCAAACAGATATACTCAAGGTATTACTTTTCAAATAACCTTAGAGGAAAAAATCATTTCGGAACAAATCCAGGGACCGATGCCTATTTGGCTACCTATTAAACGGCTTCGGAATATATTAAATAAGTATTGGGGCACTAATAAACTATCCTGTTGGTACTAAATTTGCTCCATGTTTACATCCGGCAAGTTGGTATTTCATTTGCGAACAGATCCATATAGGTTGCACTCGTAAAATTACCATTAGCAAAAAATAGACCAATAGTATTATTATTCAAGATACCAACCCAAACATTAAGTTTTTGGGGGTATCGAGTTCGCGCATCGTATCTGGTGTGGATTTTTTGTATACCAAAAACGAATTACCGAAGGGTTGTGTTTATTATATAATGAGAAACTTGATTCATTTATAAACATGATATTTTCAATAAAATATTAACCGTTGGAATTTGTCTTGTGGAAATATTTCCTTAGTTTTCTGAGTTTGTATGGACGATATTCGCCCTTTTCAAAATTTTGAGAACGCGATATTTGACACTGCTTGGCTAGGATATTGTTCTACAAGAGCACATACTGCTATATCTCCTTGTTGCTCTTTAGAGAAACCTTTATTTGTATCAAGAATGTCCGCTTTAATCCAAGACAATTGTCGTTTCAATTATCCAGAATAAAATTACTGTTTTAAATTAAAAGAAATATTTTCTTAGTGTATCTTCTCCGAAAAGTATATATTTGTAATGAAATAATTGTATTTCTTTATTTAAGAAATTTGTACTTTCTCTGCTGTTGCATACATATCCACTTATTTAAAAAAATATCACTGGGATCGATCTAAATAAGACTTGCATGCAATTAACGTAACCGAGGGAATGTGACCTGACATCAACACCTAACGCAGAATAACGCTCGCGAAATGAGACGAGCGAATGAAAAGTCCGACATACCTTAGCTTGCCTACCCACGTAATATCGGTACGGTGGTATATCAGCTTGAGCGAACTGATCTATATACTGCGTCGAGAGGGAGTCAATTTGATGTGGGTAACCAAAGTTGCTAAAATGTTTCTTTTTAATTGGCTATTGAAAATATGTGGAGATAAGATATTAAAAAGAAAAAATAATTTAGTATCATTTTGTCCTCTTGGAACATTAACGAATCTATAAAATTATTTAATGCCTTGGACATTTATTTTTACGGGTTATTGTTACGATTGTACAATGATATTAAATCTTTCGCCGGATAATAATAAATTATAAAACCCAGAAAACAATCAACCGTTCTAATAAGATTATTACGAAATCACGCTGTACAAAATTGCGATTTTTAACTCTGATTTGAATCTTATTTTCTTATATAAAATTGTGTTTTACTATTATATTTAGACTATAGATTTTAATTTATTATAATTATACAATTAGCAGTATCACACTTTTTAATATTATAATTTTTAAAGTTACGAACCATAACGCTTTAAAAACTAAACGTATAAGTAGTAAGATAATCAACTACATATAATTACTGCCAATTGTGTTTCGTGTGTAGTGCGACCTATTTTTTTACTAAGCACTCTACCAGTACATACGCCGTTAAAAGAACCGAGAAAACGTGCTAGATTATTTAATTTGCACCATAAATTTACTATTTTTATATTATTACAATGAACTCGTAAGATAATAATACTGCAAATCTCCGCAAATAAATCTGATATGAAAGTAATTGACAATGAAAGAAAGGAAATCTATGTCATTGAGATGTCGTGTCCTGGCGAGCAAAACAACAGAAAAAACGGTCGAGAAAAGGACAAAATATCGAAGCCTATTATTCCAGCTGCAACAAACTTATATGTATCCGAAGGCATACTTCATACCGATAATAATAGGAGTAATGGGACGAATCAGTAATAGTCTTCGCAGAGATCTAAAGAGAATCAAGTCTATACAGGCGAGCCTTTATCACCTATCTGCAACATGCAGACTGTATTGGAACGGTACCAGTAAAATATTTATATTTAACAAAATTAAATAGGATAGAAAGTTTAATGTCGGTGCAGTTTTGGAAAGGTTTAAGTTGATATTTTTAAATCATCCGTTATATATTGTAAAAAGGAGTTCTGTGGACTGGTGATAAAGCGGAGGAAAAGCGAAAGAAGAGAGAGAGGCGGGGAAGCCTATTTAAAGAAGACACAGACTTTTGACATTACGTCAGTTTGACAATACGTCAAAATTAATTAAATTAAGTCCGGTGACATTACTGACTGCGTCAAATCTCAGAAGGCGAGATGTCAATTTTGACATTACGTCAAATAAATTAAACAAAAAGGGAGTCAGGCGACATTACTTGACCCGACTGCTTGTGTTACTTACTTAAAAGTCATCGTCGACCCCGAAATGCATCAAGGAGTCAATATTCCAGAAAAATTGTTCGTGAGGCCGATAAATACAAATATCGAAGACCAGGAAGCAAGCAACGCGGGTTTCTGTATCAAACCCCAACTCCCTGTCTAATTTGGTAGCAGCGACGAATCAGCAATTTGGAACCCGAAGAGCTAAGTCTACAAACCGTACATTACCCATTGTTTCATTATACATTTTTTATTCACATTCATATTAATAGTAAAACGGGTCCCCAAATTTTTATTTTATCTATTGTTGTTTATTTTGTTGTTTGTTTTGCCCGTATTAAATAATAAACTTGTTGTTATCACATTCATCATATGGTACATAATTTACTTTACTAGAACTGCACGACTTGAGAAGCTAAGTATAAATAGAATACTCATGTCATATAAACCATTTTCGAAATTAAGTCGAAATTTATTGTAAGAGTACTGTTACAAAACATAGGTTCCGTTGGGGTCCTTATACTTCGAACACAAGAAGTGAGCCATCGGCTATCTGCCGGCTGATCAACTTAGGTGACGCAATATAATATATAATCACGGCTCTCGTACGACAAAAAAACTTGCCTGCAGAAAACATCTGCTTATCCTGCTGAAGTATGAATAAAGAAAAAACAGCCATCGGCGCCCGAACTAGACGCAGGGATCCCTAGATGGGTAAAAAGAACCCAGTGAACTTACTGAGTTGGTGTGACAAGGCTAAAAAAATAAGATAATTTGTTTCGTACAGAATTCATACAACCGGAAAAACTCTAAATGAAAAGCGACAAGAAACCTTACTACAACAAATTATTGCCTAATGGAAAAATTCATTTGGATTGTGTGGTTCTAATGATGATAGAAAATTCTTTAATTCTTTTCGTAAATGTTCTAGATTGCGATATACCAATCAAATTCTAGGGTAACTTATTGAAAAATTTTATTTCCGCATATCTTAGATGTTTTTCATTTAATACCAACTTATGTAACTTTAGTAACTGTGACATAAATATCGCCTTTCTACTTGGAAATCAAAACTACGCTTGTTATTATTGTAATAAAGAACGTCACACCTTCTTATACATATATGTATGTAATGCATATGCAGTGAGTAATCCTGATCTTCAACATCTGCTTCTTAACATCTCAACCCTGTGTGTCAGGTATGACTCCAATAGTTTCAGAACACGTCCTCTTAATGGTGTAATTTATGGAGCAGCAGCTCTATATTGACACTGTCATATGATTTGCTTAAGTGTAGAGAAAGCCCCATTACCAACTCCTCTTGCTTTGATCTAAAACCATATGAGTCAAGTGAATGATAGCTGTGTGTGTGTGTGTGGATGTTCCACTAACATAACCGTGTTGATTGTTGTTAAACAAGTTACACTGTTTTATAAAGTGCATTAGGCGGTCGAAGATAGCAAATTCAAACAGTTTCGAAAATCTGGTCTATAGACGTATTGGTCTATAATTATCCATTAAAGCTTTTTTTATATATGTATTGGTTTTATTACCGCAATTTTTGGTCTGCCCGGAAACATCAGGACACAAATAAATATGAGGGCACGCGGAACATCTTTAATTTCATGGACTCAGTGTTTAATGGTACATTGCTACATTTCCCAGCATCCGCACAGCAGAGTAATGCGTATTCTGTTCTAATAAACTGAAACATTTAGGCGTATCGTTTACTCTTGACTTACTGTTGACCTTAACCGCAGCTGGCAAGATTTCACTCTGTATACAGACACACGCAACACACCTTCATCACGACAAGATGCACTATGCGGTATTCTCCGCTGTTGCGCTGTTCTGATCTCTATTGTTGAATTGTTAAATTTTCAATATTTATATTGTTTTAGATTAACGTTTCACACTAATGTATGTATATTTATTACATTGATCTTAATTTCTCTTTTAGAGGTTTACTAAATTTTCGTAATAAACATATAACAATTGATTATGCATGGTAAAAGAACAAAAGACTTGCGAAATACGACGATTAAATAATTTAGTAGTTATTAAGGTGGAAAACATTAAATAAATCGTTAGCCCCGTTTCGTCGCCTGTGAAACAGCACAGTTTCACTGCTTACAGCCGCAGAAAAAGAATAAATATCAGACATCATCGGAACAATGACTTTAACAATTGTTTTTCTAGTACCTATAATGTGAGAATTCTTTTAAGTTATCTATTTTACGTTCCATAAATTTTGTGATTTTAGTGTCCTCAAAAGCCTAAAAAAAATTGTAGTTTTATTTTTTTTTAATTTTTAAGTGGTGATTAACCACCATGATAAAAGGTTTTTAACGCTAAAATGATTGATCAACAACTTGTGCAAAATAAATGTAAACGGTAGGTTATTAGTGATTTTTTAAGTAAGCTGATGATGTCTGTAACTTTTCCCATCTGTCAAGCTGTTTCATTAGTTGTCACTGCATTGCTGATTTGACCTAAATTTCCCCGAATAAGTCCTAAGGAGGCAAGTAAAAATAGTCCATCGCACCAAGTGAAGTACGCCAGAATTCTGCTGCTGCAAGTCAATTGTACGCTGAGCGGTTTCCTAACACGTATTCCACAAAAATTCACGGCTCTAGGTATCCGTGCACAATAAACTGGTGTACAGCGAACACGTCAAGGTCGAGATGGTGGTCCTGACCGACACCAACGAATTTTGGATGCCGAAGAAGAAGTCTTAAATCTTGTCGAAGTAGATCCTTCTAGTAGTACTGGAAAAATATCTCGCCAAATAAATGTATCAAATCGAATTGTCTGAAGAACAGTGCACGAGAATCAATTGTATCCGTTCCATGTACAAAAAGTAGAGGATTTACAACTTGAAGATCGTCCTTTACGTTCACAGTTTTGCCGATGGTTTCTACAAAAACATGTAGAAATTCCAAACATTTCTTCCAGTGTATTGGCGACTGATGAAGCAACGTTTACACGTAGCGGCATAAATAACTGTCGTAATACTCATATTTGGGCTGTGGAAAATCCACATTCTGTTCGTCGTAATCATTTCCAGCATAAATTTTCGATAAACTTTTAAATTCTTAATAAAAGATTCGCTTTAGGCAATCATTTAGGAAATTTGTTACTACCCAAAACGTAAAATCCCTAACCTCAATCCTCCATCAAATGTCAATTACAGCATCGCACCAAAATTTATGACCTCTCAGCTTTTATTTGCACGAAGAATTACTTCGAGACGAAATTAGCCCGGAGATTAACCCAGGAGGGCACTTACAAAGCGTCATCAGACAGCAAGGAGACGAATAAAACCATAGAGTGGACATCAACCCCGTTTGTTTCGCTGAATATTAAAAGCAGTTCTTTTACTCCTTGCGTCCGTGTATAAACCCCACATTTACATAAAATCGATACGGCACCGCAATAGAATAACATTTACCCTACTGGGGTGCCTTGAAAATCGCTCCGATTGTTGAAAAGTAAACGTACGCGAAGAGGGAAGATAAGTGATGACCGAAGCGCCTGTTTTGAAGTTTGGCGGCAGTGTTTTCAGATTTTATTTCACCTTTTACAATTGTAGAACATTTCACGGATTACCCGGCATAGAAATCTCGTATTACGTATTCGGTAGGCGATCTTATTTACGACGCGCGGATCAGCTGTGTGGCCATCCATGTTAAGAACCGCGCTAAAATTGGAATTGCACTTTCACCCAATTGCCTAGACGTGCCTATTGCGTCATTGTTTATAGTTTATAGAGAAATATATAAAGAAAAAAGCAAAATAATACACAATTATATTATGGTCAAATTAATGGCGCGTATTTGCAATTTCTGGTTATAGAAAAAATAAATTTCACTATATCAGAAATGCTATTAAAGAACATTGTTTTGGGTATCTCATGCTGTATGTTTGGAATTATGTCGTGTAAATTCAAATCTTTTTTTCGTTGCAATGTTTGTGACGTTAGCTCATGTTTTGTCTGAAATTTGTTTATCTTGACAGATAAAAGTGACAGGTTGTGAAAATTAAAATTCTTTTAATTTTATAGAATCTATTTATAGTACATACGCCTCAAGTGCGCTAAGATGTGCTAAAATTTATTTTTCCCCGCGATTACTACACGTTACTTAGATGATGAAAAACTCGCACGCTAATCCGATGTCCAAGCTAAGTAATCATGTGTTGCGGAAGAGATATTGAATTTCTTCACTCCGGGCAATGAAATTCTCAAAAAATATCCGGAAATAGTAGCGGAAATTGGATTACGCGCGCGTGAGAAACTAGTGGGTGGATTTAACAAGCTGCAGTAAGGTTAAAAACTTTTTAAACGAATATTGCAATAATTTTGAACAATGGATCCGTAATAAATACAGCGTGATACATAACATCAACATATCGTACTGTTTGTTTGTTGGAGAACGCTATCTTAAATAATTTGTAAAATCACAGCTTCTCTATATAGGGAGATTTGTCGTTAAATGTCAGTAAGTGTCAACCAATGGTGGCAGTATAGTAGAGATATGTGTTCCGGCCGGAGTCCGAACTTGGAACTAAAAAGAACGACTCCTCATTTTGCGCCGATATCGGTCCAATTCCCGCGTCCGGGTACGAATCTGTAATGTATATTTCTATACTTTTACAGTATACGCTGTACGGCATTCACTAGATGTGTTGGTCCGATCGGAGTCGGTACAAAAAAAGACTAAACCACCTTGAAGTCCACAGTTTCTGAGTAATATCGAAACAAAAAAACCGTTACCGTTCTTTGCTTTCCAAGCTTGTTTAAATTATTGACTTCAGACTGCCCCGTTTGTAAATTAACAATAAGATTTATATTACGAATATATAATTAGTAAGTAGATATACGTATCTGTTTTAATGCAAATTAGTAGAATCCCTTATTCACATTTACGATGAGACTGCCTATTGTTTATATTTTATAATTGTTATGATGATACTCATTTATTTGTTTTGACCGAGAAGGAACTAGTCCGAAAAAGGAATTACATTGTCCGTCTCTACAGTATAGGCAAATTATTATTACGTTTCCATATAAAATAAATGAAACAGCACTTGAACAGTGGAAACTTTTCAAAGACAGGCATTCTGTTGGATAATGTCTTTTACTAAACGCGTGATAGAAACATGTAATCAGACATCTAAAACATTAGGCTTTGTATCTAGAAATACCAGACAACTGTGCAGTTTTGCTTTCATTTCAACTTACAATGCGTGTTCGTTTGATGTCAGAATATTGTTGAATCGTGTGGAATCCTGGATACTTGTATACGTAAATATATGAAGGAATTCAGAGTGAACATTATTTTATGGGCAAACATTTATTTCTTTCGCTAAGTAAAATACTTTGGATACAGTTCGAAACTTCAGTTTACTGGGAAATGCAGCTAGCGCAATCAAAACACATCTTGTGTACGATTTTGATGCTGGAGTTTCTTCACTTCTTGCACGTTGTTGAATGAAAACACTCACGTTTATTTAAAAATGGATATTTAATTCTACTACTTTATGTTCTATAACTTATACACGAATATTTACAAGGTTTTTGTACTAGTGATTGTTTTAGTATGTACGTTTTTGAGTCTACTAGGTAACTGACTTTTCAATATTTGAGAAGCTCAAAAGAAAACTTCTTGCATTATTACGAAAAGTGGGGTGTGCGATGCTATTGGTTGTAATTTTGGAAAATCCCAGATATTTAGAAATAAATAGTACTTTAAATCTGTTTACAAAGTATGCGTGATGAATACAATACAAGGGTTGAATTGGGCGGAAATACATTGTAAAATAAAGTAAAGTGCGTCTACCTCGACAGTTATTAAAAAGATTAAATGAGTAAATGCATCCGTTTGCGACAAACCTAAATAAACATTTCATTCCCAACTGCCGGGAATTCTAAGTTGGGAAATACCGGTCATAATACTTAAAAGGTTCGAGAAATATACCTCCCTCACCTTAATCTGTATACAAAGATACTAAATTTGTGAATGCATAGATATTCTAAAATTACATAAGATACGAAATGTAAGGTTTGATTAATTTAATATATGTCCTAATTAACGAATGCCTGAACATCTTGATTGTACTGCTAGAGCTTTCAGTTTTATTTGAAATCATTATCAAGAGTAACAAACAAGACATTTAAGTGTAAGAAGCGGTAATGAATACTGAACAGATGTACTTACATGTTGTGTATAAAATTACATCGGACATCATCCTTGTAGACTAGTTATTTCAATCACCAAGTTAAAATATTTAAAAAAAAAAGTATTATATCACGGTTACACATCGCATGAAACAAACAATCCAAAAGCGATTTTGTTGCGAGATTTACACATATTCTCACAGAGAAACCACATCGGTGATTCAGTCCTAATAGCTCTGTTTTGCCAACACAAATAATATTACTGTACCAAATCCCACTATGCTTTCGCAATACATTTTAACAATTTCGTAGTAGATTTAAAATTTTCGTGGTAGTTATGCTGGAAATTTTTCGTTAGAAAAAATAAATTATAATTAATAATATAATTAAAACGGAGATAATTAATTAATAATAGTGGCGTAATTGCACTGGCCACAGATCTACACTGACGACGCGTTAACGTATAACCGGTTGCCTACTATGTTGCTTAACGTTACCTGTAGGAAATACCTATGTGTAACGTAACAAAAAAAAACGCACGCTATATCAGACTCAGTCTGTATAAGGAAAAACTGCCTCTCACAGGAAAATTATTTAATCTGCGACCCTGTATTTCGCTTAAAATTTCCCGCAGACGTACCTGTCTCTTTCATTAATCCTCAAAACACCACTCATTCCTCTACAACGATGATAATTAATCTGCATAATTCTCGGAGCGTCGAGCATCTTATTTACCGACGCGATGATGGCGGTGCCTCTGCGTTATCTACTACAGAGCGAGTTTACCGTGCTCCAGTAGGCAAATTTAATGGCATGATAAATGATTGACGTCGCTTTTAAATTTGCGGTCTTTCACCGCTACTGCCTATCTCCGCTTTTCATTGTGTTAAATTAAAATTAATGATCGCCGTGTATTGCTCGCGTTAACTTGTATCGATCGCTCTTCCGTTTTCAAAATTCTACCGAAAACGATACGGCACGGCGAATAATACGATTTAAAAATTTTGAACGACGAGAAACGTCAAATTCTGTCAAATTTACGAGCACACCATCTATATGTTAATCAATTTAAGTAAAACTCGTGTATGGAGATAAATTGACAATTAAGGTAAGGAAATATTGTTTACTGTCATTATAGATGATTAATAAAGATTTTGAAGAAGTTCATGGGGACATATTTCACTAATTAATTATAATTATATATTTAGTTCTCTAACAATACAGCACCTGCAAATTACGAGTTGTATAATGTTACTACACCCAAGTTTATAACTAATTTTATTTCTATTTTAACAATAAACTTAATTATGTCATATCATAAACATTCGCAGATTTAATTAAAGTGCTACTTAACATTTCAATGTTGGTGACGAAGTTTAGGCCAGCAATTTTTATTTTGACATTTCAACTAACTATAACCTATGTCTTTACATATTTAGACACAATCAGTACGATCATTTTAACGATGAAAATTCGTCGATTTCGCGGTCTAACAGGTATCGAAATCGGTTTAGCGACTTTCTTAGGGGTTATCGGTGGCATTTATATCTGGAAACCGGTTTTCACGGAACTTGCAGCGAAGGCGAAGGATGCAGAAAGCGTAGGAGACTTCGGACGCACTAAGAAATGAGAAAATTACCCGAATTATTTGTGTCGTCTTATATAATTGGTTGTTGTTAAGATTAAAATTAAATTAAGCTGTGTTTAAATAGTTCTAAGGTTATATAAAGATCTTTATAGGGAGAAGTTTTAAATAAAAGACTCTGTAACGATTTTATGGTTATCTACCGATGTTATCGTGTGTTATTTCCGGTTATGAACGTGCCGCAGTTATTTATGCACATCGGATAATCACACACTGGAACTAATTGAAGGATTAACCAGTGCTTTCCATCATTGAGAGCTGTTCAAATTTTGTTTGTCTAAACACTTTAAGCAGCACTGTTTGACTAATCTATCCGATATTTTCAAGCTTATCAGTAAATGTATACATCAATATGAAAACACTTTAGTTTGTATGTACATTATGTCAATTTAGTGACAAGACGGCTTGTAATGTACTTATACACATGTTGGGAAAATAATGTTCTATGGCAGTTATTATTGTACAATTCTAAACATATTTTCGACTATGTACCTATATAGAGTGTCTCAAATGTAGGTAAACATTCGTTTAAATGTGCGATTGTACTCCACGTTTTAAAAACAAAATTTTCTGTGCTAATGTAACATTTTAATATGACTTTAATGATTTTTACATCCTATTAAAAACCTTTCTAGCCGTTCTAATAATAATTCTGCCGAGGGTGAAGTTTTAATAGGGGTTTTATCAGTGGGCAAAGAAGTCGTGTCATTGAGCTAATGGCGTATCAGGTTCCCGGGTTAAATTATACGCATCGTGTCACTTGATCTGAGCCGTTTAGCGAATGGAAATTCAATTTATTCGAACCAACCACCGTCTTTCTACACCGCTCGGGATTTGTAACCACGTTTTAATTTCTTGATGTTAGTTACCAAATTACCTATTCTATTCATTATAGTAACAATCAGAGCGTAATACTAGACGCTTAACGTAAAAATTTTAGGTTAATATACCTTGTCGTATTCCACGTCATGTACTTCTCGATTTAATACGTGAATTACCGTTAGGTAAAGTGGAAAATTAATGTTTGGACGTGGACATTGCCTTTATCACGTTTTAAACTGACAAATCGTACAGTTAGGAATGAGTGCTTGTCGTGCATATAATTTACCGATCGTTTCACAGTAGATTTTGTAATCTGAAATAGAACGTTCAAAATCATGAATTTATAGTTTAGTATATTGTTTAGTCACACTGTAAACCATGCAATACGGCCGTTAAACTAAATATATAGACAGGTAAACTACGCATACTACGATAGGATAATTTATAAAACGTTTGTATCTTCAATCAGCTCAGTGTTGTGCAAATATAGCAGTTTTATGTTTTACTATGTTTACATTAATTTTTTTGGCTTAAAATTGCATCAGCTTTTATCTCCAAAAGCTCGTCATGAATCTAGTAAATCAGCCTGTATTCACTTTATAGTTATACATAGTTTTAAGGATTCATTCTCTATATTCTTCATTTCTCTGACAATCCTAATGCATGTACTTAGGTACTTACTTCTCCGGTTTTGACATGATCGGGTGAAATGCACTCCTTCGCATGTACCAAACCAGGAGAATTGCTCAAAAACTGGAGTACTTCCTGTTTTAACCAGAAATAAATTTGTCGTTTGGCTATCGAAGTTCATATGCCAATTACCGGTTCTAGATCTTGGAAGCACCCCGCGCCACCCTCTTTTGCAAGGGTGTCGGTTGTCTCATTGTCTTAAATGAGGGAGTGACCCGGGACCCAGATTAGGGTTAGTTTGTTAGACGCCCGTATTGTATTTAGAGTAGCTTTGCAGCTGCAAGTCAGTTTAGAATGGCATTTGTGCGCCTCCAATGCTGTCAATACAGCCTGACTGTCACTGAAAATGTTTATTGATTTGTGTTTGAGGTTTTTGTTCAAAATCTCTCTTGCGCACATCTCAATGGCATAGATTTCAGCCTAAGAAATTGTTGCATATTGCTCGAGGTTGTAGTGTTTTTCAACTTTGGGGTTACTGCAGAATATTCCTGCGCCAACGCACTGCTGAGTTTACGATCCATCCGTAAACTAGCAGGTGTCTGCTTGCGCCAGTTTGGTTTCGTTATATCTTCATTGCTTTCTGTTTGGATAGGAGGTAGTGCAGAATGTATCGATCATGTGTCGTGCGCACATCAGATCAGTTGGTATTCGCAGCATGCCGTGGGAGATAACCGTATCTAGCAGTTTATTTGCCAAGAATACATGAGTACGCGGCGATTGATTCGCTATGTGCCAGAGGCGAAATGTCATTAATCTCTCCAAATCAATATGTGGAGGCGGGAGATCTGGAAGAATTTCCAATGCCAAGGACGAGATGGAAGAAATAGCTTGTTGCGCTTTCCACCACCAAGCTATTGCCCCATAAGTGATGGTCGGGCGTATTACATACAACCAGTGAATAAGTTTTGGGGATAGCCTCCAAGACCGTCCACATACCCTGCGACAAGACCATAAGTACAGCCTTGCCTTTTGGGATACCTTTTCCAGATGCAGATTCCAGGTTAATGTCGGTTCAAATATCTAGTTTCACGCCCTGAATGATGGGTGGTTTTAATGCATGTAACATGTCATAGGGAAGAGAAATATCTACCTACCAATCTATATAATCGAAAAATACTTTAAATAAAAGATATTTTGGATTAAACGATGTGTAGTTAAACATTATAATTTTATGGGTACAGTTTAGTTTTCCAACTACGTTACGCAATTATGTTCTTTTAAAACGTATACAGCCTTTATATAAAATTTTTAGATTCCCTGATTAGAAACGAAATAAAGTTGTTTGTTCTATCTCCAAATTTAATTTTTCAACAAGGGTTTATTTGAAGTATCATTTTATAAAATCAATAACTTTATTTAGGAAATATTATTTTTTATTTGGAATAATCATGCCTTATTCCTAATGGCATACCACAATACATGATGCGTAATTAATTACCTTATCTATGGATTCAAAGCGGATCGAATCTTGTGCAATTACATCTGCATGCATTATGATGCATTATTATTCATTGTAACTGACCTCAATTTATGTAGATTTTGCGATCTCATCATACAAGCAGGACAGACTAAAATTACCATCAATCAGATGCACTATCTGTGTTAAATACATCAGATAATTGTACAATGACAAAATCGTCCCATCTGGTGCTAGCTAACATTACCTGTTTTGACATTGACATTTAATTTAATTTTTGTTTTCCTTGTTAAAGAGAAAACAATGAAAATGTGTTTTATACTAATAATAGCTTAAAACAAAAGAAAAAATCTTTGGGTTATTTGTAAAATTCCCTCTTTTCGAATCTGAATTTTCTTTTGTTTATATGCTACATGATTTAGGTATACAACTTTAACATATCAAGTTTTGTCGTAAAGTAGGGTTTAACTTCTACAACATAGATTGTTTTGGTGTTTTGCTGTAATACATTAATTCAGAGGTCATTTTAACCCGGAGATGGAATTTTTAATGTATTATAATCAGAGATGGTAAGCGAATGTTACACGGTTTCGTTTCGCATTACAACATCGGGTAAAATTCACTTTGTTCGTTAGTTCGCTAGTACTAAGGCGATTAAGTAAATAATATGAGCTTTCTAAAAACCCCGGAATTGGTCGATTGTTGTTACATAGCTACATTTGTTGTGGCAAACGAATTCTATTGGATATGGTTAAATTAAATTACCAACATCTAATAACAGATTCACTCAACTCTAATGATAATGAATGACACCACAATGATCTATGTATAAGGCAAATGAGATGGTTCTCGGATATTTGCCTTTAGTTCTTCTATTCCTTTGTAAATTTATTTCTTTTATGTAAAATAAATAAATAAATGTTGTCACTTTGTAGTATTTATATACTTGACGTTTTGAGTGTTTAGACAATTTCTAAGTTGCGGCATTTGGATTAGGTGATCCTATATTGAGAAACTGTTGTACTCGTACATAACGGACGATTTATTGTGGCGTATAACGAGTTTTTGTCGCATGTTTATGTCGCGAGATCGGGGCATCCCCGATGTTGGGGTCCAATTTGCGTCCTCTGCTATTTCTGGCATTTATAGACGATATTGTAAAATGTGTTGAAGACGTGTACACTTTGATAATGCCTTAATATTCTGCGATATTCACGATGATGTGGGGGATAAATAACGCTTTGAGATTTGTTTGGCATTCATCCAATAAATCTAATAACCTATATGCGTTTGTTACATTGTATAATGCCTTCGTATATTCGAATCTGAAATATGTCAGCATTGTTTGGAAAACAATGCTGCATAATATATACGTATTATCTTTAGAGAATGTCCAGCGGGAATTTTTAAAATAGCCGATATATCGTTCTGACGCCCAATATCTTCCGAGGGGGATGGTTAACAGAATATTTATCTGCCGATGTAAAATTTTCTCTCGTTATATACCAGCAGGTACCTTGAAAACTTTATACGGCATAATACATTGCGTCGACATTCTGCATAACTTATCGTTTTTCGTACCGCGGAAGGCTGCTGGTAATATGCCCACTTTTCAACTTCCCATGTCGAGAACTAATGTAATGCGATGGTCTGTTCGTTTTATGTAGGACAATTATAACCAAATTTGTAAGGAATGTGATATTTCGTAATGTTACGGGTTTATGTAAATCATATTTATCTTTAGTGTGTTAATTATACCGTTGTATTTGTATATGCTTGTTATGTTTGTAATTCGCATTATTTTATCAGCTAGATGTCTTTCACTCTAACAATATTTACTCATTGTTCTTAATTTGGCCCATGCCCTGGACAATAAACATGTTATTATTGTTAAAACTAAAGCCTTGGGGATTACGTGAATCTATTGTCAAAGGATATTGTTTGCTTCAATAATGTGCATTCCTTCTGTTGCACATACCTGAATTAGGAAAATTATCCGTTAACCAAATAAGTTCGTGCGGTTTTTGATGGTAAAATATAAATATTTACTAAGAAACAATACTACACCATTATCCATCGAAGGTCACACTCAGCGACCTTTTGATAACGTGACACCAACTTTTATATGCCGGTATTGTAGAACTCTATGGATTTTGAATCAAAAGATTGACGGACTGCATTTATTACATCAACTCGAATTTTGAACTGTTGATGCGTCATACAGTCGTCAAGAGACAAAACGGTGGTAATCACTGGGTGAAATGTCAGGAGAATATGGAGGGTGTGGTAAAGTTTCCCATACAAGCTCAGAAATTTTCCCCCGGGTTACGATATGCAGCCTGGCGTTGTTCTGTAAGAATACCACTTTCTTTCGATTGATCAAAGCAGGCTGTCTTTGGATGAGTGCTGCTTGTATTCGTTAAAGCTGTTCACAATACAAGTTATCAGTGATTGTTTTACTCCTTTCCAAAAACTCATAATAGACAATTCTTTTTGTTGTCCACAAAACACACAATAAAATCTTGTTTGGATGCAAGGAAGCTTTGGGAGTGTGTGGTACCGAATCAGTAGGGGATAACCAATGATACGACCGCTTAGAATGTGAGTACAATATCCACTTTTCCTAGCAGGTTAACATCCGATCAAGAATTGGTTCATTATCGTTGCGTGGAATATTTGCCGATCAAATGGTAAGACGACTTAATTTGTTACCAATTCGTATGGGACACATTTGCTTAACTTCCACCTCTTTCCTAATTTGTTATCATTTGATTCTTGTGAGACTCATATCCTCAACCTCTACCTCGTTCCTTGCTGATGAAGGTGCAACCGAATGGTTTCATCACTCACATTGAACCGTTCTGCAAGCTCTAGACACATTGTACTGGAATTTTCCTCCACAACCTGTTTAATATCCTCATTGTTAATGATGTTCGGTCTCCCTGCTTCATCTGTCAAGCTGAGATGTCCCGAAGAAATTTTTTTGAACCAGTTCTATGCCGTTCGATCACTTTGCGGTACATATTTTTCGCGCCGCCACTGCAGCTTTGGTACCAAGTTTATCCTCATAGAGTAGACAGCCTTAAATTAAAGTTTTATTCGTTGCCATTTTCAATTATTCAAAACTAGGAATTAAACAAAGAAGCTCAAAATAGTATGTTTCCGATAAAAGGAGGATTCATACTAAAGTAGATGACGGATAACAAACAAATGCTATCGATCAACAAATCAAAACATATTCATGGCACTCCACTTTACATAAAAAAAACGTACAAACTTATTTGGTTACTGATACATTCGTAAAATTACCCGGACGCGCATAACAGAAGTTCAGAACCAGTTACATATAGTTATTTTTCTTTCAGCGTCTCCTGGTACCAAAGTATGCCAATACATGAATACTTTAAATGAGGATGCATTATTTCACAATTTTCTCTATAAACGCAAAAAATAACCATTGCTTATTTGATACTGGACGTTCCAGAAACTCATTTTGATAATACTGTAATGCCTCTACCGAATGTTTTCTATAAATTAGATATATATCACATCTTTCTAAATGAGTAAATGGCAATAATCTACTAAATGATGAACTATAATAAATTACTTTAAACTAATAAAGAATTATCATTTACTCTCGTAATCACAAAGAACTAGTCATTTGTTAGCTACTAGGGACACCTGCATTTGACCATTTATACAATATTCGGTCATTACCTATATTTGCACATTATTTTAACAATTATGCGAAAGTACAAGTGCGTTTTGTAATGTATTAATAATTGTTTGTTCACAATTTTCATTCAAAATATACAGAGTATTCATTGAAAAATGTGTTTTTGTGAATATCTCCCAAATGAAATATTTAATTGTTTTTCTATTTTCACCTTTTCACTCATAATACAAATGCGACTAAGTTGCTACTTTAACCAACTTCATAAGTGAACACTTAACTTTGGTCACCGTGTATATATAAGTGCCAAATTTCATATGTCAAATGTCACTAATCCCACTCATTAGTTTTCATACCAGCGTTCCAAAAAGAAATGAAAGGAACACCCAGCCTATGCCTACTCAAAATTAGAGACATGTACCATGGAATCATGTCAATATATAATAAGATACATTCACTTAACGTCTTGAATACTGACCATGTAAAAGTAGCAAAGCGGAGCATTTTTAATAGCGTTAACTTTCGCCCATTTCTCACAGTAGCAACATTCGATAACTCTCCTTCCGCTAAACGTCCTGGTTTATTGTTTTTTTTTACAATCCAAGGCAGGAATGATTAATTTACGGTTTTATGTAGAGAATTGTTTTGCTGTTGTGTTAAAAATGCCAAATCTTGTGGCAATACACCACAGAATGTTTCTAAATGAGAGAATGTAATGTGAGGACTATAGTCCGTCCAAGTTAAAGTGAGCCCTCGACCAGCACCGTCGTTTTTACGAGTATATTCCGAGACAAAATTTTAACACGTAGAACTTCAATTTAATATAACTTGCAAACTAGCTTGATCATTACTGTTTGCGGTCTTCAGAGAATCTTAGAAAACATCGACTTTTATCCATGATTAATAAGCATTTAAAGGATAATCATTTCTTTAACAAAATTTAATTTTTATCTGTGTCTGTAAATATGTATCTTGAGTATATTTTAAGGAAGGAATATCCCTCTTTGTAAACAAAAATAACTTTAAAAGACCATTTTAAAATATATATTAAATCCAATTTAAAAAAATACATACATATTATTCATAAAATACATTATATTTTATAGAATTATATCAATGTGCTGATACATGCTGATATACTAAGCGCCACAAAATTATGATTAGTCTCTTATTCTTTCTGCTCAAAACGTGCTATTTATCCCTCATAATCTTTTATGTGACTTTATCCCCTACCAGCAACCCTGTTCTCCCTGCTTGCTCTTTTATGTGGACAATCCTGATTTTCAAATTCTTTCAAAAAACAAAAATAGAAAACTATCACTACCATATCCAAACTTACATTCAAGTTTGTCAAATCAAAAGTATCACAAAATTGTTATAATTACACTTTCATACAAGTTTATCATTTCGTTTTATTTTATTTAAATTTTAAAAGTGTTTTCTACTGAACAGAAAATAGTAATGGCGCTTAGATATATTCACAGCGGGAAGCTTATAATCATTTTAGGCAAAATCTAGGAAAGAATTCCAATACTCAATTCTTGCACAACATTGCAGCAGAATCGTTTAACGTTTCATCAAAACTGACAAAGTGAAAAAAGGTAAATTTTCTAGCAAATTTGTAAACCAAATTATGCAACAAAATCCTCATCCTTACGTAGTTTATCCCAGTAAAGAAGTTATATTTAATAATTGACCTGTTTAGTTACCCCGTTGCCCATTAACTTCCTATATTTTAGAATTTTCCTACGTAACCGCCAGAAATTTCATGGAAAAACAATTTGCATCCAAATAAATTAAGAACCGTACAACAATTTTGTCCTCCTGATTTTATTAATACATCAATTTTGTCATCTTTATCATTTGTAATATCTATCGACAACACATTACAGATTCTGGATCATACTTAACAAGATCAAATGTTTAATGGTCCAACTAACGATATTGAGAATTGCTACATGTTTTTATTGGTACAGCAGTTTCCGAATCGAAATAAAATGTATGAAATTTTAAAAAGAATAATATTTTTTTGAGGGAAAGTTGTTATTTAAACTCTTGAACATGGAAACATCTGCACTTCGTGAACTTGCCCTTCAATAAATACATCATCATAGAAAGTAAGAGTGGACAACCTAAATTTCTGAGTATCGGAGGCATTTCCGGGGCTATTCGGAGATCTAGTGGCATGATGACGTATTACTACTACTACTACTAACTAAAATACCTGCCCAGCGGAACAACTGTAAAACAAAAGCGAAATGAATGCGCATATCAGTGGGTGCATAGCGCTGCGGGTACTAGTTAACCTTGAAACTCGTCGAATACATATATCCGTCCGATCCAATAATAATAAAAAAACAAATGAGGCGACAAGGTCGTTTTGTTGTCGTGAGAGATGAATGACATTCAATGAATCACGTCGACACGTCACTGCTAAACAAACGCGAATCGAAATGGGTTAGAATGTCAACCACATTCACTCGACAGGCCGTTTAGATTCTTTTTTAGAAACAGATAAGGAACGAAATTTGTCTTGTAGTAAACCATGGAAACGTTTTTTGTCATACAATACAAGAAAATATTAGTTTAGTGTGAATAAATCAATTGAATATCTATTGTCTTAGGTTAGGTATAGGATACGGTGGCTTAAAATAAATTTAAGTTAAAAAATACCTTTACCACCTTGTTGAGTAAAGAACTCTGAATACGCATCTAAGTTGCCATCCTCAGCAGAAAAACCACAAAGGAAAAATGTAATGTTAAGCGTATCACCCCGAGAACAAACAGGTTTGTTAACATTACATATTTTCTTTGTGGTTTTTCTGCTGAGGATGGCAACTTAGATGCCGAAATGCGTATTCAGAGTTCTTTACTCAACAAGGTGGTAAGGGGTATTTTTTAACTCAAATCTATTGTCTTGATTAATTGTGTATGATGAATATAGCAATTTTTCTTGGGATATTTCCAAAGGTCTGGGAATCCTGCTGAATAATGCAGAGCAAATGAGTGATGCTAATCAGTATGCTTCAACCGTTTAACGAATATAGATAGAACATTTCTAAAATAAATAACACAATTCCCAGAACTTTGGAAATATCCACGTCCTTTTTGAGATGGTGATGTTTCTTCTTTTTTCTGACGGGCTCCAATTTCATATTTTTAAAGGCCATCTTCCATCCGGGATTCTTCTTAGATAACCATAGCAACTTAGATGGCTACCTTTAAATGTGTCTAGAATATTTTGTTACACCGACTTGTTCTTCCATAATTCTTTGGCTTCTAATCCAAATCTATTCGTATCACACCACAACTCACAACAAACGCATGTGTGTTAATATACAAAGTTTCCAGCAGAAATATCTGGTCTTTTGCATAAGATATTCTACCGTATGAGCAACAATTCCCGAGAGCCACGTGACCCGTCAATTTAGTATTTTTTTTTGTTTTAAGGTTGATTTCGATAATTTGCAGTATGTGGTGGCAATAATAATTTCATGGCGAGGGGGTGAAGTAACAAAACCATTGAACGCTTTTCACATACAAAGATACACGACTACGCCTTGCGCTATGTCAAGTCAATGAATGACTTACGGCTGGAGTAAGTTGGACGTACTACCACAACCGAAAGAAAAAAGAAATAGCGTGCTATACACAAAAGTTGACGTTTTATTCAAATGTTAATCAAAGTGGAATAACAAATTTTATTCTTTTTGCCACTTTATAGTACACTAGATGGTAATATTTCAGTAGCAGAAGTCAATTTCCTAAAAAGCAAAAGTTACTACGACCAAGTTATTGTGAAAGAAGATTCCAAAATCGAAGACAGACTACCATACTGTTCCATATATGAACATTCTAAATACAAGTTAGAATTCTTAAGTTTCTTATAATATCCATTATTGAAGAATATGCTCTCTAACAATAAGTGTAAATATCCAAGTTGGATTCATATTTCAAATTGTTATTATTTATTAAATCGGTGAAAGGTGTGGTTAAATGTGCAAGAATACCAACTCGATCGAAATTAACCATCGTGAAAGGAAAAATAAATGTTTTTCGAAACCAGCACACGTCAATATGATGGAAATGGGATAAAATGGGATTATCTAAGAACAAACGAGATGAGAAAAGCGTATCGTATTTTCCGTTATCGACATTGACTGGTCTCCCGTATTTCCGGGACTTTCCGTCAAGCTTTAGTTTCCCGTTCCTTCTTTTTCATTCGCCTATAGTACAAAAATCCAAAATGTTATTTCGAAATATCACCCAATCAATCAATCAAATAGATTTAAGTGTTCAGCTTAGACTGTGGTGTAGTTATTCTATCCGATAATGTTGTATACTACTACTAATAATTATAATAAAATAAAATAGTTGTAATAAATAATTATAATAAAATACTGATACACTTTATTGTACTACCAATAAATATTCTTTATTTGCCTTGGAAATATTCCGATTTTTAGGTTACAAATTTGATAATATCGATTAAAATATTTTCACCCCAAAAAGGCTATGAAGTTATTTTATCAAAGGTGTGTGGCAGTGGGAAATAAGAAATAACGATAATTACGTGTCATTTAAGGAATGCCTTCGATAACACGAAGCCAAGAGTAGTTTTTCATCAGAAATTCCTGTTATATATGTATTTAGTTTACATACATATGCGATTTTAGGCCTCAGTATATCCAGTATATATTGTATATATAATATTTACCTCCAATACATTAAGACGAAACCTTCTGTACTGCGCATTCTAATCGACCGGCAGTATTCTACTATTCTAAGCGGGTTGGATTACTCTTTTGAGTATTACAAATATTCTATTTATAAATCCATACAGTTGCAGACATATAATTAACCACCGTTTTATAAATTTGAAAGTTATTCGAGTTTCACTTTCGTTTTCTTTTACTGTCGTTGTTCGTATTCCCTGTGCCCTTGGAGTATCTTCTGTTGTCTTCGTAGATATCCAGGGATAGGCTAATTATATACGGTGGGCTGTACATAGAAGTATTTAATCATAAACTCTTCTTTTCACGGCTTTACAAATGCTTTTTCTTTTGAAAGTGAATTCGTAAGCGAACGCACGTTCCCCAAATATGTTGAGAACTATATACGTACATATATCCTCTGTGGTTTTATAGTTTAATTTCACTTTCTAATTGCGTATACTTGAATACTATTACCGTATTATGACAGGTTAATCTACAGTGTGTCGTGACCGTGACTTTTAATGTAGATACCTACCTCCTACAATTACGATGTGTGAAGAAACATAAATTGATGTAACATTTCTGTCGATTTTTAATTAAAATTCTTTTTTAAGATGTCTAAATATTTGATAATGATGTATATACAAACCTGTCAGAAGGTTTTATTAATTAATCATGCATTATTAATCGAATTTTGTGTGTGAATTAATGGAGCTTATGGGCTTTATGGCGTCTTCCTTATCTTGAGAGGCGATATAATTATGTTACGGTTTCTGCTCTGACAAGTTCAAATGATGTGCTGGTGGACTACAAGATTCTAACTTGGGGTCACTATTGTTTAACTTCTTCCTCAAAAGAGGAATCATCAGTAACTTCTCTAAAATATTTGAGTACACTGTATATATTAAAATATATCCTAATGTCAGTTCATCAATTTCTTTTCTCCAGCATGAGTTTATGGTTGGCTGTTCCACACTTACTAACTTAATTCGCTTTAGTACTGAGTACATCGCATCCAAGCTTGAGATACGCTGTCAAGTAGATGTACTCTACACAGGCGTCAAGAAAGTCTGTGATTGCATAGATCCAACAACTTATTAGAAAACTTGGATTATATTGGTATATGTCCATCTTCTGTTCGCACAATCAAGTCCTACTTGTCGCACAGAACCGTACGTATATATCTTCAAGAGCCACGAACGTTAAAGATTGATTGATGTTATTCGATTCCATATTTGCGGATCACATATTAGGATTTATTGGTCGGCCATGTAACAACATTTTGGAGACCAACGTATACTAAGCTCTTGTCAGAAGGTTATGTTTATGTTTTGTTCGCCTCTATATCACATGTATAAAAACTTCACTTACCTGTTTGTCGGTGTTTAATGTTAATTTGATTGTGTTAATATACAACTTTCTGCTTACCTGAATTTATTATCTACAGAATAGTTAACGGTCTTGACATTTGCAACCTACAATAAATTCTTAACTTTGTACTTATATACTTGTGTGCGTGAGAAATGGCCTTCAGTTGAACATGGATAAATGGTTTATTGTATCGTACACTTTAGTCCAAAAAAATTCTATTTTCGCCAATTACCCAATAAAAAACTTGGAAATATCCTTTAACCATATGATTTTGGACCGCGGTTTAAAGTTTGACGGTAAACTAAACTTTTGACAACATCTCCAGTGAAAAGCGGCCTGAAGATGCGCTCTTGACTGGGTCACCAGTGCAGTAACACTGAATACGAATAGTTTGCTTCTTCGAATCTCTTATTACTTTAGCCTTGTCACTTTTTCGTTTGTAGTTTCTAGTGAACATAGGCACTTAGTTCTTCGATTTTTATAACTTACATCATGGATTCTTATAAAAAAATCATGATTTCTTGATTTATTCTAAATACGTACTTTATATAAGTATCTTATTTTAGTTTTCATTAAAAGTAGTGATAAAGTATTGCGCAACAATCTGAAATAAGTAAAAAACTGACAAGATATTTGTTTCTACGAATCAACAATCCTTCCACGAACTTGTTGAAACATGTCGCGCTGGGCGGTATAAAAGTCGAACGCCGCACCCTGTTTCTCATAGTCAATCTTTCGATCTTGATGAGCGAAGATGTACGCGCGACGTATTGAACTGACAAGTAGAGGCTAAAAAGAAGGTTTGGCAATATTTTCTTAAGAAAACTGTTGTTGGAAAATCTATCTGTAAAAAATGCGGTAAAGACATGCAAGGGTTGGCCGACAGACTTAAAAATCACTGGGGAACCTGTAAAAATAAAATTCAGTCAAATAATGGAGATGGTGAAAGTGAAAATATAAATGAATCCCAACCGTCAAGACAAGGAAAACATAGTTCTTACAATTACAAGAACGAGGTCCAACGTCCCTAAACATCACACCGTACACAATGGGCGAAATACTGGGATGGTGAAACATTAATGTCCATCCAGCGAGGCAACGCCTCGAAATCTATGCACAGCATATGAAAATGAGCATAGCTTTGAACCTAATTGAGACACCTGGACACCTGGACTATCAATGTGACAGCCAAAAAAATTGAGACCCACAACCACAGGTAGTCCCTTAGCTCCCAATCGCACCAAGCATGATGCATCAATGGGACATCTACCTGGATTAAAAGTCATCACTGAAGTTTTTGACTTACTGCACCACCCGGGCATCGCCCCGGCATACCCGCTACCAAGCCTGGAGAGATCGGCCCCAATGTCACCCGAGATGATCTCAGTAGTGTCATCACCATATTGACCGAGACTACCGACGGAACGGGAAGAGTTAAGGTCATTCACGTACAGAATGAAGGGCCCAAGGACAGAACCCTGTGGTACACCTACCACAAGATCCATTGGTGTAGAGAAGGCCACGCGAGAAACACTTCTGACATGCACGCTATAAACGCGACCGTCCAAGTAAGACGACAACCACCATATAACGGGTCGCACACTGAAAGAGTTTAGACGCAGCGGTCCGTGATCCACCGTATCAAAATCCTTGGAAATGTTGAAGAATAGACCGCATACCATTTTGCCGCTATCCAAGAAACGATAGATGATGCAATCAAGTGTAGCAGAAATAGCGTTGGCGATAGATCTGTTATTAATAAACTCAAATTGACAGGAAGAAATAAAATATTTTACAATCAATGTTGGAATGAACGAATTACTGCTGTTATAAATGTCTAACTTGGCGAAGCTCAGTGAAATCAATAATCATCGACTTCTTTGTATTTACTAGAGGAAACAATTTTTAAAAAATTCCCGATGCAATAAGGAAGTGTTGTAAATGGTAAAATATATTTCTTTTCTATCCATTTATAAGTATGTAACTATCCTTTCAATATGCACATACTTACATTCATCTGAACAATTTGATTGCGGCTATAAATCAATACCGATTAAGTTCCATATTTGCTTATAACAAACAAGATACAGAATCTATCCACGTTTTAGTCCTTTCATTGCCGGTATGGGAACATCGACTGACTGACCGTCCATTCACTTGAACGGTATGCCTTCGCGTCCTATTAAAAATTCGTCCATAAATTCCGCAGACAGAAGAGCCGATTTCAAGCTGAATAATAAAGGTGACGGTGCTGACGAAAGTGAAGGTAATCGCCTTTCCAATTCTCGCGTTAGGCATTCTTACATGGCCGAGCCGTAATGATACGAACTACGAACAACATAAGTATCTATAATAAACGATTATGGAGTTTAACCATCCAGAAGAATCTGGGTTATCGCCTTCGAGCAGTTGGTAGATATAAAATAATGAAAATTGAGAGCTAAGGATGCCCCGTTTACTTTCTAATGTTGAAGGCGTAAATCGCAATAGTATTGCTACTTTAGAATGGCGGTTATGTAAACTGACAGTTCAGTTTGTGCTTGTGCAATTATAATCCCAGTAGATTTAATGTTTGCTGGGAACGTAAACAAATTTAATCAATTCATAAAGAATATTTCTGATTTCATTTATTTCAATCATTGTGTGATTTCTCAGATTTTTTTCAATGTACTATGGAAATCTGTTAGGAGTGGTCAGCTGTAAGGTAGTATTTTGGGTGCCATCATTCTGTTATTGTCACAATTTTTCTTGCATATTCCTTAAAATATAGAAGTATTTTGGGTGACATTATTTATTTGCGTACCAAACTCACATTGCTTTTCCTTATTTAAGTCAGGTATTAATAATTTCTCTCAACACTAACACCAATTCGTTTAATGGCATTAATTTATTATTATACTTCAGGTACCCATACAGATACTAATTAGATTTTAATAATCAAAATATCGAAAATAAAAGTTCAAGGCAAGTTTCACTTTCCAAAGTCTTAATTATTATTATACGATCATTTGCCATCGTACAAATTCAACACACCACAAAATTCTTCTTCTATTTGTTTATCTAAGGTATGTGTAGTTACTTACTAGATTATGACGATTCAATTTTTTTCGTCGTAACCTATAGTCGTGCAGATCGGGCGTCGATGTCTTAAACGCGAAACAGGAAGTGAAAGTGTTTCAGTTAAACGTAATTAGGGTTAAAAAAGATGTCCAGGAGATGTTCACCTTTCACTCAGACACCTCATGTGTTACATCTACACGTTTTTTTTATTCACAGGGAAAAAGGAAAATAGTAATACTTGGCAAGAAGAGGCAATTGAATCGAATTAAAATTCGTATTTAGTAAAGCGAAAGATACGGTCGTTATTTTCTGCTCTGTGTTTGTTTATTACTTGGGGCGGAGAATATTATACAGCGATTCGCTTGGCTGAGCGCTTGTCTTGTATATATTACGTGAAGTTAACACACATATTGTTATGAACTTATACAGTATCTTTTCATCGTTCATCATAAAATTGGCCAATTAGGTTTGTGTGCAGCGCAAGCGAACCCTAAATTATTTTCACTGAATAGAAGGGCCATAGAATTACCTTTTATACGATTGCTATTTGAATTAATATGGGAATTTTCCGTAATCTCCCAGGCTCAGGCGATAAAGGCGAACTCTATCATGTTGGGAGTAATTGTAATATATCCAGCCAGGGATAGGTGATGGGTATAAAAAATGTAAAAAGTAAAAATGTGAAAAGTCAAAAAGGAAAATACTAACAACAAGTGTAAAGAAGACGGTGATTGGTGAACTGAAGTAAGAAAGAATAGGGTGGAGCATAACACACACACATACACATCCAAACAAAGGGTAGTTACGATATTTACTAAGTTAATTTATTCATTAAAATTATTTATTCATATTTCTTCTTTCTTGTGGTAGTAACATTGCGAAATTACACTTTTCAATATATCTTTAAGTTTTTTGATATTTTAAATTTGTGTACTCGGATTGTTAAAAGCTATTATAAGGGCATTTTTATTTTAGTTTTACTATTTTAAGCCACCGTATCTTACTATTTTATACTTCAGTGTTATTCAACTGGTGTTCTGTGCAGTGCATATCTTCCAGGGTACTACGTCTAACATTATTTTCCTTTGTAGATACTACTCAGTATGGCAACCTAGTTGCCAAAATACGTATCTATCCACCCTATGAGTTGTTCACTCATAAGGTGGTAAAGCTGTTTTTTGCTTTAGTTTTATTAGGTATACTTGGGTGTAACTTGGATGGGACCTCTTCATTGTCTCCTACTGTGCGTGTTATTTATTACTGCTACTAATGAGACTAAATTCGCTATTGAATGTACAAACATCAACGGAAATGGAAGTAAATACTTAGCGTATTTTGTTTTATAGTTGTTTTTTGACTACAGAAGTGAGGCAATTCCGGTACGAAGTTTGTAATTTAATTGTATTTCTCAACCGTCGTCAGCTCCTGTTGGCACATCGAGCTGTGTTCCTAGTTTCCATTTCGGCAAAATACACAATAACCTCAACAGATTACTCCAGTTCTTGGCAATGAAGAAGTTGTTTATGTTTCGCCGCTTTGTGCTTACATCAAACATCAAATAATAGACGATAGGGAAGTGAGATAAACGTACATGCATTAACTACACTCCAGCACACTTGCTTATGAACGTGGTTTAAGTCTAACCAAATAACATTAAATTAAACACGTAGAGAGAATTCTGGAAAGAAATAATTGAAAGAATACTATAGAGTTACCATAACAGCATAGAATAATTACCATAACTGGTTATTCATAATCAAGTGCCCGCTAATCATTTAGGTATCGGTAATTTATCGGTGTCTTTATCCGATATTTTTAGAAAAATGAAAATTTGATAAAATCTCCCAAACAATTCGACGTTTTTCCACGAGTTTCGGTAAAGATAGCAAGGACTGTGGGGCAGCACAATAAACACATTGTTCGGAATTCGGTATTCGACTTGATAATGGGAATCCACGTATTCCCGAAACACGTGTCGTCCCGAATTAATTAATACTTTGTGCGGGAGCAGTAATCCGAACAGTGTGTTTATTTCGGTATCTTTTGAAATTCCTAACCTTAATCCAAGGCCCCAAGTAACAAAAAAGCATGATTTTTTCATATTTTTTCTCTTATATCCGGAACTATTGGAGGTAGCGCTCGATCTCAAAATACTCCTAGTAGCTAGAGGAATATTTCTAGCGAGATAACGCGTTTAGTTTGCGTTTTAGCCTATAATTTTGAGACCCAGATAACAAAAACGATAAAAAACACCAGTGGTTTTATGATTTTCCTGCACAACTCGAGAACGATTCTAGTTACAGTGCTTGGTCTTGAAATACTCCTAAAATTCCTAATATTTTTCAACAAGATTGAACGTAGGTATGGTGCTGCGTCGGCAGCAATTCGTAGCCCAATTCCACCAATTTTGAAGCAACTTTGTTGCGGCAACGTGAGAGGAGTGTGCTGGCGCATTGTCGTGGTCAATCAGCACTTTCTTTTCCAAGGGGGCCATTTTCTCTTCAATGCGTTGCCGAAACTGTCAAATAATTGAGCGTAGTACTTCCCTGTGACCGTTCTGCCCTTTTCCAAATAGTCGATGAAGATTGTGCCTTTTAAATTCCAGAAAACGGTGGCCATGGCCTTTACACTCGATGCAACCGTCTTCGCCTTCTTCGTATGCTCCCCGGGCGTAGTTCAGTTCAGTTTTGACAGTTCCTTCATCTCTGGCGTATGATGATGGATCCATATTTCATCAACAATCACGAAACGTTGGAGATGCGGAATGCGTTTAGTCCAAACACTGCTTGGAAATGGTCATTAGATTCTGATATTTTTCGTCACTGGCGCGATCTGTTTTCATATACGGGTACCTATCAATTAACCCTCGTATACTATAGTGAACGTACTATAGATTTTGTGAATATACTTCTGTAATCGGTTTAGGGTGGTAGAGGAAGTCAAAAACCTGTGCCGAACAATAGTAATCACATGTTTACTACACTTCCCTAAAATGGCAAACTAACAATAAGTTAAACATTTAGTTGTGTAATCCTGGGCGAATTCCGAAGTTTAATTAAGGACGTCTTGGGAATTTTCGTTTGTTGCGGCAACGTTATGTTAAACTTGTCACGTTCCCGTAGTGGTTTGAGTTTCTCATCAAGCGGCCTTGTTCCCAAGGTATAATTAAAATCGCTACGCCTGTAATAGGTAATTCTTGGCAGTGAAGAAGCGATACAAAATCGGCGGTAAATTAAACAATTGCCCCCGCTTTTGCGGCGTACATGGAATTAGCCAATTTATTTTCGACGGAAATCAGATAATGAAGAGGCAGCAAAATTCAAATCGATTTTGGCGTTGATTATAAAACCTCGGGGCGTTTCCATGAATAATATAAGAATGTAAAATATGTTTGAACAAAAATAATAAGTGCTAAAGTGAAAAGTGACTAAATACAATCAGGAATGAAACTTAACTCCTGTTATATAGTTACAGCAGAACTTTTCTTAATTTCAATGTTAAGAAGCTCTTGCGTAATTCGTTGGTTTCCACCGGGCGCGATTATTGTGATACTGTTTACGGATCATGTATTTACTTGGCGGATAGAAGAGATTACGGAATTCCTGCTGAGGTTTATGTTCGGGATAAGGAAATACGATCACATCTCACAGGCGGCGCGGCGTCGGGACTTCTTTGAAGAAAGTCCGAGTCGGAAGCGGTATTTATCTGACAGTAAATTTTGAGGTCGTCCGCGTATGCCGAGACGAGGCATTCCACAGATAAAGTCGCTAATAAAGTGATTACAAAGAAAAGGCTCCAAGTTGAAACCTTGGAGATTTAATGTGGAAGTCTGATTAAGACCAGTATAAAAGACATAATTCACGCGTTTGGACGAATAAGAGGAAATTAATCTGAACAGAGACTTGCTCAAACCATACCAAAATAGAAAAAACCCTTTGTACATCCATTGCATAGAATTTTGTTTTGTTGAGGTATCCTAACGGAACACCCACGTTTCACCACCTGTTACCATTTTGGAAAAAGGCCTTTGGTCACGAGCTAAAGCCGCCAAACACGTAAATTTCTTGTCTACATAACTTTTGGTTTTCAGAGTCGGGATTCTCGGAGCGCTTCGCCAATCCATTAACACCATTTTTTCAACATTCTTGATGATGTTTTCTTCCGTCCTTGCCCCACAGGTCCACTTTACGGGTCGTCTCGAACCTCGACTTACACAACTTGACAGATACTCGTTGAAAAGTTGCAGTTGATAGTAAGCAATTTTATGACAGCGCGTTCTTCATGGTTAGGTAGGGTTAATTTTAATCTGCTCTCGTACCTTTCCTTAAGAATTTTTTATTTTGAATTGTAAAAGGATTCAAACACTGAGACTTCGAATAAACCTAATACAGTTGTATGGCTTTCTCACTTGACTTTATTTCACAAACTAGTTATCACTCGGTGAGCGAGCGGCTCCATCTTTCGCTTTTATCCTAATTATTTCCATATCGGCGCCCGTACAACGTCCTCTGGTGTTTAATACAGTGGAATTGCAAGCTACCCCTAGTCCTAGACGTAGTCAATTTACGAACGAACTCTGCGCCCTTGCGTTCCATTAACCCTGCAATCGAATTCATAATCCGGGCAAGAATTTTCTCCTTTCAAAACCAAAAAGGTTTCGTGCTCCGCTCCTGCAGAATCCCGTTTCCCCCGTAGAAGGTATCTAATACATTTCATGGATTGGTGAGCGTGATGTTTCACCTACATAAATATCCACAGTCCCTGACTATCGAGTTAGTGCCACTTCATTTTTTTTAATTTTCCGTTTAAATAAGACAAATACGTATATGTATGTATCAAATATATTGTCGCGGAATCTGTTGTAACTATACTGTCGCGATAGCTTTTAGTAGTAAATTCAATTAAATAACCAACTGCGTTTTTATAAAGCGTTCATCCAATGAACGCTTTCAATATCTGGGATTAGAACAGCTTTTGATTTGAATTATCTGGAAGTTTCCTGTAGGAGAATTTACTGGAAAACACAAACACCTTGTAAAATTTGACGATTTTTTGCCAATTGAGTTTCGTATTTCCCATGTGTATATTCATAATAAAGGAGAATATATAGTTTTGATACGTTGGTGCACGGATTCATTTATAATGCAATAGGTTTCCTTTTTTCCACATCACCCTGAAGAACTGTACATTTACTAAGCGAAACTTGCTCAATGTGGAAGTAGTTTTAATTCACCCACATTTAGTCCAAGTTAATACCGACGACGCTTTCTATTCATTCAAAGTATATTCTTTTTTAAATTAATTTGCTGCAACATCAGACGTATCAATCATTGTTGTTCCCATGGTATAAAGCCTTGGCGCCACCAAAACATCGACCGAGATTGTACACAGGGCTGCGTTCGAAACATAGCTTCGACTACAAATCGCGCACTTGCTTTCTTTCGAAAACTATTCGTGACTCTGATAAGTATATACTTGATACTTGATAATAAGATGACACCCATCAGGTTCGATAATCCGTCCCTCCTGCTATGGCCGCTATGTCCTTTTGTAGAACGGATGCCATCCTAAAGTTCATCAAACAAGTCCAGGCCCTTAAGGTAACTCAGTATCTTGTTCAATGGGAAACTTTTCAGGTCAGCTAGGGAAGTGGTTTCCTTCCAAAATATGAAGCACCTGGTTTGAGTGGCCGCTGGACAGTGGCACATAACGTGCTCTACTGTTTCTTCGTCCTCCATATATGTATACACAGTCGGCATTCGTTTTCTTCCGATAACACGATTCTGTGTAGGTGTTTTCTGAATATACAGTAACCCGTAAACACAGAAGTAATTATTTTGGCCGTTTTACGGTCAAGTTCAAGTACTTCTCCCGTATATATAAATGAGAATATAATAATAATAACAACAATAATAATATAAATATAATATATAAATAAATAGTGAATAAAAAGTAATTTAAAAAATAATAGCTACCTTAAAATGAAACAAAAATTAAATCCGCTGCGAAACAGTCCCAATGAAAATATCTTCAAACAATAATATTTAAAAAACGACAAATTTTCTCTCCCGTGTTGCACTGTCTATGGTTTCTAAGATGTATAAATTCTATAGGAAGAATATTCTCCCCCTCCCCGCAGCAGAATAATCATGAATCAAATTTTGGTTTTCAAGGAAACGCAGTTGTCCTTAAATGCAGGATTACACAGAAATCTTCCGCTTTATTGAAAATACAATTTTCCTACATATTAGTAGATTTAAAAAATTCAGTTTAGTAATAAATCATCCAGAACAAAATTACTTAGAGTCGGTTCGAGAGACCGCTTTTCGGTTTTCCAATTCCAATTTACTTAATACTTAAATAGCGTTGCGCCCATCCCACTCTTATTTATCTCTTTCTCCATCCGGTTTTCAGACTGAAAACCGGGCCCTGCGACTGAAGGAGAGCGCACAACAACAGCAGATCTCTCAGTACGGGGAGGATTCGGCCGTCGGTCCCGGCGTCCAGATGGCGCTCCAGAGTCTGGAGACTACGGATGGTCGCGTCATGTGGAACTATTTCGACGAGGGGTCCTACGTGGCCAGGGGCGGACTTAGAGGCGGCGAGGACCCCTACGTCCGTAACCGTTTCAATCAGGAGGCGAGCGATAACATGCCTAGTAATCGAGACATCCCCGACACCCGGAACAAGATGTAAGTACGTTTTTCGAACCGCAAAAGAACGATTGCTTCGAATGTACACTCACTTTTATAAAGGTATACCGTCGGAATGTAATAATAAAACTATTAAAAGTATTCTGTAGATATGGATGCTACAACAAAGTTGTTCTGTAGAGAATTTTGAAAGTAATGCGAAAAATATTAGCGTGTGAACTAAAGGAAAAAAGAGGTTTCCTTCTCTCGCGGTAGTTAAATGTTGATGCACATAATGTTTCTTGTATATAATACACATTTGTACATCTGTGGGTTCGCTGCGAGAATTGCGAAAGGAACTCGAGTGAAAGGATTGCTTTAAATTTATTGTGGCGTCGCGGAATTCTAAGTAATTGCAATCCTGTTTCGCTGTCTGCGTATACAGTCCCGGTCAAAATTATCCAAACTTACTTGTTTTATGATTATTTAATGACATGTGAACTCTTAGCTGGTCGTGTGTTTTACAATGAGCGACATTGAGAAATGCTAAACTTCAATCAAAGTACCAAACACTGCCGATAGGTGTCCATGTCCTTAAAAAGTAAATAATCCTATTAAAACTTCTCAAGAAATAACAAAATCTGATTAAGGATGGATGGTTGTAATATCTTGCGTTTAAATCTATACAGGTGCCGACAAAAGAAATGGGGGACGGATCTGCCATCAACTAGTGTCATAATTACATTTCACAACGAGGCTCGCTCGACTTTATTAAGAACCGTCGTAAGGTATCGCTATTTTTTGCTCACTTTATCCTTTCTTAACTTCGAAAATCAATTCTGTTTCAAGGAATTGATTTGAAATCACCGGAAATTCTCAATTTAAATCATCTTTTCCAGCGTACTGAACAGAAGTCCGGAACATTTGATCAAAGAGATCATTTTGGTGGACGATTTCAGTGATTATGGTAGGTTTCTTTTTGCCTTTGTCACCAAATTGGAATTATATCAAACTTAATTTTAATCTCCCTGTACATTATTGACAATGTATTCGTACAAAATCAACCGAGAAAAGAAGAAGGAAATATAGAAGGAATTGTAATTTTGCAGCAGAAGATGGGGAGGAGTTGGCCAAGATACAGAAAGTTCGCGTTTTACGGAACGAAAAACGCGAAGGTTTGATGAGATCGAGAGTTAGAGGTGCCGACGCGGCTACGGCGTCAGTTTTAACGTTCCTAGACAGCCATTGCGAGTGTAACGCGAACTGGCTGGAGCCCTTATTGGAACGAGTGGCCGAAGTAAGTGTCGCTTTCTCAAAATCACACCAGCCAAGTAAAAAAAACCTCTTTTAACCATGCCTCTAGAAAAGCTTTTTTTCCTTCTTCCTCTTCCACTTCTATCGTTGCCAATCCCCAAATTCCTCGAATGTAAGCTTTTTCATATTCCTTGTGGCCCCACGTGGATCGATAGATGTTTTTTCGTTCCTACAGAATTCGACGCGGGTCGTCTGTCCTGTAATAGACGTCATAAGCATGGATACGTTTCAATATATCGGCGCCTCTGCGGACCTCAGGGGCGGATTCGACTGGAACTTGGTCTTCAAGTGGGAATATCTGAATCCCACGGAACGACAGAGTAGGCAAAATGATCCTACGCAGGTAGGTTTTTGATGAAATTATTATGTTCTTTACCAAGTAAATTTTTGTGTGTTTATTTATAGAACACTCTAAGCAAAGGTCCTATAATCGAACATTGTGGAATATCTTTTTGAAAATGTAAAATTGTAGAGAGAAATGAAATGCTACAGCGTTGCATTAACTAATTTACGAGAGAGTATTGATAAGTACTCAATCTACCCTATATATAAGTTATAATTGTAGATTATACTATTTTTTTTAAATCACTTTATTCCGATTTTGTTTTATAAATCTTCAATTTACAATTTTGTTCTTTAATTTATTTCACTTTTTCAATTGCGGAGCACAACTTCAGCGAGTTGTAGGTTTGAATGTAATTTAACAACTAAACAACTGGAACTGGCGTTACCTTTTTATATAAAAATAAATGCTTAACTAGTGTCTGTTAATTCTAAGACTAACTTATATTATAGGATAGATAAGGCCGACATCTGTTGGGGTATCAGAGTACCATCAGTATACATCACGACAAAATCAAGATATAAATCTCTGATTTTTCGAGTGCATTGTTTAGGTGCGAATTTCTTTTTCATTCAATTTTCTGTTACTTCGTCACAAATTTCATATGTAACAAAGATAATGAAAGCTTAACTCACAAACGTTGCTAAAATCGCTAGTCTTAGATCAATCATAATATAAAAATCAATCGATACATCGTTTGCGTATAAAATCGGAGCGGTGAATTTAGAAATAAAACCAGAGGGTGAATTCTGAAAAGTATCCCAAATAACGCATTTTTAATGTATCGGTAAAAATTAGTCAAATACACTAAATATAATATAAAAAAATATCCTTATGGAAGATTCGGAATCTATTATGTAATTTGTTATTATATAATTAACAATATTAATTTATTATTTCTTTAGTTATATATGACAATTGACTATTACAGAACAATACTCAAGAAAAATCTTTGTATAACCATCGTTGAAATAACCCAGTGAAACTTTAAAAGAAAATAAGGAAAAGAACACATAAACCCTTTCAAATCTAATATATAACATTCTCGAAATAGCAATTGTAAATCATTTGATTACACCCCTAACCTAAAACTTTTAAAAGCGGCAAAGGGGAGTAACGTTCATTTCTTTTACTACCGCCAGAGCCGTGAAAGTAGTCGATTGAGTTTGTTTATGACCCTGGGGCGAAAGGTTTTTTTTTTCTTGTCGCATTTTTTTGTTTAACCGTTTGACCAGCGTCTCCCTCGTTTCTACAGCCAATCAGGACTCCCATGATAGCTGGCGGACTGTTCGTGATTAGCAAGGCCTACTTCGATAGACTTGGGAAGTACGACATGAAAATGGACGTCTGGGGTGGTGAAAATTTGGAAATCTCGTTTAGGGTATGGCAGTGTGGAGGATCTTTGGAGATTATACCGTGTAGTAGGGTAAGGAGATTTAGTAAATACATCGTGAAAAAAAGGGATTTTTATCGTTTTAAAATTTTATACACATATTTTGTTTCCGTCTATAGGTTGGTCATGTTTTCCGGAAGAGACATCCCTACACTTTTCCGGGAGGTAGCGGGAATGTATTCGCTAGGAATACCAGAAGAGCTGCAGAAGTCTGGATGGACGATTATAAGCAGTATTATTATGCGGCAGTTCCTTTAGCTAAGAATATACCATTCGGGGAGTAAGTGAAATTTATTTTTTATGCATACTGTCGGAAGCCGGTTTTTGTTGTTTTCCGGCATTGTTTTTCAATAAGAATGAAGTTCTGTTTATGCTCGCAGCTGTAGAATCAGTTTATTTTGGTATCATATTGTCTTTCGTTTAGAGTTACTCTTTATCTCTCCGCAACTTCCAAATATTCTTTGTTTCCATTTTTATTTACCCAATCATTTGTTGTATGGGTCGGCTTTTTAAATTGTATATTGACCTTGTCTACAAGTAGCTGTTTGTTATTTGAATTTTTGCTATCAAATTACCTACTCAAATTCCGCTAAAATTCAAAATCTAAAGTAATGGTCAACAATATTTAATGTTTCAAATTAAAAATATTCCTTTTGCAGCATACAAGATCGTATGCAGCTACGCGAACAATTACAATGCAAACCTTTTAAATGGTACTTAGACAACGTCTACCCGGAATTATCAATACCACACATAACTACAGCAACTTACGGCGAATTCCGTCAAGGTGTCTATTGTCTGGACACGATGGGCCATCTACTGGACGGCACCGTAGCCATGTATCAGTGCCACCACACCGGTGGCAATCAGGAATGGGGGTTGACCAACGCTGGTCTCATAAAGCACCACGACCTCTGTTTGACCCTCGAGAAGTACGCGAAAGGTGCGCAAGTAATAATGCGAATCTGCGAAGGTTCGGACAGTCAAAAGTGGAGGTATCTCACCCCAGACGGATTGTTAAAGCATTCGCGGCTCCCTCTGTGTTTGGACTCGCGATTTAACGATGTCAGCGGCGTAACTGCGCAGAGGTGCAATTCACGTATGGAAAGTCAGCGGTGGACTTTGGCGGTGGGTTCTTAAGAAGGATTAATTTTAAATTAGTATGGGGAAAAATTACAATAATCTGTGCGGATTTATGATGTCACGTGAGTGTATTGTACCATGCAAGCCACGCCCACAAATTTTCTAGTTCTGCTCGTGCTATTCTGTTTGTGTTTTGGTTGAATTTATTTTTAAAATGCGAATATGTATCGGTGTTTTAGTTTTTTGCTTTTTAGTATTAGTATTTTGTACTTAAATGAATGTATATAGCCGAATATATACAGTGCGATTCATAATTGTGGAACTCTCCAAGCGAGAATGGGAAAGAAAACAAATTAAAGATATTATCAGTAATAGTACAGTAGGAGCAATAATTCCCGAAAACCACATGACTAAAAATGTAGCCAACGTAAATAATATCAGTTGGTAACCAGTTATACTAACCTGGATTTGCAGTTGTGAATTCTGGGAAGAAATAGAAGACAGGTGACAAACAAATACACCTTTCGTAGGAAAATACAAGGACACGTTGTTGCCTTTACTAAACCATAAAAAAAGATGCTACGCTCGCCAGAGTGGGATATGTGTCTTTGTCTATGGTAACAACAGCGGTTCACTGTTTTGTATTCCATTTAAGGGATTTTATCTACTGTGAGTCGCATATGTGTTTATTAAACAGTTTGCTGAACAGAGATGACAACTGTTTTACCTGATCCACACACGTTGTACGCGCAGTCCACGTAAATATCAGTATTACCAATATACATATACTCCAAACCAAAATCAATTTAAAAAAATATCAAATAGGCGTTCATGTGATTTTCGGAATTCGGTGGTCTCTCTGTATTACATTCTATTTGTAAAAAAACTTATTCTCAAACATAATGTAATATATTATTTAATTCCAAACGTTGATCTCTTTTATACGCTCTGTATATTTGAAGGTTATGGCGTTGTAAATCTCCCAAGAAATTTACGAAATTTTTATATTAGAAAACGGTTTCCCTACATCCATTTTTCATTTTTTTATTACTATGGTAATATAAAATCATTGAGCTTGAAATAAGAATATGTGTTATCCTTTACAGGCAAAAGAAGGGACGAAACATAAATGTTACTATAATAAACAAATAATGATGCAGGTAGTACAGGATGCCATTTAAAGGGTTAATTAAAATACGCACAGATATTTAGAAACAAAATAAAAATTTGAAAACTTAACTAGGATTTCCCATCTCTAATCTCAACTGTTGTTAAGATATTTACTATTTTTTTTGTTTAAAACTTTTCCATGGCTTGCAATCATATTCTATTATCCAAAAATCATTGGCTCTAACGATGTTCGCTAAGATGTCATATGCATGAAATACAACTCTTAAAAGAATCACATAAACTTATACAGTTCATTTAATCTCACCGTCACATTTTTTTTTATCCAAGTAAAACCAAATTTTTATTATATATTTACTCAAAATGGAAATCAAAATAGCAGTACATTTCAACAACGATAAAGATTAAGGTTTGGTATACCTGTTTCCAGTGGTTTTGACAATTATTTTTTGAGCAAATATGATTATGCGTCTATTTTTGATGAACTCTTTATGTGAAATACTATTCACGCAAATATTGGAAGTACGCAGTGATCAATCTCAACTACCTGAGATTGGTAGGTAGAAGGTCCCTAGACCGGTTATAAACTAGTTTATATTTACTTAAATACAAGAACGAAGCAAAAATAATAATAACCGCGGTAAACATAAATGACAGATGGCAAACAAGGTGAGCCAATCCACGAAAGTGAATATGAACTAGTTTATAACCAATCTAGGGATCTTTTTGATACCAATCTCAAACAGTTGAGATTGAGTGCTGTGTCTATAGAAAGATTGTTTCTCTATTAATGTTTATAGCGAACATTTGTATACCGGAGTAGTCCATTTAAAGTGAAAAACATTTATATTTTCAAATCAATTTGTTTTGTTAAAAAGCGTTTCAGGTCGAACTTCTTATAAATGAAGACATTAAAAAAAGGTTTTATTCACAAAAAAAGAAAAATAACTTGACTTTAGCGTATTCCACAATACCAACAAGGACAGCGCCATCTTATAAAGCCTTGTGTAGGAATAAATGTTCCCTACTAAAGTTATTATATTTCAGTTATTTCCTTAGTAGTTCAGGAATATAATAATTATTTATTTTAGCGGTTGTGATTTTACATATAATATAAAATAATGAGCCAACATATAAATATATATGTTGCAATATATTGTTAATTTGTAGATATTGTATATACATGATATATAACATAAAAGACAAAATATAATACAACATAGACTAACATACACTATAAATATAACGTTATGCCTATTTTATAACCATTAAATAAGGTTAATTAAATACAAATGAAAAATAAATGAATCCTCTTTTGAGTTCTAAATGCGGGTAGAAAACGGTATGTTATAATAGAGACCTCTCTTGTGTAGGTAATATAATTATACTGTTATTAATTACTTCCAAGTACTATAATTACTTCTGCTATCCGTATTTGAAGATATAAATCATAAAATGCTATGAAAAAAGCTTTATCCTCTAGTCATTTCAAATTTCCCGTACAAATTCAATTTTTTACATCTCCAGTCTTCTTCGCCCACACCGCCCATATGCGGGAAATTTGAAATCAACAGCAAATATTCTGCGAAAATTATGGTGTTAAATTAAATTGTGTAAACGGTTCTTTTTGTACATAATATGCGAATTTAAACTAAAAAGTAAGTAAAATAAGGCTCTAGTACTTAGTAATGTGTATAAATATTATTAAAGGTATCTAATTGTAGGTAATTAAAAAATACTTGTACATATATATGAGCGCAATGTAACGGATCTATTTATATTAATATAATGTTATGATACAAGATTATTTCTTTTTGTATGTATATGACAAAATGTAAAATATTTGCGATGGTAGATTTTCAGTAATAAAATAGATATAAAAAAAGTATTATTATTAACTTTTATTTTATAGTCTATTGATATTTTCGCAATGACATTTTTATTCACTTGTATCATAACGTGCTTGTATCATATAATGATACACTTGCAGTCTATCCAGCCCTGCCCGCCAACAATTTTCATGTGATTTTAAAATGATATAAAATGGTAGTGCAGTGCCTCCAACTTCCCTCGTCCAAAATCCCGTTTTCTTATTGTTGCCTCTTTGTGGTAACTCCTTTTAAATACATATACAATGGTGTTATTGGTCAAACTTTACTTTACTTTTAGCCACTTTTACGCAAAAATGATTATTTTCAACAAACCACAAAGACATTGGAATCCTTTACTTCTTATTCAATATATTTCTTTAGTCAAAAACCAAGTTTCAATGGCAAAACAACAACTTTCTGGATTTTTCTAGACAACACCTCTTATGGTCATCGCAGGCTCCGGAATTATTCTTCAATGCTCGTCGAAACTTCTTTCAATGTAGTGTTGTGTATATTATTTTTGGTGTCCTACATTAATAAAATGTTATGTTAAATTAATAATAATTTAATTTTTTAAATACATCAGCTCAAAACCGCTTGAACTAGTTTCAATATTGGCGACATTACTTGAAGCGTGTTTTGACATGTTTTGAAGTACGCAGCTTTTCAAACCGCTGCGTTGCAAAAAATCGCCTAAGAGATCATAGATAATATAAGTAGAGTTAGCGAACTCTACCCCTTCCAGGCCAAATTAGAAACTGGTTGGGTATTCAGTCGCTTATGGCGCTGTGGATTATTAGCGCGTAAATTTGAACATATATTTATATTTCAAAATTGATTAGATTCCTGAAATAGGATGAATAGCAATACGTGAGCGTCTAGTGACAGAATTTTCTATGCAAGTATTTGGATGCTTTTATTTTTCCGTTAGGAAAGTTGTAAGTTTCCATCTTTTAGTATTTCCTAACAGTAAAATAGAGATACACGCATTTTGATAGAAAGTTGTGTTCCTATTCACGCACATATTGCTGTTCACCCTATAAATCAAAAGTAAAATATATGGATTTTTTCACATACTAAATACAAATCACTCTTTAAAAACAGATAGAATATAACAAAAAAAATCCATCCATACAACTGGAAAAGCATCTGTTTTAAGGTTTGTGGGATTTTTATTTGCCACAAATTTCATTTCATTTGGGAAATGTATATCACAGACCCTATAGCTCCTACTTTTTTCATACCTTATATCCCCATGACCCACAGCTTCAATTCATTTTTTGAACATCTACAGAACACATTATTAAAACGTAACAATTAAAAAATAAATAAATACTTCCAGATCCTTCGATAGTGTATGCAGTAACAGACTTTGTTGGGTATCTTGGCAATCGGATACTATACATTGGAAATCCATGTTATACTGCAATGCAATATTATTTATAGTAAACTGAAAACCTGTTAGTTTTTAATAAATATACAATTCTGTCTATAATCACAAAAAAAACTACTCGAAAAAATACATTACATAAATATGTATGTACATTTTAAATATAATAATAATAATATACGTTTATTGTCCAACAGAAAACCAACATATAAAGTATACATACAATACACATATATGTTGCAGGGGTCTAATGCAACTAAAGTAAACATAAACATATAAAGCACATAAAACTGCTCTAATGATCTACACTACTATATGGCATTAAAGAAAATATCATAATAATTGTGATTTGCCAGTTTACACATATTAAAAATAGACGAAGTGAGTGAAAGATTGATTTTAGGAGTAGGCAAGGAGAAAGTCCAGGAATAACTAGATGAATTGCGAGGAACATGAAGGTTAACCATGGAAGTAAGATCTGTACAATCAAATCTCCCATTAATCAGTTCCCACATAAGTTGAGATGATTGTATATTTCTATTTAATCCATATTGTGTTATAGTTGATACCTCTTAGAGGATAATCGCCATCAATATTAAAAGATATTTTTTTTTTAAATTGGCGCTGAATTCTTTCCAAAGCTAATGAATCTATTTCAATCCATGGATTTTAAACGCGAACGCACTCTGAGAAGAAAAGTGTGACGTAAATTTTGTTTGGAAACCTGCACAGTCTCACCAACGGCAAAATGTGAGATGGATATGTAGACAATTTTTTCGTGTTAAAAATAATTAAATTATTGAAATAGAAAATAAACACAATATAAAGAAACATCCAAACACATATAAATTAGGTTATTTCTTTTGTTTGGAAACCTAGACAACCTAAAATGAAAAAAAATAGCATTCTTTTAATCATTTTACGCAGTTGGCAGCACTGCATAGGTTTCCAAACAAAACAAATCGATGTCATCACTTTTCTTCTAAATAGAGAAGAGAGAAGAAAAGTGTGACGTAAATGTTGTTTGGAAACCTGCACAGTCTCGCCAACGGCAAAATGTGAAAAGAATAGGTAGAGAATTTTTTCGTTTTAAAAATAATTAAAATTATTGAAATAGAAAATAAACACAATATAAAGAAAGATCCAAACACATATAAATTAGGTTATTTCTTTTGTTTGGAAACCTAGACAGCCTAAAATGAAAAAAATAGCATTCTTTTAATCATTTTACGATGTTGGCGGCACTGCGTAGGTTTCCAAACAAAACAAATCTACGTCATCACTTTTCTTCTCCATTGGATCTCTATCCATTGGTGACAGATGTATGGATACCAAATCTCGCTACAATAATAATAATTACAGGTAATAAAATGAATAATTATAACCGGAGTTATTCTTCTACTTACCAGATTTGCTAGAACACACTATATAGGAAAGAATTTTAAAAACCACATGCACCTTATTTATATTATAAACAGAACACCTGCAAACGCAGTCCGACCAACATACACAACAAACGAAACAAATAACCTCGGAAAATTAAAAACCCTATTAAGTTCTATCACAGCACCCAACTAAGTTTCTTGTGTATTCATGTAATTTGACTGGACTTGTACTAACTCATTACTAACCTATACACAAAGGTAGCGCGAACATCGTAAAAAATGATTCTACTCGAAAAAGCCCCATTGAGTTTAACTTTCATACCAGCCCTTGGTCATGAAAACCACAATACGAATAAAAATATTTTATTTCTATCATACATAGCAAAATAAATAAAAATACTATATACATTACATAAAGAGGTACTATTTGTAGTAAAGCTCGACAATTTTAATATGTTTTATTACTCAATGATCTAAAATTTAATTTAATTTAAGCTGCGTCATTTAAATCACCCTTCTTCGTAAATTGCAACATCTCCAACAAGTGATCCTTCCACTCCTCTTCAGGCACAGAGTTTGCCCAAGCAGGTATCGAAGAAGGTGGTAATGTCACGTTAAGCATTGCTTGTTTCACCTCTTCTTCTCGTTCCTTATCCATTTTAATGTCAACTGCAAATGGTGCACTGTTTGACCATAGTTCTTGTACAAGTGTATGCTCCATTCTAGTAACTTCAGGAAGTGCAGTGGCAGAGGTGTCAACAATGTCTTCTATAATGTGCTGTTCATGTATGGTAAGGTCTTCATTATCATCTGCTTCTAAAGGCAGGGGTTCATAACCGTTATATTCATTTAAATCATCGTCTGATTCACTGTCATTCATCATTACTATCTCAGTGTTTGTCGTAAGGCTGTCATCTGAATCTGGTGGGTCTGGTAGACCTGAATCTTGGCCGACCATAATAAAAAGCACTAGAAATACTGAAATGATTAGTTTTACTATACTAGACTTAGCAATATTTACTTACAGTATCTCTTTAGGAGGAAGAAAGTGGGTACAAACTGTATTTCACGCTTCTTAGTTCAATGAGCTATCACAGCAAAATTAAATACAGTAAATTTTAATGCAAATTACATACGAAAAAAAAAAGTTTTAATAGAAGACATTAACAAAACAGCCAGAAAGACAATTTACTCGGATTCTCAATACCTTATGCGCATGTTCAACTAGTTCTTTGACGTTCAAAATTGTATACAAATACATTTTGCAAAGTAATGATTATATTTTAAAACTGTTTTCCTATATATTATCATTTAAAATCTTTTTAAAAATCGTTAGAAAAGACTGTTTTTGTAGGCTTTTAAATTGTTATCTGATTGTTATGGTTTTAAAATTTAACTTAAATAGCTATCTACACATATAGATGTAATCAGGCCCATCTATACACCATTATAAGAATCACCCACAATTGGATCCCGTTTCAAAGTAGATCGTTGGTTCTGTTGTAGGATGAATAAACTTGAGATTTTTATCTACTTTTTAACATAAACAAACAAGCTGGGGTACTGTTCGTTTGGTCTGTGGGCCATACAAGCGGTTGCTATAAAGGAAGTTGATGAGTTGGAAGTAACGCAAAATTTTAAATTTTACTTGTTATTTTCACCGATTGCCAAGAAATTCCTGTGGTTACAAGTTCCTTTTCACGTTTCCGTTAATTAATTAAGGTACGTTTATTATTAAAAATTATTTTTATAATTTTTTTCTAGAAACTTCCTTGATATGTTCAAATCTTTCTTGCTTCTAAGTAAATTGATATATTTGAGTGTTTTTTAAATATACTTTAAACATAATTAAGTAATATTTTATTCTTAATTGCAGGTTTAACATGTTTTCTTCAATTCTAATCATTTCATTGGTTTTAACATCAATATTAGCGGTACCGAAACCGGAAGATAAGAAGGACCGTACCATCGACAGGGAATTAAGCAATCAAGAACATTATCAAGATGAACAACACAACACCCAATATGACCATGAAGCCTTCCTGGGTGAAGACTCGAAAACTTTCGATCAACTACCACCCGAAGAAAGTAGAAGGCGGCTAGGGTAAGTACACAATTTGTTTTAGAATTTTCATAATTTACTATACTAATTTTTGAAATTTTGTTATCATTTAAAAAACGCAGTTTGTTTTGTGATGAGTTTGCTTAAGAAGATGATAACAGTGTGTTTAGTAAGACATAATGACATCATGTTTAAAGTGTGTCATTTGAGACGTACATTAAAATATGTATGTGGTGTTGGATTCGGCGTAGCGTTGGTGGCCTCGATTTGGATTTGTAGTAGTAACTTGCTGTAAATCTTATGACGTTTCTGTTTTAATTTTTAGTTGGTCGCAAATTAGTTGGATGTTTGGACAATAGATGCCACAACTATTACTAACCTTTTTAGTTCCCTGATACTACGATGACTAACGATAATTTTGCATTTAGTTCAGAGATGTCGCCACCAATTCGAATTTTGCTTTTATATGCCGATATCACTCACGGCCTCCTAAATCATATCCTAAATATAATATGGACCTTTAGACTTCGCTCATCCCGTCAAGAATTTTCCTGTGATTTTAAGATCACTTAAGACGAGAGTGCAGTGGCTCCAGCTTCCCATATAAAACGGAATTGAACGGAAGTTAAACACAACAAACGTGTGTTACTTGCTACGTACAAAAAGTACTCTAACGTGGAGCTTTCTATAAAACAAAAATAATGCCTTGTATTAAAGGTAGGCAAGGCCGGTTAAGCGGAAGATTTATATTACTATATATAATTCCCGATTTATTCGTTAGATATCGTAAATTTACACGTTTTTGTACGTTCTGTTTTTAATTTCTACAGTTTAATCGTCGACAAAATCGATTTCAACAAAGACGGCTTCGTCAATCAAGAAGAATTAAAAGACTGGATCCGTTACACGCAGAAGCGCTACATAATGGAAGACGTGGATAGGCAATGGAAGCAACACAATCCCGAGGACAAGGATAAAATAGTTTGGGAAGATTACAGGAAATTGGTGTATGGTTTCTTGGATTCAATGGACCCGAACGAAGCGGAAAAGGACGACGAGGGTTTCTCGTACAGGACGATGTTGAAACGAGACAGAAGAAGGTGGAGCGTCGCCGATGCGGATGGCGATGACTCCTTAACGAAAGAAGAATTCGCCTCCTTCCTCCACCCGGAAGAGACCGGTCACATGCGCGACGTGGTCGTACTGGAGACGATGGAGGACATCGATAAAGATAAAGATGGGAAAATTTCCGTTATTGAGTACATAGGAGACATGTATAGGGGCGAGGAAAATGAGGAGGAACCGGAATGGGTTAAGAATGAACGGGAACATTTTGCGAAATTCCGCGATTCTGACGGTGATGGTTACATGAGTACAGAAGAGGTGAAAAACTGGATTATGCCACCAGATTTTGATCATGCCGAAGCCGAGGCTCGTCATTTAACATTTGAAGCTGATTCTGATGCTGATCAACTCTTAACTAAGCAGGAGATACTTAACAAATATGATTTGTTCGTCGGATCACAAGCTACCGATTTTGGCGAGGCGCTTGCTAGACATGATGAATTTTAATTTAAATTCTTCTCCTAAACAACGTATATTTGGACCAAAAAATTATTTGTACTTTACTAAGCTTTTTAGTTAATTAAAGGAATCGAATGCAATATATTATTAACGTTTAATAGTTATTATGTGTTAAGAATCTCTTTATAATAAAAAAAATGATGTGTTCATAGTTTTTAATAATACAAGATGTTTTTTTTCTGCTTTAACTACTCTCTTTATATGTATTTATATGTATTAAAAATGTGTATATAATAACAATATTATAATTATTACTATGTAATAGTTCTACTTAAAAAACGTGGGGCATTTTAATAACACCTATTATCTGTGTATTTTCGTAAAAAGAACAGTTTTTAACCTTTTTACTTTTAATGTGCCAATATTAAAACAAAGAAAGCGTGCTTTTGTACTGCTTAATTATTTTGTTTAAGAATCTTTAGGTGCTTATCAATATTTTTATACACTAATAAAAATATTTTATCGTCGCTATGTATTATTTCCTTTTACTAGAAAATAAAATGAAAATAGGAAGGGTAGGAATAACAATACAGAGTATATGTATATTTTTTTAACGAAAAGACAACATTTATTTCTTTAATTTTATAACTATTTTATATACAATATTTCAGAACCAATAATTTTTTTGCATTTAGAATATAATCAACTTCTAAATAAATACAGAAAATAAAGACTCATATAATTCAAATTCACATAACCAGTTAGTTGCATGTCTGAAAATAGCTTGGTAGACAAATAATTTCTGTGAAAATAATCGGTTCGTTAAATTAATTTTGGACACTTGAAATATATACATATATATATATATATATATATATACTGGCTATAAAAGAGTGACGTTTAGAGATTATAGAGGTAAAGAAAGGAAACGTACCGACTATGTGGCATTAAGATAGAGTTTTCAAATTTGATGTGTTATATTATTGCAACCGAGTAGTTAACTAGATAATAACTGGCCATTTTTTGAACGGCAAACGCTTCCTAACTTTTGGACAAAGCTGTAGTATTGGTTGCATAGTCAATGGGTTTGAGTTATGTTCGATGATCATTTTCACAATTCTAAACATAAAATATTTGTAGGCGTAACAGTAAATAACAAAGAAGAGTAAAACAAAAATTAAAACAATTTAATAATAATAATTGTAATAATAAACGTATAAGAAAAAATATTAATTAATAATAACATAGAATATAGGAAGATCCATGATTTTTATCAATCAACTTTTGTTTTTATACAAATTATACAAGGTTTATATATAATCACAAGTTTATTATGTAATCTCTTAATTATAATTATTGTTAATCTATGTACAAATCGGGGTTGTAAAAGGGAAAGTTTATATAAGATCAAGTAGTTTTATATCTTAATCTATTGTCTTAGAAAAAAATGACATATATTTAAGTTAGATTCTCTGACGTAGGGAAAGTACTCCTGAATATAAAAACGAATAATCTATGTGTGATTAAATGAAATGTATTAAAATGTTGCCTATATAGTAAAGTAATTTTCTCTCAGAACAAAAGAACAAGAGGCTATAATACATTTATTTTTAATTCATTCTCAATCTTCTTACGGTTAACTCTCAAAGTTTTGAGTATTGTAACAAGAAAGAAATCATCACTGATCTAAATTTGCTTTATTTCGCTGTATTTGATTTTGTTTAATTAATCTTACACAAACTTTGTTAAAAAAAACAGTTTCTATACACCTGAGATTTAATCAACAGGCCACCAAAATAGTATACATAGAGATATAGTACAAATATTTCGTCTCACTGACCGAGTTGAAACCGAGGTATTTGACGAGAATTCGGATATGCCGCCAACTTCATAAGCGTACATCTTAGTTTCTAAAATCAAATTATAGATGGCGACGTAAATTGTAAGTTGACGAAATAGGTGATAGTGCACAAACGGAGCTATGCTGTTAAGTGAGGAAATCCCACGTACTATCTTTGTTTCAAAATACCTATTTATAACTTAGAAATATAAAATGATTATGATTACAGTGAAAGTCACCAGGACCCGCTTTTACAAACGGAATAATGGGATGGTTATCGTACGGATTTCAATGTTTAATGTAGTTATAAATATATGATAAAAAATTATGATCCTTCCTGGTTACATTGAAAATACATTTCCACTAAATGTATGTATCTCGTTATATCACTTGAAAAAAATAACAAATATATTTATTATTTTTCCTTATCCTTACCGTTTAATTATAAATATATTATTTACATTATTTACCATTATTTTAATAATTATGTAGGATCGATTTGATCAGTAGGGGATTTTCATCCAGTTTCTGCGGGGGAATCACACGCAATATGCATGGTATGTACATTTATTAATGAGGAAATAGTTAAAGTCGTATACTAAATGTAAAAGTAATGAGAATCAATCTCAAACGATCAATGCTTCGTTTTGCGGTTATCAAAGTTTCTCCATTCTAGATTTTATCATTCTCTTTTTTTTTTGGCAAGTTGGACTAGCACATTTTGAGATCTTAATATGTTATAAGGATAGCTAACAAATCGTTAATTTCCACGCCGTAGTAATTAGTCAAAGGAATTTTTAGTTCGAAATTATTTCATCAGATTTTCTTGAAGATGGCACATAATCAATTTGATATTTCACAATGTAATGTATTAGGGTTTTGTTTCTATAGCACATTACTTAATTCTGTTAAAGTTGCAAGGAAAAATTCTATGTATTATTTTAAGATATGTTAAAACAAATATACAAAACAAAATTTGTATATTTGACAGTTTTGAAAATGACGTTTGGAGGTGACTTTTCAAATGTCAGGTACATCTAAAAAAATGATCACGATTACGTTTTTGTGATGTATTGTGTAACTGACATATGGCTTTTTCTTTTTCAATAAGGTGGTAATGGTGTTTAAGGTCGATTCACATTTTACATCAACCATCACCGTCAATAGTTTCATCATGAATTTAATTTAAAAAAAACTATCAATGATCACATTGTAACGCACCGTAGGATGATGAAACATGCTTCTACAAATCCTGTAAAATGTCTCAGTAAGTAGTAGTTTTGTGTGTTTTTATGTAGAATTGAAAATAAAATTCAAAAGGAAGGTAAGGAAATGACACGGACCGCCACGACAAAATAAAGTTTCAAAGGGATCTCGACGATTTGTGACAGTGGCGGTGCATTCCGTTACGTCTTTATCCCAGCTAACATGGTCGCGTAATCTTCGTATCAATAAATGGTCATTTTTGGTCGTCAACATCAATTGACCTAAATTCGACGTAATTGAGACATCCATGTAATTTGACGACCTATTTATTGACGTTCCAATGACGTCTTTTTTGGTTCACGTCATGGTTCTTTGATATTTAACTGGTATGCAGAGGTGGCTGGTGTTGACACTGGTAGGCGGTAGCTAAGATAGTAGTGCTACGTGCGACTTCGTATAGTTTCATTGCTGTTAGAGAGGCAGCACGACGTCGCACGAATTATCAACTGCCCAACCAAAACGTCATCATCAGCCGCGCCTGCGGGTATGTGAATATTACCATAAATCTATTGCACAATATTTGGACGTGACGTTACCGGCCGGTGACGTGGCATTGAAGTTCCGTATAGTGCGAATCGACCTTTATTGTTAGTCAGCTTTGATTCTGTAATGATGGCAATGACACATCTTCCAAGTTTCGGAGGTGAAATGGTTGTCGGTATCTGCACCCACAAATTGTAATGGCCAAACACTATTTATCGGGAGAGGGTTGAATTATTATGTATATAAATCGTTTATTCTTAGTGCAGTTTCTTTTCTTAAAATTCTGTAGGAAGTTTGCCCAACACACTATAATTAAAACAAAAATACCCTTACCACCTTAATGAGTGAAATAGTCCAGATACGTATTTCGGCAACTCCTCAGCAGAATCTACGAAAATCTGAGAGATCAAATAGCAATCGAACCCACGTGGCTAGTATAATGTTGGTGGTATAGTCAAAAGAAGCCATGTTTGGTTTGATGCCTGTATGAAGTATACGCAATTTTTGGATTCTCGAATATTGACAAAAGTAAATGAGGGCCTTTATGGTAACAGTTTTCTTGTATGTATTCAATTTCATTGTTTTATTGGGGGTGAAAATGAAAATTTTTCCTTGACAACTTTGTTATATAAATAAAATATTCAGCTTAATACAAAAAAAGTATTTCTTCCCTGTCTTTATATCTCCTCTGGATCCTTAGGTCTCCACCACGTAGTTCGCACGAACTTCCCTTTAGGGTCGAGTAGTTCCTACTTCAACCGCACTTGCTTCAGTGTCAGCATCACTGTCGTTTAGTGATCGTCCGATTATTAGCAGTCAGTCAACCCGTCCGGTGGTTAACAATGGCACAGAGAGTGTGTGTGTAGTGGGCCTAGGCCAGGCGCGACCGCGTGCGTCATTGGGGCGGCTCGAAGGTCTCCGAGTCTGGGCTCCCGTAGCCGCTGGAGCCGTCGTCCCTCGTGTGGTTGCTGCTACTGGGCGGCCGCTGTTGGCCGACCAGCACCGAACTCTTCTCGCTGTAACATGACGGTGACGTCAGAAGGGCTGTAGAGGAAGGGTGCCGGACACCGTTTAGATTGTCTCCCGGGGTGGGCTGAAAGAAATCCAACCACAACCACTTGTACTACTCACTGATTAGGACCGTTGTTTTTAATGGTTAACAAGATAGAAAGTTTTTTTTAAATTTGTGGTTACGATTAAGTGGAGATGGAAATGTTAGTACCAGTTAAAATTACCCATTTTTGACATCTGTCATTTGCCATACGTCAAATTACTTTGAGTTTTTTAAAATTATTTTTCATAAATTTTAGGTACAGACGAGTTCTTAAATTCATCGAAGGATCCATCTGTGAATTTGAGAATTCGCCTTGTCTTAAGCCATTTTGTTGGTTATTGTTCGACAGAGTGAAATTTTTTTCATACTGGAATCATCATTATATAGATGATTCAAATTTTAAATTTTTTAAAATAACTGTCGGATTTGTGTTTTAAGGATTCAGTATAAAAATACCATAGAAATTAAGACAATATTACAGATTTCTTCAAAATTTTTAATGTATAGTTTAGTACCTATAAATAACTTCCGAAATTACTTTGGGGAATTTTTATTTGTATTTTGTTCGCTCTTTTTCCACAGAAAGGGTGAGAAAAAAATTTAAGCATGTGTTAAAACGATTTCTTATGCATTCGTTCATACTGGTATTTGTGCAATTCTATAAATGCTTCAAATTTTTCAACATTTAAATAATTTGTGGTTTAAAAGTTTGGGTATAATAATCGCATAAAGTTAAGACAAATATCAAGGGTTTCTTCGAGATTTGTAATGTATAATCCGTTCGCCGCTTAGAAGACAGTACAGGCTCTTGTGGGTCTATTCGTATATTTCTTATTGTCGAATAAACCTATACAACTATCTGATTTACTACTTCTCAATAGCCAATATTTATATTTACTATTATGTTTTGTTTATCATTTTGCCATGCATTGTGTTTATCCGTGTATTTTTATGGTATTATGTTTTATACTTCGATAATTATCCTGTTTGTTAGGATCCAATTGTTTAATATTTAATAAGAATTTATTTATTCATTCTTAAGATATGTATACTTATACATTATACAACATATTACATTTGTTGACACTTTTGCAGGTTGTGTGAACAATATTTAAATGTTACCTACATAAACATTAAAATGAAGAATTTTCCCATGATAACCAGATGTATTTTACTGAATTATTATAACAAAATCTGATTCAGCAAATATTTGTTTTATAGAATGAAACCAAGTTCTATACGTGTTATATATTGTGTTCACCTTTTATTCATGCGGCAACACTATACGGTCTCTTAAGATGAAGTTTTTGACATCTGTCATTTGCCAGACGTCAAATTCATTAATTTTACAAAATAAAATCTGTTCTATTCACACATTTTATTGCAGTGGTTTTTTTACGTCACTTGCAATTTCATTTTCTTCCGAACTATTTGACGTGAATGGTAACTAAATTGTCTATCAGAACCCCTTCCCACTTTACTCCACTTTCCCACTATTTCTTTGTCGCAATCGTTATACAAAAAGGACTTCGTTGGAAATTGTACCTCGACGATAGATGGAAGGGAAAGTACGGCAGCGAGGGAAGCAGGGTGCAGGAATGGTGAAAAGGAGGGATGACTGCTTCTTATATATAAAACGTTAAAAATAACGACAAATGCGAATCATTAAATGCTCTCCGACAAATGGACTTGAGTGGAGTTTGCATCAACGCCAGTAAAGTGGTTTGTTTGAAAGCTAGAGGCGGTGGTGTACTGACTAAAAGCTAGCGAATGGGGGACTCTCTCGTTCATGTGACGTGCAAATGGTTGTGGAGGCAGACTTTGTGAGGCGATGTTTGGGTTGGGGTGCATAAAATATTACAAATATATTATTTTTACTTTCGGTTATATTCTTTCTAGTTAAGTTGCTGAGAGCGTGTTCGGTATTATTTACTGGTTTTTATTACTATGTACATACTTTATGCATGATTTATGAACTGTAGATGGTTGGTTTTATTTTAAATATGTTCAGACAATGAAGCCTGTAAGATTGTGGTTTGTTGCCATGTTACAAATGTTCGCGGCCATTAACATGGAAGCAAACCATAATCTGTCGAGATTTGAATTCTACATGTACTCCTCAAATATATACAAATATATATGTCAATCTTTCAAACAATTTTAATACAGTGAAATTAGCTACATTATTCTGACCATATTGTGTCTTGTTTATCGTAAGTCAACATGCATCATTAGATATTAGCATATTATTTGATGAGCGTATAATGCCTATCATAATACACGAGGATGAAAAGTTATAAACACGAGTGAAACGAG
>JARFOC010000645.1:837232-867359 GCA_031763485.1 Osmoderma eremita
GATAAGGGATAGCTACATATAATGTTCATAAGCATGAAAGTAATAGCTCGAAAATCGTAGAAGTACATGTTGGAAACGGTAACTTATATAGACTGATATGGTGATGGCGGTATCCATATAATATAAGCATTGAATATAATATACATATATAGTATTTGTATTTCAATGATTTTTTCGCATTTTACTTTTTCGACTTGACAGACTTGTATGTTCGTGAAAACTTCGTACTAAATCGGTATATCGTGAAATTTCACCTCAAATCGTAACATCTCACGATAAATGATGAAATCTCCCATCATTGGTCCAAAATGAATAAAAAATTATTAAAGTATCTTTCCACTACATGCGCATACACTACAATTCCAGAACATTTTTGACTAGTAACGTTACCTTCATGTTGAGGCTGTAAATTTCTCAGACTATCTACTCTGCTTGGTCTTCATACATTTTCATTTGTATTTGAAGATAGCCAAATTAATCATCGACTTACCTGAGATAGTCTCGTTTGCACAAAATAAGGTTGGCTTTGGTGTAGAGGGTCGAGCCGACCTCTCCAAGTCTGCAGTCGCAACAGCCGCACTTGAGGCAGTCTTCGTGCCAGAATAGGTCCAGCGCCTTGAGGAGGAAACGTTCCGTAATACGTTTGCCGCAGCCGGCACATTCGCGTGGTCCTGATGCGCTCGAGTTGGCCGTCGTCGAAACGGATACTGGAGTCGGACCGGAAACGGCCACCGCCGTACGTGCACTCGCTTGCTCCCCAACAGATTCTAGAAAGAAAAGCTAACTTTAGGAAATGAAGTTGTTTATTTCTGTGAACGTATAAATATATATCCAATATATGGAGCGATACTATCGTTAATAATTGCTTTGTAGAAATAAACCAATCATTTACCGCATTTAGGTTATGTTGTGACTCGATGACGTCATCCCAACTCTTAAGCCGCATAACGATTTTTAAATTATCACCATAAGCTAATATAGGGCAAGATACAAAAGTAAGTAAATCGTTTATGTACATATGAAATAAAAATGTATCAAAACTCCTTCTGACAGAAGGAGTAAATTCTAAGGATTGAAATCAATTGTAGGAGACAGTTACCTCGGTTGGACAGATAAGACTGTATCTCTGTATAAGACTGTGTATCATCAAAGTGATGGACTAAAGCTAAACGCCGAACACCACTGAAGTAAGACATTATGATCTAATGTGTCGAATGCTTTTCTGAGATCTGTATATACTTTACGTCCACCTGTCCTTGTGCGTCAATTTGTTGACTAATGACACAAGATTGATAACTTACACATACACAAGAACATGTTGACACGGCGCAATATATGATTTAGTGTGATGATAAATGCAGGAAAATATCATTTGCTCACAAAATTTAGCAACATTAGATGGAAATGGGCGTGTAATTGTCAAATAGACTTTTGGCTCCATTTTTAGAAACTGGAATTATTCTAGCACGTTTCCATAAAGAAGGGAAGGTACATGTGCGAATGGATAGATTCGTTATAATAGCTGATGGTTCAGCTAAAATGGCATTACGTATAAGGCAGTTGGGAATTAAGTCATCAACGACCTAATTATTTGGAAAGAAAGACATACTGTTGATAAGATCGGTTACCGAAACAGATAAAGTAAAAGGAACATAATTAGAATATACATCTTTATCAACACGTTCATTATAGGGGTTGGTAAGAGGAGCTGAATTTATGAGCACAATCTGTTGGGGTGGTGCTAAGTTGGAGTCATTGTGCAATAATGTCTTGGGAAGCCTTAATATACCGTGTTTAGATTGAAGAAATTTGAAAATAGTTTTAGGATCTGTAGTAAATATCGTTTCCATTTGGTTAAGGTAATGGAAGTAAGACAAGGAAATCGCGCCTTTACAAATTGTTCGAAGTCGGTTAAACTCGGCAATATAGTATAATATATATATATCGACGTTTGTAATATTCTAAGTTTTAAATTAGATATGACACTGCCAGTGAGCCAATATGGATAGCGCGATTGAACATTGTTTGATACATACGTTGGGACAGAAGTGCCGTAGAACAATTGAACAGCAAGAGCAACATTTTCTCATGATCCAAGGATGATCAGTTCACACATGCGATATTACGGTAGAGTTGAATGAAGTTGGATTTCCGAAAATTGTATTTACCAGAATAAGAAAAGCGAAGTGTAAAATTAGTAGTCAGTGGAGGATGAACTGGTACAAACGAAAATTTATCTAAAGGGACGGAAATATTAGGGTGAACATTAGAGACAATCAAGTGGCTATTATCACAATTGAATTCGGTAGCTAAATGGCAGAAGGAGTTATCTGTTTTGCTTTTAAAATGCAGATAGTTCTTTCTGCCATTTAACTACTGAATTTATAGTAGTACTACTACATCGACAATTCATATCTTAGACGTGATTCAATGTCAGTACCCTGCTTAAAATATTTATATGTATCATATTTTTTTAAATGCATAGAAAATTAATACGTAGGAGTTGGAAATGATAGCATACCTCTTCAAAAATGGAAAAGAAATCGATCAAATATTCAAATAATAGAAGAAAAAATATCCTAAATGTGTAGAGGTTACCAAATTAATTCCTTCCTTTCCCTTGTCAGCTTTGGGGATAAAAGGTTGAGCTGCGTGTTGAACTTTAGTATTTACCATAGACTATGTACTTCTTCGGGTTCTTTAACCTCGCCATAATCGCTGCTTAGCTTAGTCGTCGCGGTAACTCATCGAAGACAGTTTGTAGGTGTCGCACGCGGATCCTGCTGCGTTCACAATTTGAATAAATCCTTAGTGCGGTTAACAGCGCTATCTGGTGGCGGGTCGTACACGAGGAGGTCGCAAGTCCGAAGCGAAATGACCTTTCTAGTCACTGTCTGAGAGGTTGTGCACGCAATCTTTACGTAGTATTAGGATACCGATACATAGAATAAAGGTAACGACGTTGGATTATTTTTTCTTTTATAATATTTCTTTTTAAAGGAGGAAAAGCATTAGAATCCAAATCTTCAAACTGGGCCAACATAAATGAAAACAAGTTAATTTCCCTTTAGAATTTCATGTAGTAAATTTGATTATCTTAAGGTCAGATTGAATTGAAATCATCCCTAAAGTAGGGCGCCCAAAGTCCTCTTGAGCCGCCCCATCCACCTATATATTGCGAAAAACCTCATCGAGATAATCCCAAAAGGTTCTTGGAAAATAGCGAGATGCACCATGCTGCTAAAAAACAACAATTTCCCTGTTCCAGCTTTATTTCAAAAAATTGTTGAATCACGTCCAAATAGGCATTCCGTGATATTTCTTATTCCGCGAAAGAGATAGTCCATAAGTCCATTTTGCTTTAATCTAAACCGCACATTTATTTTGTCTCAATCACTCCTGTTTGCTTGTCCTAGGCTTCAATATTGGCCCAAAAGCATTAAGGACATCTGAAATCATTTTCATACCAAACCTCGCTAATCAAATGTAATACAACCATTCCTCCGAATACCAAAGAAGTAATTATTGAGAGAAGCCAAAAGCGCCACTAAGCACTAGAAATCCATACAAATAGCTGTTTAAAACCACTAGTTCAGGAAAATAACTGCAGAAGACTTAAGCGCTATTGGTCAATGGACCTTAAATAAGGTGTGGGCGGTCTTATTGCTGAAGAAACATCATCAAGCAGCAATCAAAATAGCTGAGAGAATTGAGAAACTTTACAACTATGCCCGACTGCATAACCACATCTGTGAAATATTGTCGTATTACTAAACAGCACATTATCTTTTAAGTTTTTATTTCTAAATACATCCAACATATTGCCGAGCTGCGTAGCCTTCGAGTGGAAGTTTATGTATTATCTAAATGTGGTGCTTTTTCAGTTTCTGGTGTAAGGTGTTCTATATATATATTATCTTTATGGTGTATCCTAAAAGTTTGACTCATAATGGAGGAAATATTAAACAAGTTAGAAGAACTATCCCGCGCAGTTTTCATACAACCGGTGTTTAACAGATTCAGAAAAATTGTTTCGCCAACTAGCTGTACACCACACAACCCATGCGTCTTCTGATTATGATTAAGCGCCTTTTTACGTCGGCGGACAACCATAATTAAGTTATAACTCATACATAAGCATGAGGCTTCGTATAAACACCGATAAATTATATCGTGCTCGCGGACGCGACCTGTCTCCCTATCCGCACAGAATAACCGGAAGAGAGGGTGGGACGAAAAGAGATGACGCAAAGACGAAGACCGAGGAGTGAGAGAACCGACGCTCTATGCTCGTATAAGTCTTCCCGCTCGAGAGCCATTTGTCAAGAGCCATTAGTGGTACTTTGCAAGGACGAAGTTGGCCGCGGCAGCACCGCCCGTCACCCAGTAACAAGCGGATAACTGAAATAAAGAGCTCACCTTTCCTCTGTCGGGAATTATCTCGCTTCCGGGGCCCGGACCGTCATCGTACTGGTAGCGCCCTCTATCGAGGGTACCGAGAGCCATTTGTTTCGATCAGTTTCGGGTCCCGTCACCTGCCTGAAAGCGTGCGTTTGATTTAGGAGCGCGACCGATAGTGGGTATAGCGAAGGAGAGCCCTTTGTGCGGACACAGTACTTGTTGCCAACGGCTGACATGGAAGCCGTTCAAAGGTCGGATGAGATTTGCGAAGCTGTAAGGATTCGTTAACCCATATAACCCAGTAGTGATGTGTTTTCATATTATAAATTAATTGAATGGCAGATGCCTATACACTTTTTGGTGCAATTACATTGGAAAAATTCCATACTTTTTTTTATTACAAAAACGTTTCAATCATTGCTGAAAGGTACGTTCAACCAATCATATTATCGACATTTATCAGATTCAACCCGTAGAAAAGAACCTCGAACTCTATCATGTTCAAGTTGACGTCCAAGGAAAGCCTGTTCGAAATTCACTCAGGGGAAGATTATATACTTTTGCCCCGCAACGTTTGTCAAATTTAACTTCGGTGTTCCATTGCGGCCCTCGATCAAAAGATTCAGATCATATACACGGGAAAATTACGGTAAATGTAAACTGCAATGGGCAATCAACAAAAGAAAACATCTACATTGTTCCAAAAGAATATGATGCACTTATAGGCTGAGTCTGAATCTGACGACTGAAAATCAGCTTGAACGAGGTTGATCAACAGCATCGCCGATTCGCTCAATTTACAAAATTAATGAAAGCGACGAAATGTATATCACTGAGAAATAGATATTTCAAATCCACTTTTTAACCGCGTCGAAAAAGAACTGCAGTCCCTTGAAGTAGCTTGAATTATCACGAAGACGGAAACAGGTGACTGAGGGTCACCTCTAGTTGTTATTCTAAAAACGGACGGAGGAGTACGATTGTGCATCGATTTCAAAAACGGCGTTAACGAACGACTGACGGATGCACACTATCGGATTTGGAAAATCGAAGAAATAAAAGTCTTCATAACTCCCGTTACTTTTGCCGCTTGGATCTTTATAAAGGGTCTGCAAAATCAATGTAAATACGCTGCCGGTTTTCCTCCAGTTCTTCCTAGCGGTAAAAGGGTGCTTTCGGTGGGTTATTGATATTTGAACGAACAGCTGTTTGATGTCACTGTCGAGCTTTTTCTAACAAACATAGCGCCTGGGGATTTGCTTCATTTTCGAAATTCCGTGTGTGCGCGATGAAGCTCATTCAATACCAGTTTCTGTAAGGCTGAAGGGATTACAACATGATTTCGTAATGCAACTCTACTCTTACGCACAACTGTACGACGTAGAGGAGATTTTTTTTGCATAAATAAGCAAACAATGTTGTTGACTCACCACCTCTGTTATCCCAAGTTTTATGTGCCAATTTACATGACTAGGACTACCGATAGTTTCATCATTCGTCCAACAAGATCTAACACTTTACTACAATATCAAGCCAGAATTTCATTCCTTTTGGCTCGGCCTGTATATATTGTCATTAATAGACTTACGGAAATAACGTTAATGTTCATTCGCTATAGATGTCGTCGAGGATCGCAAATCGACTGTTCCTGTACGCCCTCAAGTGGAGCGACCGAACAAACATCGCACCAACGGCAACGCGCGTCACTGCGGCGAACGCTTAAAATTTAAATTGATGTAATGAGATGGAAATTGGATCAGAAGGGACGATAAATTACAATACAAAGCCTACTTTAATTAAAACGATAATTAAAAAAGATAGGTATCTGGGCCGAGTCACGCTCACTAAGAAGATTACCGCTGGCGGCGTTAGGGGTCGCTTCGTTCGTTTCTCTTTCTATCGGGATCCGGGATGGAATGTACTGATCCAGCGTCAGTTACCGAAAACCGCGTAACCATCAGTTTAGTAATTTAATGTTTTAAAATTGATTTTGGAATATTTGTATGTTGGCAATAATAATTTCATTGGCGTGGTCTGTCAATTTACTTGTCATTTATCCTTAATTGATATGAAATAATAGTATACGGTGGCTTGAAAATGTAGAAATGAAACAAAAATACCCTTACCATCCCAATAAGTGAAACACCCTAATAGATAGGTAGATATTTCGACAACTAAGTTGTCATCCTCATAACACTCAGTCCATTCGTATATCTTTCAAGGTTTTACCTTACCACATCTAACACTGTTTTCCTTTGCAGGTTCTAGTGAGGATGACAACTTAGTTACCAAAATACGTATCTAGAGTATTTCATTCACTGGGATGGTAAGAGTATTTTTTGTATCAGTTCTACTAATTGTCTTTACTGTTTATTAATCATTTCATTATTTTTTTCGTTTTTAGAGGAATGGTAATAGTTCTTTTTACAACATTATATTAAAAAATAAAAAATACTCTTACCACCTCGATCGAGGTGGTAAGGGTATTTTTTATTTTTTACTATTTTAAGCCACCGTATCCTATTTTGTATTTTATAACAACATTATATAATTAAATTGTTTACTTGTGCGTTATTTGTTAAATGTACTGCAATGAATTGCCACCTTAATACAAACAAAATAGTGTCACGCAATTGGTTTCTTTCTAGAATTCAAAACTGCAAATCTAGGTCAGTGATACAAGCAATGTTCCGATGTAATTTAAGTTAACTACATTGTTAGTGACATTGTTTTCGACAATTGTCGCTTACTCTGTTGTACCTAGAATTTTCAGTGCAGTGGTGACTTACAATTAATTATTCCTTTGTTTATAAATACGCGCGTTTTGTAGTAGCATAATGACAGCGTAAGCTGTGGTGACGTGTACGGCAGTAGCTGAGATAGTAGTGATTAGTGCGATCTCTCTAACCGTCCGGACGCTATAGGAAGTTACTGCCTATCTGTAACGTCGGCACCTACAATCTTGTATGTGTTCCCTTGCCGACGTATTCTCATATTTATCTATAGTTTGAAATTGAAAAATGCATTGGACTTTTCTAATGTAATTATTGTGACTTTTTGACATAACCGCATGACGTCATATTTAGAAACATTGTGTGTTTATTAAAAGCATTTTCAAAATAAATAAATATTTTTATTTATTTTTCGTTTACCTTAAAGTATTCGTTTTCATTCCACTAAAATTCTAACCTAACCTAATAACGTTGACTACGATTAGCTCAAAGGCGAGAGAGCTTTAACAAGCGTCAGATCATTCCCTACGGTTCTCCGATCAAATATTGACATTAGCCGTTCCGGGGATTCACAGATTTCTCTATTTGGCTCTCGTAGATCAAATACAGAATCTACGCACTTGGTTTAAAGCCACATCCAGCTAGATGTGCACACATGAGTGTCTACATCTCAATTTATCAACGTAAGCGGAACAGGTGAGATTCGTTACCACTTTAACTCTGGTAATTCCCCGATTGCAGTTGATCCCTTGATTAACGGAAGTGAGCTGAAGGAATAGCTTTGACCTCTGTTCCCGCGCACCCTAACCCTCCCCATTCAACATCGTCCGAGGGTATAATTCGGTTCCGGTTCGTTTATGAAAGTCCTGCCAGGTACCGTTGCCGATTCGTACTAAGCGCTGCGAATGCTGCAACTAGATGGCGTCGATGTGGCAACCCCAATTCAGCGAGCCTCCGTTTTCCCACTTCCTTCTTCGGCCACTATTAATCACGCCGCGGACGCCTGCGATCTGACGTTTCATTAGCTTTATACGCTCGGATGTGTACGGAACTGTATACGGAGGTATAGAGATCCGCGAAATTTAATTAGGAACGGCGAGAGAGAACGCTAGCTGAAATTTTTAATAATTAAATTAGCCGTTTCGGAATCTTGATTAAGGGGTCGTGAGTCGCGAGTGTTCCTTATCGCACGGGAATGTTCAAGAACGTTCGGGTATGGAAGCTTCCGGAGGTCGAGAGGTTGAAGTCGGGTAACGGGAAAATGACGTCACAATTTTGATTAATTTGATTTTGATTTCGAATCGGCTCGGGTGTTATAGAAATATTAAAGCGGTGTTAAACCTGGGATATTCAAAGTATATGTATAAATAAATAAAAGTATAAACATACGTATTTCGGCAACTAAGTTTCCATCCTCAGTAGAAACTACAAAAGGAAATAAAGGTCATATGTATATGACACATCGTGGTGGTGATGTATGATCGTCTGCGCAATGGTGAACCTAACTTGAAAATCAAATATGATGAAGGTTTATCGTCGGTTGTATCTAATTTAAACTAAACAAGTCCTACAATTTACCAGCTACTTTATCTTTATATTATAAAAATGAGAGAGGTCATCGGATAAAACACATTCTTTTTATAAATGTGTATGTGAACCCTTTTTCATATTTTCGTTATTACTGCGACATGGCTTGACGGGTCCTTCCATAATTCAGAATTTCTGCTTGCTTACTACTACATTGTTCGATATGAGAGATGTTGGTCGATCTATTTTTGATCGCGTTATGGTTACTTGTTCTCATTGCAATTACTTTTGACATTATTGGTAATAGAACCCCAATTTCAACACTCACACCTATGATTGACATTGTCATAGGTCAGTGGGTTTACAGTTCGTGTCGTTTTCTCGTCGCGACTGTTTTCATACCGCCAAGCATATTACATCAAGATTTTGAAACGTTTTTCGAAACTCTTGAACATTCCCTGGTAGACTAACCAACTGTTGTCATAGCCGACTTCAACTTCCCTTCATTTTTAAGTAATCCGATTAATGCTCTAAATGTATCATTTTTACTGCTTATCTAACTTACCCAATGTGGAGCAACATAATTCAATTTCTAATTGCGATAACAGATTGTGAGAGTTCGTTGCTTCTAATGCTGACTGCGATTTGATAGTAGTCCTTGATGACTGTTCCCTTGTTAAAGTTGATCCACACCACCCACTCCTATCAGTCTCTTTAAAAATTTCCCCATCCACTGCCACTGTTGTCTTTCCCTCCAAATACAAATAAAAGATATACTTTTCCACAGGCCAATTTTCAAAAACTGTATGATGATTTAACTAACACTGACTGGACGTTTTTGAAAAGGTCGACTAATGTTGATGTTGCTGTGAAGAATCAACAACGACAATCCAGTTTCGGTAATCTCGGTACATCGTGGAAGGTCTCGCTATCCATTTTGGTTCCCAAGGGATATAATTTCCAATCTGTTGCCTTGTATGGCCTTGTACAATGGAAGTAGAAATACAGCCTCCACTTCTTAGCATTGTGCCAACAACACCCCTAGAAACTGCCACTAGTTTTCTTTTGTTCGCCTGATTTCTTATATGAATCCATGATATTAATATGTAAACGTCTACCAAATCCCTTCTTAAATTGTATAGTGGTATGTGTGAAAAAATGGTCGGCGTTAGGGTGGTTTGAAATATATCAGAACGAAAGAGATTAATAACAGATTTGATCATTGTTATCATTAGAAACTATGCTAAAATGTTATCTGGTCCATTATATGTAACATTTTCTACGTATACCTAGATGAAAAGATTAATACCGTGCCTACTTAATTCCAGAGCCAGTGCAGAAAACACACGCTAAACAATGCATAAATCCATCAACGGATACAATTTCGTGGTGCCTGGTAAAAATATTTAAGCAGCCCATTCGTTTTCCGTAAACTTGTTTTTTAAAAAGCGCGTGATTTACTATAAACTTTCATCGACGATAAAGGTGTCCAGGAAGAAAGAGAAAAAAAAACATAAAGAAAGATATCTTTCGGCTCGAGTATGCTGTGCCCGTATAACAAGACTACTAACCTCAAATATTTACGTGCAGTTGAACGTCTACATATAATAAACAGGAGGAGGTCACGTGTATTAACTCAGTATTATACATACAAACTATCTATGCGGCGTGTATGTTTTTATAGTTATTGTATCTTGTTCGAGTCTGTTTGAAACTCAAATTTACGACGTTAAATTATGTTCAGGTGGACGACGGAAATGTTTAATTTTTCTAATCTTAAATAAACGATTTCGATGAAATCTCATCGTCGAAAGCATTTATAAAATATTCAAATTAAGTATTGTCTACACAATTCTACTTCCTGTATCCATATGTGAGGTACGGTAATTGGCAGATATTCTAATTTATACCTTATATATCACTGTAACAGATTACCAATCAAAACATTATCCTATGTAGCGTAACAGATGCATTTTATTCCATTCCGATGGCTATAACTTAGAGTGTTTACGCATAAACTCTAGTAATAATCTTCACTGACGAACGTTAAGTGTCACTTCCTCTACATATAACACTACGAGAAACACAACTTTTTTCAATGTATATGGACGCACCTTCCTGGAATAGCAATTGTGAGTTCACAGTGCCGTGCCATATCCATTTATGCCTGTAAAATTTAAATTTATTTGAATTTAAATTATAGTTCCCTCAATATGTGTCGCGCGAGTCACCGCATCAGAAGTCGTTCCCTTCGGCATATGATCCGTTCCAATTCTGATGACGGTGCTAGGAAAGTCTTGTCTTACATTCAAATGTAAAAATTCCATGTAATGAGAGTGTCTAAGTGCCCGAATATGTACGGGGTGAGCTTGTTGTCCATTACATACAGTGTGTGACAAATCAGTTTTATTTTAATTATTTCCTTTCGAAGACGTACGCTTTACTATGTGTGGTTACATGTCGCACTAAGGCGTGGCTTGTGTTTCGCGTTTCGTAGCTGCAGTTGGCCATTATCACCGATAGTAAAAAGTTCGAGTGCCTTGAAGTCACGTGTGTGTTACGTCAGCATTGCTAGGTTAGTGGGAACCAAGCCGGCGAAGTATAAGGCTAAACCAATTCGCATGCACGTATTTGTAATTTAATTTCCATTATTAGTATTCACCGGTTAATCTATTCTTAAATTTGGAAAAAATATTAAATGTATTTTATATCTAAGGTCACTTGTTAGTGAAATTTGCTGTATTAATTGAACAAATGAATATTAAATTAAAGTAGATAAAATAAGAAAAGTATTACTAAACATGTACTAACAAAAAGTAGTTTTGGAATATGCAAAATTATAGGTGCTTTTTGCTTTGAAATTTCGTTCTTCCATGATAAAATAGCATAGCGTGCGACGGAGGGTTCATTTGACAGCTGGCACCCTCTGTCAACTGGTGACGTCACACATCAGCACTGCGGCCTTGTTTTTTCGGCTGATAGTTGCGTGGGATAGCACTTGCCCTGCTGTCGCCATGAAAAGTAGAAACAGATTATCACCGTTTTGTCGTACGAGAGAATGTATCGAAAACGACGGAAAATACTTTGACAATTTATAAAAATCCTTTAATGTGCGATACAACTTTCCTAACGCCCTGTGCCTTAAAATTACGGAGATGTTTCTACTATAAATGTTTTATATATCGCTTTGATTACATTGTTGGTACGTTTGGTTGTCTCCTTAATACAATCGAAGTGATTCATTTTATATCGAATGAAAAAGATTAACCACGCATAGATGAAGCCATAAAAAAGCAATACCGATACGTTAGAGAAAGTATCCGACCACATCTACTCTTCTTTTGAAAATCATCGGTGGGTCTTGAAGAAGCATAAAGAAAACTTTTACAGCCACAACTTGAGACGCTCCAGAAAGGGCAAGAAAAGATTACCGGGGGAGAACAGGGAACAGCTTGCATATGGAGGCACTTGCGTGGAAGACAGCAAGAGGGGGAGAGCGGAAGAGAATTTCAAGTACACTTAGTATCAAAGACAGGCGCGCCATTCACCGCCTAAACGTGTCACGTTTCCAGAACAATATCCTTAAGCGAGAGATTTATGGCTCCTTTTCGGCGTCCTCCTATTCCTCCGATTTTATACAAATTTTATCGAATGTTTTCTGGCGATTTCCTATATAATAGATAGACGCGGAGAGGTAGGGAAGCTCCGTACGTGTTCGGGGTGGAAGATGGGATGAGTTGGAGCTGTGACAGGCGGCCCACTCTCCGGATTTAGCAGTCGGGAGCGCATGAAATCATAAATATCGCGGAAAATCAAATAACATCCACATATGTATGTGGAACGGAGATATTCGGAATTGAAATTGATTTCGGATTGGGTGGACCGACCTTGCCGGATCCCTTTTTCCGATTGCTTGGTCAGAATATTCTCCCTCCTTCTTTCGGGCGCTATGGATAAAGAGGGAGATTCCTTGTCGGGAAGGATTCGTTAATGCTTGACGAATTGTTTCTGGGACTATGTCCGAATGATATTGAATTGTTTTTTGTCGGGATCAACTGTATTCAGATAATTTATTTTACTTTCCAAAAAAATAAGGATTTAACCGCTTCGTTATAGAGTCTGGGAATTGTGATGCGAAGAAAAGGTCGATACCAAATGTATCATAATTTGAAACTATCAGAGAAACGTCAAATTAAATTTGTTACGTAAATGAGATACTACACGAGAAATATTTTCTGGTGGCTCATAACTAGGCTTCCGACATATTTAAGGAAGTGTATATTTTGGTTGTTGTTGGGCATAAGTGAATATTTGGTCCCGTTTCAATTATAAATGGCTATTTGAACTATTTTCAGCAAAATTTGATTCTAGTCCAAGATTTCAAATAAATACCTACCTAATGTTTTTGTCGCCGGTGTAGTTACACTTTTACGAGTTCTGTTTTCATGTTTACTGGCTTGTGGGAGGGATAATTCATCGGACGCTTGACGTCAGATGGCGCCATTTACGTCAAATATGTGTATCATCGTTTAATGACATCTTTCAAATAATGATTGTCAAAATTTCAGAAAAAATGTATTGTGTATTTGTGTTTTAGTAGCTACCGAAAGTAAGCATGGTTGAGTTTTTCGTAAGTATAGAATACAGTACAGATGGGTGATTAGATTCTTGTTTTTGTATAGGAAGACGTGTTTGGAAATCAAAGAAAAACTCAAAGCCGTTTATGGTGATCTTTTACCTTCGATAACCATCGCACATCCGTCCTTGATGAATTATGTCCAGATCACTGGAAATCCATGATATCGTATCAGCAGATCGACGAGTGAAGATTGAGAGATTGTTAAGACCGTAGGCATCTCATTTGAACGTGTGCAATATCGTACACGGATATATGGGCTTCATGAAGCTATCGGCAAGACGGGTGCGGCGTTTGCTCGCTGTGAACAGCAACCGGAATTGAATGACTTCGAAGCAGTGTTTGGACCTGTTTAAGCGCGTTTCTTCGCCATTTCGCGACTGCTGATGAAACATGGATCTATCACTACATGCCAGAAATAAGGAATAGTCAAAGCAATGGAGTTTACCCCGCAAACATTCACCTAAGAGGGCCAAGACGGTTCCATCGACCGCAAAGGTAATGGCCACAGTTTTCAAAAGGCGCAATCTTCATCGACTATTTGGAAAAGGGAAGAACGATCACAGAGCTGTGTTATCCTCAAGGCAGGTTCGACGGCGCATTGAACAGAAAACGGCCCCACATGACGGAAGAAAATGGGCTGTTCCACCACGACAGCGCGCCGGCACATTTGGTGGAATTGGGAATTGGGCTACGAATTACTGCCGCATAGGTCGTATTCCCCAGATTTCGAACCCATGATTCGTTTCTCTCTCCAAATATGATAAAAGTGTCTCGGCGGAAAGAGATTCGCATCGAGCGAGGAGGTCATCACCGGCATTTTGCAGTTGAGTGCCACAAATCTTATTTTTTGGAGGGTTTGACAAAGATGGAATAACTGTAAGAGCACTTGAAAAATAAATCGAAGTAAAAAAAGAAAATTGCCAGCCATAGATACTTATCATTTCTCAATACTTGTAGAATAACAAATAAAATAGACAAATAGCTAAAAATAAAATTACTTTGATTGAGGTTTGAACGAAACAATGGATTCGGAACATCGAAGCATCGTGTGTTTGTTGCGTTAGGAGTGGAAGAAGAAGGAAACAAATCATATTTGCTTGCAATGAAGCTAATTAGAAAAAGTATATCATTCGATAATCGCTACATTTCCTAATGATGCTTTAAGTCTCTTGTGGCAGGCGTTTGTTAGGAAAATGTGTTAGTGGTTTTGTACCATATGCATGTGCAAAGCAATGCTACATGTTATATATGTGCGCATCCAGTAACCGAATTAATTGGTTCAATTTACTCAAGTGTTAATTTGTTGGTAGCGTCAGTAAAATGACGTTTAGACTCTTCCAGACGTCGAAATAAACTCTTGCGATATCAATCAATTAAAGTGTACATAATTGACTCTGCTGTTTAGGTTAAATGATAATCGTTAATTGAAGCCACAGTTCATTCCAAAACAAATAAGTTTATGAAGCAAGATCGCTATTTTCCTCAAATAATTTATTTATAACGTGTAACACTCAGTGTATACTACCAAATCTCTTTCCACAATTCATCCTGAACGACATATAATAATACACTGTAGAATATAATGCACTACCACATAAAATAAATGCAAGAGAAATCCCGAAAACCGAATACGGTCTAGCATAACGGAAATGAACAAGATAATATTGTAACTTCCACTTACGCCTGCTTAAGATTTACAGACGAAGCGACATCTTCCGGCGGCAACTATTTTAATTAATACAACGGCTAATTTAACTAGACAAACACTCCGTCGAGTCGAGTTTCTCGAGTCGAGAATCTTAATCTCGCGACACCCTTACGTCTTACGTTCCGAATACCGGCTATCCTCACTCCCATCACTTCAACGGCCTAACCGTTGGTGTAGGCATTGTTATTTTGGGGCGTTCTCGGATCGAGCGCCGTTGATTAGCAGCCCCGACGCTTCTGAAAGTTATTGTGTAAATCGCGGAAAGACAGGCGAGGCGACTATCATTGGATATGGGAGACGTTTCTCGCTGCAGCTGAATTAAGTCTGCCGGGGAGTTGGAATACAGCTGGAATACCTAGCAAACTACATGACGCGTATTAGGACTTTAGTCAGAAAAGCGTCACACATTTGCACTGCGGCCTTGTTCTTTCGATGGTAATGGCTTATGCCCATGCTACTTTATTTTATTTATTCTATGTTTGTTATAACATTATTTATTATAACACAATTCAGATTCCTTTACTATTTGGATATTGTATATGTTTGACAGAATGATTTTCTGCGATACCACAAGAGACTGTTTTAGGAAAACACTGTTTTCGAAAACGATTTCTGCCAATATTTGGCACGTATGTTCAAATTGAAAGTATATAATTTAAAACTATATAAATATACTTTTGAGATCGTACAACACATCTGATTGTGTATCAACAGACATCCTCACGCACACACAGCTGTTTCGGGCTACCGTTCCTCATCAGTGTACGACCAATGGTACGACGGAGGAATCCCCCTTGTCCGTTCAGTACGCCGTGTCGTCAATTTCACGTTAGTAAAACTCCAGAGACATCTAACGCCCAGCAGCGGACTCATGGAGTAATCTCCATTTGATAACTAAGTTACTAGTTAGTATAGATCCGTGATGGCATGGGATCCTTATCGACCTCGATAAGTATTATTCCAAAAGTATATTTATATATTCTTAAATATATTTATATACTTTTAATTTTCGTCTTTTGATAAATTTTATAAATAACTTAAACAATTACTTTGCAAAATCGTTTTCGATTTCAAACGTGTAATATAGTTAAAATACCTTACATTTTGATGTATCCCTACTTTTGCTCGGCGCGGTATACGCGATTCAATTAGATCTCAAGCGTGTAATAGCCACGTCTCAGGCAATCCAGAGATCTATTAGCACACGCTATGGCCGTCGATGATACCAACGAGTGAGGCTTCTTCTCGTCGTCTCTTGCCCGCTAGTTACTATCACATTGCTCTAGCGTTCCGCTAGGGGGCCCATCCGTCAACGTGTCAAACTTTACCGATGTATTAAAGCGGGGAGGGTACCGTGGTAATATCAAAAAGTTTCTTAATAACATCGCTGCATCGTAACCGCCACGGCTACGCTGTGGCGCGCTTGTGAGGTGGATATTGGGCTTGAAAGTTTTAATTTTTCCGCTTGTGCTTCCTCCTTGCAGAGAAGCAGAGGGTTTTACCCCCCACCTTCGTCCCACTGGTGTGGCCATTGAAGGGGATACGCGTTGCGAACTGGCGTCGGCATCTTACGTTAATTAATTCTTTTTTTCCGGCGTTCTAGCCGCGCTCCAATTAGTTTTTATTGAGCGTCCAAGGCTCGGTCGGTCGTATACAGTGAGCGTCCAAAAGTATACGAACTTTAATTTTATATATATAGAAGTTAGTTGATAGCGTGAGTCTAATATAAAATGTCCCAAAATGTCAAGTGATAACCATATCTATAGAAAGTATAAAATTTCCAAGAGCGATCTTAATCAAATTATCTAAGGCTGTGGTAGTGTATAGTTAACATCTCTGGCGTCTCGTTATCAGGCGGACACAGTGTATATGTACTTTCCAGACATAAAACATTTCTCGTGTCTATAGGGCGTGGATATTAATCTATATTTGACCGTAATAGAATCGTGCAAATTGTAAAAGCGCAAGAACACATTCCCCCTATTAGTTTAATTATCATTTCATGCGTACAACGCAGTGGCTACATTAACACGGTAAGGCCATTATATTTTAAACGAGCAGCGCATTTGTCATTTGATTTGATTGTATGAAATATGGTAGCTCTCATTCGAAGCATTTGAATTTGTGTTTTAAAGCGCAAGTATACCAAAAGCGTCTATAGAATATATATTTATATACTTTATTGTGTATAATCACTATTAACCCGCGATTTTACGTCTTTTCTCTTCCACTGCTGCTTGAGCCACCTACATATATGATCTTAGTTAGTAGTGGGATAAAGTTCACACTCTTAATACATTACACAAAAATAAGAAGGCAGGTTTGGTTATATACCCAGATGCTTCGAGCGGGAAGTACATCGTGGTCTTCACTCTGGGTTTGTCTTGGAATAGGAAAACGGTCAAAGTTATTGCGTCACAACACTTTGAGTAATCCATCAATTATTTATATTTGAATTGTTGTTGAAATCCTATGAACACCAACTCCAAATGTTCCAAATATCTTTGTAAATTCGTCACAATCCAACAGTGAAGCAACTTGTATGCAATAACAATTGCACTAGTCCTTTGAGCATCTTCATTATTTTTTTTTTGGTGTAAAACACACTTTACACTTTTAAATAATGTCTGACCTCTCATTTGATATATGTGGTATTGCAACGGTAATTAGAGTAGGTGAATAGAAGATGTAAATAAAAAGTGTTAGGTCTTATTAAATGCTGTCAAATTCAAGTAGGTTAATACGCGGAACGCTGTATTAACCTTACGGCATACAGAACGCTACCAAGAACTTCCCATAAGTTGGAAGGGAACGATTAATCGGGTGAATGGCAGATTCTTCCCTTTCACCATAGCCACTTAGAGCCATTTTACACTATATCAATTTCAATTTCTTAACGGCTGGCAGGATATGAAATACAGCGTTCCGCATGTTGACCTATTTTATCCGTGAAATTTAAGCTAGAGACTTAGAATTGTCTATTTTTTAATCAGCACAATGATACGTATATCTTTAGATTAATTTCTTTTTTGGGAAACCGGTATTCACGCCTTTTTGCCGTATGCTTTACAAATACAGCAATAAGATTAGATAGATTGTGTTATTGCTTTTCTTTATTTAACCCTAATTCCTTGATTAGCACTTGATAGTGATAAGCCCTCAAATCAAGTAAAGTAGGGTTGCTATTGTCGACACAACACGATGGGAATATCCTCCTCTTCTACTCTGCGCGAATGTGGTTTGAGTTTTCATTTACATAATGGAAGAACAACAAATGCATTTTGCATTAACTCCGGAGATTTAATGGCACGGAGTGGCTAGCGGTGTGGGGTATAGGGTGTACGGGATAGGGCGAACAGTTCGGGAACCGGGTAGGATGGTGGTGGGGATGAGAGAGTGAAGGGCTCGCAAGAGGGAAGTCATTACACAGTCATGACATCTGAGCCAATTTAGTTAAAGTGGTTTTCGTCCTGCAGACGGGCGCTCGGTGACAGGCGCGGTGCGAAGAACCAGCCGACTCGGAACGAAGGCTGAGAGCGCTCCTCGCGGACCGCGACGCAATTAATAGCGATGGGTCGGGCGGGACACTCGCCGGTTAGTATTTAAAATGCTAATCGCCGGATTAATCTGACGCTACGTAAAGGAAAAGTAGAAGCAATTTGTGCGGATTTAGGAATTATACAGAGCTATCTATATACACGATTTTAGATTTTATTCACAGAAACGCATATTACCGCAATCTGATTTTAAAAGCGACTACAGTTGGTTACCCAGATGTACCACGAGGTACATTTTTGAGTCCGTTGTTTTTGTCTGGATACACGAATTAACTTGATTTTGCATTTTAATTATTGATTCACATATTTTTGCAGAAGAATTAACTATGCTTAGTTCTGAAAATGTGCTACAAGGTCCAGTTTTGTGTCCCTTGCTTTTTCTTTGTATACACGATATATTAAAATTTTGTGCTGACAACAGTTTTATCTGATTAAACCAACAATTTGTTTTTGTAAACCTAACAAAAATATATTGTTCAATAGAAGAAACACAAATGTTGGACCAACAATTCCATGTTGTAAAGTTAACAATATTATTTCTTTCCATTATCAAAACTGATTTAACCCAAAGAAAATGTTAACGCAACACGTGTGTTTGCTTAAAGCAATGCAATACATTCAGTTGATTTAAAATGTGCTATATTGTTGCATGAACCAAAATTTGTCAGCAAAAGGCGTTTGTTCAATTTAACAAAAAAAAATAGTTTGACTATATCTTTATGATTTGCGAATAGTCGCAGGACTTGTGATTGGCAATACTTTTAGATTTTCGCGTTCGCTGCAATATTAAAATTAATCGTCTGACACACCCTTCAATCGCTTATTCGCAGTCTTCGTCATTCGTGCGCTTTCTCTACTTTTTGTTACGACCAGTCTTACACACGCGATTAAATTAGTAGAGGGTGCGAAAACCGGGGTAGAGAAGAGATCGTCGTCTCATCGGGACAATCCTCGAATTACGGTCGCACCATTCGTAATTACGCGCCATGATTAATTATTCATTTGGAGCGGCACACAATTCATTTCGAAGAGGCGCAGAAAGAGACAGGGATATCACGCTGACGACTAGCGCCAGACAGAGATGAAATACTCGCGGCTTTACATAATGAAACAAGGTAAATTACGAGCGATGTCTTTAGTTTGCAGCAACTTTTAACGAGCAAATTGCGCGCGCTCTGGCCAGCACTGTAGCAGGGCGGTGTTTTATTAATTAAAAAAAGAGGAAGAGGGATAGACGGTATAGGAGAAGAAGCGAGAAGACTGGAGAGAGATGGAAACTGGCCCGTACCGGGCAGAGACTCGTTCGAACCGAGGAAAGAAAAGGAATTAAGGGATTTTACTAATGAACCAATAAAAGAACGTGAAACAGGAGGGTGGGCTCACATTTCCTCTACCTAGGAGTTATCTCTGGGTTGCTGTCCTGTTATTTTTCTTTATTTTTGTTTGGCAATCGAGTTTTAGTTAACTTCTGATTGCAATTGCGCCATTGCCTTACACAAAATTATTTGGAAAACTACAGTATCTAAAACACAACTTATTTCGACTTTAATGATAATGAATCAGATTCTGACATATTGAGGAACTATTCTCTCTCTGTATGATAAGTTTTACTAATCATTTCTTCATAATAAGTCTTAAACACATCCATAATCAAACCATATTCCCATAAGTAAAACTTGTGATTTTTTTAGGGGCATACGTGGTTTTTTAATGGGATAACAAACACCCTTCTATTAACCAAAATTCTTTTGAGCTGATCACACCTCCAATATTTAATTTTTCACTTTTTCACGGAATCCATATGCTTTATTACTTATTTGGTTCATTTTAAGATTAAAAAAGAATAAAATTGCAACATCCAACACAATATGAAAGCTGACTTTTCCTGATAAAGACGAATATGTTTCCGAAATAGGCTACAAGTAATCATAATAGCTAAGGATGGAAATAACTATTTTTCTATCTTCCAGTGTAAAATGATCATTACGTGAAAACTCCATTATTTTAGAACAGAATATACGTTCACGCATCTTGGCATCGATACATGGTAATGTGCTTAAAATCAAAAGACCAAATCGCATTAATTACTAGTTACTCACAATATATAATGTTATCCTCTAAGATTAGACCCCTTAGCTAATTCCCGATTCTTGGAGCGCTGGCGATGTTTTAATGCATTCCGATCCCTTTCGCCGTCGATCTGATTAACGTAAGTGCTGTAAAGCGAAATTTAAAAAAAAGAGGAAACTCGTTACTCAAGCTGACTAGATTGCCGTCAACATGGAATGGCTACGACTCCACCCGCCTCCTTCTAAATGTACTTTAGTACCATGCATACGTAAACCAGATGAAGGAGGGGAAGATAATTTAAATAATTATTCCTCGGTAGACGATTTTAAGATTAACTCATCTTTAATTCATAAAATTGACCACAGAATTGACTAGGAGGTAAGCGGTGAATTAAGTGGGACTTGTATACTACAAATAAGGAGTTTCCGCAAATGATTTTGTTAAGATAGGAATTAGTTTTTAGTATAATTTTAAAATGCGTAGGAAAAATATGGAAATAAGGGGGAACAGATAACGGACTCTAAGTGTTTCTTATACAGGTACATTACCTCGGGTCAGAAACTCATCAATTCTTTTTATGTTCAGACTACCAGTTTGAAGTGTTCTGTTCTTCCGAACAAAATAGAGTATTATTCGCCTACTATGTATCGGCAATTTAACGAGAACCATTCTACGGCTTCTTAATCTCGTTGCTTAACGTTTTAGTTATTTCATCTAGACGCGTCGTTATCTAAGGCTTCTTTTTACCCTTGGAATTTTCTTTCAATGTCCTGCCGGCATTTAATTCGATTAATACCTTGTATTCTAGTTACATAATCTAATAAACGTTGTAAATTTTTTTGAAATAAGCGATCTAGGAAACATGACGATAACAAAATCGTTACTAGTACAAAAACGAACATATAGTTGCTCATAACACTAGGCAGACGTTTAAAATCGTTTAACGTCTAAATTTGTACCCGATTCAATCAAAATTATTCCTGAATCATTGATTAAAATATGACAAAATATCGAGAGGTTAAATAGACTTTTTGAACTCTCAATATTTCCATATACTTTACCAGTTCATTAAAAATACGTCATTTTAGAAATTTACAATATGTTTCTGTTATTTTGCACGACACTGTACGCACATATTTCATAAGATAATCGCTATATTCATCTAGAAATTACTCAATTTTGTATTATCAAGGCTTCCCCAAGTCGGCCGGATTTACCTCCAAATCAAATATTAACCGTCCAAGAGATGCCGAACGTCGCTTCAACCTTATCCGGAGGTAGAAGACGTTCCGTTGCGACCACTGCGTCTCGCTCGCGGAAATTAACAATAACAATTTAGGTAACCACCTACGTGACTACGGATCATATTAAATTTATCGAAATAATTATCTGGAGGTCCCGAACCCCCGTCTCGGGCCCGGCTGCGGCCTGATCTCATATCCGGTCGAATCTTAAGTAAACTGTCTGTAAGCGGCTTGCATTAATTAATAAGGAGGACTGCTAATTGCTCTGGGACCGAATTACGTTAGGTATCTATGGTGTAGTTTAATGTTGTGCCTTATTACTGCGGATGCGTCGTTTCGTAAGGGGTACTTACCCCGCCGACCCATCCCATTTCATCTAAATGTGTATGCTCTCGCGTGTGGATCCTTTGAGATGGTGGTGCATGTGTCTAATACATGGGCATATATCTAAGAATAATCTTCGTTGATATATACAGGTTGCCCTAGATTTCAGTGCCCAACTGACCACTCTTATTGTACAAAAGTGGCACTGACTTGTCTCTACAGGAACGAACAAATTGTATTATTCTTCCATGCTCTGCAACAGTGACAGGTGCACTAGCCAGCAATACCACGATATGAAAATGACTCAAGTATAAAGTACGTATTAGGAGTTCCACAACTTTTCACCTCAGGAATCTCCTTACCAAAATTTTGTTTTACTGCGTGTCAAAAGAGTTAAAGAATATTTTTAAAATTCAGGATCATAACGTTTCCTTTGCATCATCTAATACATTACAGAATCTTCTAGGCAATCCAAAGGATAGACCTGAGATTTAACAAAATCCTGGAATATATAAAATTACTTGTAATGACTGCGATAAAAAATATATTGGGCAAACAAGAAGACCTTTAATCAATTAACAATTAGCTCATTTTAGACATAATAGACCTAATAAATCAAGCGTTGTCTAAGACATTTTGTATTCCGGTTATAGTATTCGTTCAAAGAATCTAAAGTTGTTAAAGGTTGTTTCGTCAATTTGCGAATTAGATGCTTATGTTTACTTATAAAAATAAATATCAACTTATAAATTTAGAGGATGATGGTCAGATACCAATGTTTTCATAATTTGAGTCGTTGACGAAACGTTTTCTACCAATCTATGCGGATTTTAATGCTTCTATCAAAGACAAACAGTAAAAAGAGCAGTAGCCTCAAAATCAATCCCTGGGATACTCCAGATGGTACAGAAACTTCGAAAGAAGCAGTGTTATTGATAACTACTATCATGACGCAAGCCAATCGTACATTGTGCCTTTTAATCTGTACTTTCGAAAGAATAAATTATAAGTAACTAGGTTGTCAGAAGGTCAAATGTGTTCGACAAATCCTCGAACAGATTCATATTCTTTAGACCGTTATCTAAGTTATGGGGCCAGAACTAGCCCTAGGACACAGATCCTAACTAACTTCTTATTTCAAGTAAGTACTACGCGTTTTAGTCGTGGACTTGTATTAAACTTGAAGCTACTTAAAATACACATAAATCTTATAACAGATGTTACCAAGATGTTTGCCAAGTTCTTTTTTTCCTGTTTTATGTGAATAAATCAAAATTATACGAATAACAAACAGATCATTGCAACGTTTCAGTACGGGAGAATGTAGACAATGGTAAAGGAACAGCGAAGGTATAAATGAATAATAAGAACACTCAAGGATAATAGGAGGTAATGGTAGCCAATGGTTTCGCTTTCTACTTTCAGTATGAACTGTATCCCCTGCAGTTTCGCCGTATTCCTCAAGGAATATGCCAGAAAATGGTGCCGCGCTATGGCAAACGCCCGGACTTAGAAAAATAGTTTAAACTGTATACTAAGCGATGCAAACATTTGTTTTCCAAATACATTCCTGGCCCTTCCTATTGCCTTTCGGAACTTACTTTCTGAACATGCCTCTACGAATTTAACATAACCTTCTGGACAAGCCTAACATATTAGAGGTGTACAAGCTAAAATAACGTACCTTAAGACAAGATAGGAACATGTTGCTGTTACCAAATTACTACATTACAAATTCTGACAAACTGTTTTGAAGTAACTCTAAGTAAAGTTTACCAGTTAGTGTTTCTATCCTTTCACAGAAATTCTAGATTTCAAAATTAGTTCATAAACTTCTTTGATTATCCTTTACTCTCTATCATCGCCGTATATTTCTTTTAAGGTTTTATACAGCTATATATATACTTGGGAGTAGATCTTGACAACGCTCAGAGTGCATTTTCTGATCTTGTTTACCATATATATCACTCTTACTCGAAAATAATAGCGAATCCGTGTAGCGGTCTATTAGTAAAAGGATTTATTTTCATTTCGGTACTGCGCAAAAAACGCGCAGCACTGCTCAATACCCCCACCCCCACGCGGGCTTTCTTCTTCTTTGCTTTCTGACGGCGACCACTACAGTCGTAAACAACGTCTAGAACCGACGACGGGATACTGCAGAAAAAACACACCGCGCCTTGAAGTATACCTACGGCACTGTCTTCCTTAAACACCGACTAGTGCATTAATGTCAGGGCAGTGGGTGTCACATAACTTTTCTGCACCTGCTTCCACCTCTTCGAGACGTGTATAGAAGTTTTAGTTGCTGGCGGGGGCTATTTTGATAAATCATTGTAAATGGGATTGTCTTGTAGGATTATTGCCGAGATTCAGAACGTTCCAATTTCTATTTTCATAATTACCGACCGTATTTTGTCTCTTAACATATCTAAATTTGAACCAATGTAATTACTTTCATACTCATTTTTCTTTACATATGCCCAAAAGTAATAGTCCATAGTTGTTAAGTCTGGAGAACGATATGACCAATGCATTTGTCCAGAACGTCCGATCCATCTTCGGGGAAATTGATGATCAAGCCGATTTTAATTAAATTTGACACCAGACTACCACTGATTTGCTGCTGTTGTGTCGTATTGCAGTCATCGAATTCAACTTCAGCGATACCACCATTTTGTAGCTGTGGTGTCGTCGTAAAGCGGTACGTGTGAGTAAGTGGCTACTGCTAGTAGTAGTCGCCACCAGTGGCTCAAGTCAGCCACAAGTCGTCACCACTTTTCTCTATGAATGACTGCAGTCATCATAGTCATTCGCCCGATAAATTCCCAACTGAAACCTCTTATCGCACTGTTGTTAATAAGAAGAGGGTGCAGTCAGCGTAGATTACGAAATCATCGTCGCTATTAGACAAACCCAAAACAGACTACTCGTCTGAAGCAGGGACAATTTTATTCGCTGTTTGAAGATCGTAAAACACAAAACGAAAAGTTTTTCAAATATATTCGAATGAGTTCGGAAACATTTAATGAATTATTATTGTTGGTGGAAGATTATTTGAAACGGCGAGACACAAATATGAAACAAACTGTACCTCCTGCAGAAAGTCTTTACTGTTACCACAGCCTACTCCCGTGGAGGCATTAGTATAGAAGATTGAAGCGGTACTTGATGATAAAACCCATAATACGTCTGGGATAACTACAAAATTTGTACATTTCTGTATATCCCAAAGGGATCCAATGTTTCTGTTCTAATATCCAATTTAACACCTTCGTGAATGCTTCTCAGATTGGATAAAAGAGATAACAAAAAACTTCTATCCGGATCATCCCCTTTCTTGGGTTACACTTTTCCTAATATTTCCCAATAATTCCTGCTCTACCTTTTCGACGTCTTTCTGAAAATTTCTTTTGGCAACACTTGCCGTAGCCGGGAGTAGTAGCTATGGCGAAGGCTTTCTCATCTTCGTTGTAGCTGATTAGAATTCATTTATCGATGCGGCCCATCTACTGCAAGAATGATTGTAAAGGAGCCCCCCAAGTTATATTTAATAGATTTAATGCAACTAGCATACCAAAACCAACCGAATCCACTTGAGTACATACAGCGAAAGTATTTAAAAAACAAGCTAACTTCCCCATCTGTCTAAGAGCAATGGATGGGAAGCAGATAAGTATAATTCAACCTCTAGATAGTGGATCCTTGTAATGTAACCACAAGCATCCTTTTCCACTGTATTACTTGCTATTTGCGACATAAACTATATGTTTACTTTTGTTGACATTGGATTATATGGTAAAGCTTCAGATATAGGTATACAAAGAAAGTAGGTTATTAAAAAAATCAAGAAGAAACACTCAACATCTCACCACCCAAACTTATTTCCAGAACTTCTGCTTTATTCGTTTGTTGGCGATGAAACATTCGGTATATCAGAGTATGTGTTACGTCCTTATTCTGCGAAGCATTTGGATCACGTAAAACATGTATTTAATTACAGACTGTCTGACAGAGTGCACCTTCGGAATACGAACAAATAAGTGGAGTCTATCGGTCCTTAAACGCCGCATCTTGTGTTTTGCACAATTTTGGACGGACTGGAAAATGTAGAGGTCGTCCATATGTTAATCCTACAATTAGTCGCTACTCGAGATAAATTCAAACATTATTTCCTGAGAGAAAAGCTAGTACTCGTTTTGCAAGAAACATATTTAGGCTTGTAATTAACACACTTGAATGAAAAACATGTACATATATAGAAATAAAGGCAACCAGTTCATCTGTAATATTTTTTGTTTTCATTTCTTTTTTACCAAAACTTGGAATAAATCTCAAACACTTCTTTCCAGGATTTTGTTTTTTCTGCTCTATTATTATATAAGACGGAACGCATTTCCCAAATTGCCGAACGTACCTACTTCAATTTCTGATATAAACATATCTGATATTTTGATTACTTTGACACAAAAGCGGAAGAAGAAAAACTGTAATACCGTGATGTTCTCAATGCTTGATAGTTAAGGCATACAGGTGCACATCATAAAGTTTTATGCAAAACAACCTACTTCACAGGATAATTTATTATTGGATGATAGTGCCCTCGATTTACGTGATATATTTATTTTACAATCATCATTTATTCTAAGAATACTAAATAATGTTTTGTTACATTTATTACAATGTTTTATTTTATTTATTTTGTAAATCACGCACATTTATTCAATTTTTGAGCATATTTTCATCAAAATGATATGATGCGTATATTCCCCATTCTTCAGTGCAACTAATTCGAGCTTTATTTTTCATTTTTTAATAAAAGTATTATAAAATACAAAATAAGAAAAGCAAGGAGCGCTTACTATTACTATAAATATTTCTATGATAAATAGGATACGAATATAATGATCAACTATTGTCGTAATGAAAATCACAGCATAACCTAATTTTACCAACTACACACACCATAGCTAAATGCATAAATCCTAGATCGAACGTTAATTAATAATTATTAAGGACCATATACGATGGATACGATGATAGGGGTATGGGGTTGACATATCAAACTATTAATTAATAGCATATCTCCGTCTGTTACCGCTCACGTTGTCGGCAAACTCGCTCTTTCAGATTGATCCATTATCGTTAGCCCCATGTTAGTCCTGTCTGTCAGCGAACAGTATTAAAGCAAGTGACGTATGACACTTTGGCTGTCTGTCTATTCCCAAAGCTTCGGGAGAGAGCGTTAATCACTATATTAGGGGAGTATGTAGTTGGAAATAGGAGTTTCCTGCGTGTGGATGTCGAGATGTAACGGATTTGGATAGGAATTTCACTGGTTCCTTTGACACCTCATGGGTAAAGGAATGAAATTTTAAGCATGGATGGATCTAGTAGATTTGTTCGATATATCGTATCAACTTTTCTTTTGTATCATATATATAGCTTAGATAATCCTTCTTTCTTATTAAAAGTATAGAAATTGTTATAAGAAATGTTAAAGTATTTAAACATTTTGAAGCAAATTATTGCTACAGGAATTGTCTTACAATCAATATAATGACAATTTCAATATTTTAGTAGAAGTTTTAGATTTACTTGTTTGCGATGAAGAAGAAAACTGGTGCTACTTTATTTTAAAAAAGTCGTTGGTTTTAATTATCATAAAATAGTATCAAAATATATAGTGTAAGTTATATTCCAATGCTTGCAATCTTTGGCGATTTCATTGGAGGAATTCTATAACTTGAAAGAAATTATGAGCATTGTTTTGATATATTTCATATATTTTTTTGTTCGAATCTTCCTTTCTCTGAGCTATCCCAAGAACTGTTTGCCCAAAGACCTAAAAATTACTTCGGTGGAAGACACTTTAAAACAGCAAATCTAAAAATTACTGTACAGTTTACCTACCTTAAGTCACCTTAGTATCTAAACCTATTACAATCATTTTGCAATAAAATATTGTAAAATCTACAACACACAGTTGTTGTCACAATAATTAACGGCGAGTTGGGTGAACTTTACCACAATTATGTTAACCATTACAATGTTTATTTTTATCAGTGCTGTTTCTCTGCAAAAAATAAACTTATAAAATTAATTAAAACAGCAACAGCTTCCAATGGCTTCACAAATTCCATGATTTCTTTTTCAATTCCAGATCTATAGATTCTTTTCTGTGGAAGTACGTGATCTATTGTAAATGACTTGCAATTCGAGGTGGAACAAGCAATTTTTGGTGAGAAAATAAAAAAATTCAAGACATTTTAAGACATTTAAGAATCCAAAAATTATTACTACTTGATCAACTACACGTTACCAAACACAAAAGAAAATATATTGGTAATGCTCGACCATCCAACTGGATTATTTTCACGACGAAACTTTAATTTCGAAAAGTCGCAAAAACTTCCACCGTCCCACAACTCCTCACTTCACGACCCAATTCCCTCCGAACAGCCAAAAGTGCATAACATTGTTAAGAGCCGCGATCTGAGCCGGCGGAGGCAATAAATAAAACTTACGAGACTGTGTACGCCTCGCCCTATTTCGTTCGGGCGTATAAAAATCAGATCGCGGCGAGGGGCGGACAGAGAGGGAAGGGTTACGATATAAAATTCTAATATAAAAGGGGATACGATCCGGCGGTTTACCGGAGAGTGAAGCAGGCCAGCCGACGCTATCTGGCGACGCTAGTGTGTGGGTGGCGGCGGCGGGCAATCGATGCCCGGCCGGTATATGCAAAGCGTAGCGCGCGGTCAGGACTAGGCCCCACTGATTTTCAAAGCCAATTTATAAAACTCGATAACGGAAGGCATCGGAGAAGTTTACGCTGTCGCGTGGATCCTCTGTTCGATTCCCGCTGAGCTAGCGTCGTCTTGGCTGGAGTGGGATGGATGTCAGGCGACGATATACATATATCTTGTATATCCGTCCTTTTTCCTTTTTACTCGGGTTTGAATCTGCTACCCGTTCAAGTAACCTAAGATTACAGCATTTATTTTCTTAGCACGCAAAGGTATGTACATACACAGGGATATTTTTTTAAATAAGGAAGTAAATAGTGGCGCTGTGATGGAAACCGTATTGTGGTAGAATCCCGAAAGCCCACGTTTTCATTCTTCCAACGTCAATGTCACCAAATCGATTATGAGCAATTTTTTGAGCAAAACATATACAGAACGAAATGGTCGTCGTAATATTAAATTAGAGCAGATTAATATAATATGTAAACAAAGAGTGTTGGGACATACAAAAAGAAATCAAATCAAGGTAGGTCAACACGTGGAACGCTGGTCAGCCTTATGACATATCAGATTGATGAGAATGTATTAAGGAGAATATATAAGTAGTATTAAGGAACATGTAGTATAAGAGAGATGTAGAGCTTGGATACTACATTAATGATGTTGTTATGTGGCTGTTAGTTATGATTGTTATGTTGTGTAGTGTAGTAGGTATATCTGCAGTTGAACAAATAAAACTATTTACTATGGAGTCGTTGCATTATTATGAATTGGTGTCGTGGGTTTCACAAATATAATCACACAAAAACACACACACACTCACATGGAGATCATGCCGATCGTTCAAAACCAGTGAGTAAAATAGTGCAAAATAGTTCTAAGTATCGATAATCTACAGGACGTTTTAGTATCATTCCGCTATGCTTTCTGATCTTGTTAGAGGTCCTAAGGAGAGATGACCTTCAAGATATGCAGTCGAGTGTATACGAACTGATGTACCAGTTTGTTAAGAGTAACTGAAGAACTTTTTAGCACGTTCAGATATATTGTTGTGTTTCAAATTTCTAATAATATACTTTATTAATAAATTTTGAATAACAATGATAATTACAAACTTAGGTTCGGTTGTATGTACATGTCAAGTTGACACGTGCCTGGCATTTTCTGAAAAATTAA
>JARFOC010000645.1:867459-923524 GCA_031763485.1 Osmoderma eremita
CAACGAAATGAGTACCTTTACTGTATCTCAAGTTAAAGATCGGTGGCAGTACTTAAAGAAAAGATATATAAAGAAGAGAGACAATATGTCTGATAAAGCCACAGGATGTGAGAATGTAAAATTTCAATATTATGATGAGATAGATGAATTGCATGTCTAGCATCTTCCTCCAAAGGTTCTGCAGGTAAGGTTGCATATTATTAGTTGAAATATAAAACAAAAGAGATGTATTATAGATAAGCAACAACTTTTAGGACGTTTCTGAAGATTCTGATATATCGGATGCTTTGGAAGATACTGCTGAACCTTCACCCAAAATGCGCAAAATTAACGATAAACCCGTTTTGAAGAAAAATGATATCTTGTTAAATTTTTTAAATTATTTTTTTTTGTTTTTTTTCTTACAATACCACCTACTGGTTCCTCGTCATCACTATCACTTTCACTGTCTATTTCCATTACTTCTTCCCAAAAATTTTGCACCAAAAGTAGAATAAGAAATATTTTTTCAAATTTGTTACTTGCCATTGTCAAATACATAGACTAAATATTAGAAACTATTACTATCCAGCAAAACGTTCAGAAATAACGCTTCCCGAGCAATATATTTTTGGGAACAACGTTTACTCTACTTTGGTACAGGTGTACTATTACCAACGAATTCTGAACGCACTCCAGCGTGCACGTGCAAGTGCGTCATTGCAATTAGATGCCATGGCGCAACATTCCGAGCATTCTCTATTGAAATATATGAGGGATTTTATATTCGACTGCTCACTACGTCCCCAAAACTCTATACCAACTATACGTCCAGATGGGCTCAGTGTCCTTACCACCTTAATGGGTAAAACGCTAGTGATTTCGGCAACTAGCTTTCCATCCCCAGTAGAACCTACAAAATGTTAGAGGTAGTACCTTGGGAGATATGCTCTCCCCCGAAAAACATTCGAAAAACCCCTCTCTTATATAGGTATTAAAGTATATAATGTTATTCCTGCGGAACTTTAGGTGAAGAGTTATAGTGTGGTTTTATATATTATTCGGTTCTCTTCCAGAGACAGTTGTGATTTTTCATTTATTAATCAAAACATAAATTAAGGAAAAGTAGAATAACTTATATTGCAGGGGGGAGCTCTTAATAAACCATTTTTTATAGTATAAATAACATTCATTTTGTGTTTTTCAATCATACGAATTCCAAATAAAAAGTTCTCAAACGATAATTGTGTTAGACTCCATCTAGTTATTTGAGACGTTAGCTCGACTCTTCTGTATGCAAATTTACCCAAGAAAACTTCCGTAGACAATCCCAGAATTCCCGCCATGTCTACCTACATACCTCCGTGCCCCTCTGGCATATTCAATTAACCGACCTGTATTCTGCAAGGGAAGACGCGGACGGTCCTGATCAGCAGCGCCATATACGTGCGTGTCTTCGCCCTGTGTGGTGTTTGGTGTCTGTGGGACGTAACATAGAAAAGAGAAAAAATCGTCCTCGATCGGAGGAGGCGCGATATTAGAATTCAGCCGTCGAAAATAATAACGAAAACCGCGACAGAGAGTCAGCGCCGCCGTTGGCCAAATAGAAAAGGCAAACGAAATATCTCAGATGTATAACTAGGTGAAACAATGTGTTTCGACGCGGCGGACGCGGAAATAAATGACAGTACTGATCGAAAACGTGACGGGCATTCGGAAGGAGGGAAGACCCGGGAGAATGGCGGAGTTCTTGCTATCATCTTGAGTGTGGGGGAAAGGCAGATGCAGGCAGGCGAAGACGGTGTGTGTCTGCCAACCGAAGATTCTGAGGCTGCGTTTAAAGTGTAGCGTTTAGGAAATGGAATTGGGAAAGGGTGAACCTTGGGACTCTGAGGGACGCAGGACCTAATCGAGTTTCCGGAAATTTGCTAGACATTGGTACTGAGATTATACACATAATAAAAAGCAATAGTCAACACCGAAGCAATACAGATGATAGGGTGGCCAGGATATTTCACCAGGAAATGCGGGCACGTCACATTCCAGGTGTCAAAAAGCAAATTGACGTTGAAAATCCAGAATTGAAACTGCTTGGGCCAGACCGACTTACACGAATAGAACAATACCCAACAGCGCACCAGATATTGTGCTAATGGAGAAAACCAATAATATCGCCTACACCATTGATATTGCTGTACCGAAAGCTGCTGCCAATATGGCAAGAAAAATCTCAGCATATATATCACCGGAGAAATATCGAACACATTAGATCTGGCACTCGAAGATTTCAATGTGTCGAGGAACCTATACATCAAGATGCAGCCAATCAGTGGTATAGTATTAAATACTTAAGCATTATTAGAAAGGTGATAAGAAACTTTCGATCAAAGTCATTCAGCCTTCTAAGACGCTTGCTTATTTCATTCATGCTTATTTACAGTAACACCTTTGTTTATTATTATCGGTATATTATTATCGGAAAGGATTATCTCGGGAGAGGACAGCTAAAACCATACTCACTTTATATATCCATCTTTAACAAATTTTACTTAATTTAATTGGTCATAAAGGCATATGAGCCCCAGAGAGCAGTTCTCAACGTTTTCGACAGTCCTGTATATATCTGGAAGTATTATAAGTGCGTGGCCATCTTTTAGATGAAATTCGATCCGCCAGCGAACATACTGTTGTCCATACTCGCGTGATACCCACAGAATGAAGACATGAAACCGTAAACTCAAAGCTGAGTATCGTATTTTCGCTCATAAGATATATTTTATGTTTACCTCACCTTACACGTAATCTGAACACTTGATTTTCTGCGGTCGGTAAGCATAACATGCGTTCAGTGATCTGTCAAACCTTTTTGTACAAATTTTGCTGAGGAAAACTGAAAGTTAACATAACATTTCTGAGTGTAATCAATTTACTTGAAATTTAGACTATACCCATAGGTATATAAGTAACGTGCGACGAAAGCTTTTTCTCGATTCCAATCTCTTTTTATAACAAAAATACTTATTACCACACCAACAATTAATCAATACCTAGTAATTATTTTCGACGAATTACCAAATTTACATAAAATACACCGTCTTCAAGATCATTCATCATCGCATTGATAGCTTTATGGGTTTTTGGCGAAATTAGTAGTATTATGCGATTCAATAATTTTATACGACACTGTATATTTTCGTCCGTGACGTCGCCGCGCACGGACGCCGCAGACGCCGTGGGGAGCGCCATCCGGCCGCCCCTGATTACTGATGGACGAGATAGAGGCAAATCGACCTCCAGTTTCGGAATTGGAAGGTTGGAAATTGAAAAAGCCTACAGATAGAGACGACGGGCAGGCGGATAGTAGAAATATTACCTTGCGGGTGGAAGGAAGGGGTGCGGGTCGGAGGACGTGAAATATTATTGGAAAAACTCCTCTTGCGCATACCCCTTCTTCTGGCTCACGACATCCGATCCTCGCAGTTTTCCAACGCTGCCCTTTATAAAGTGATGATGATTGCTTATGTATTTCATTTTACTAATACTCAAAAGAGACCCTAATTACATGACAAATCTATATTTTCGCGTTAGATATCTATGTAAGTATACAATTTGAAATTAACATAAAATAGAAAGTCAACGAAGTCAAATACTTGGGTTGCATCATCAAAGGCAAATGAAACAACAGCAAACACATATAAAATGGAGCTAAAACAGCCGCAAGTTTATAACACCTATTAAATAGAGGTTTTACAAGTAAAAAAGGGATATCTATGTCAACAAAAATAAAGGTTTTCAATTCCGTCTTTTTATCCATGCTTACTTGGGGCTCAGAATCCCGGGTATTATTCAAAAACCTTAAGAGCAGAGTATTCACTGTCGAAATTATGATTTTCCGTATACCCTACGGGTGGAAAGGACACGAACAATATATATACTATATGTCAAATGTGAATTTCTGATTAACGCCAATATCACACAACTGCGTATATAATTTTACATTTCTTATTAATGTTCGTGCAGTTTGATTTGTTGAGTGGATTGAGTGGAATTTTGAAAATATATAAGTTACTATATAGGCTGTTTGTGATTTTGTTTTCAAGGAGTGATTAAACATCTTAAAATAAGGTCATTATCGTAAAAATATTTTAACAAGTTGCATAATACAAAAGATATTAATGTTAAAAAAATCCATTTTTTATTTTTTTTAATTTTTAAGTGGTGATTAAGCATATTAATTTAAACATTTTTTCTATGTTTTTCATCGAATGCACTTCACACTAGTTATTCAAAGTTGTCGCCGTGTTGTTGAACGCAAAGTCTTCAGAACATACATCTCAACTATTCAAGAACTTTGTTTTTATTCCATACACCTATTGAACAATTGTCAGGTGTTGCTGTTCAATAATTTGGTGAGAAGACTTCACACTCTGGCAATCACGTCTATTTGCAAGTGACGTAACGTTTAATCGTTCCATAACTTCATCCAAGTTAGCACTATGTGGGGATAATTTTAAAACAATCCCAGTCATTTTAAGTAATTATTATTAAATAGTTATGTCCTACATGTTTGAAATTCTCAAAAAGAAATTAAACGTATTTAAGATGAAGAAGCAATCTGAATATACAGTCCACAAAGCAAGAGCATCTGTTTTTGTTTTCAATTGCTTCAACGGAGTGTGCTGGAAATGGTTGCGCGAAGAAGCACCGAAATCTGTAGCAGTTTTGAAATTAGTGTTTCCAGGGACTGGACACTCATTCTTGCCGTCCGACAGAGTACAGCTTCAAGTTAAGTCCTGAAGAGTATAATAATATAAAATCAAAGTGCTACTGTTATCCATCTAGGAGAGAACTAGTATGTTTTCGACTGGCGAACGGAGGTTACAGAGACCTAAAGACTCCAGGGTCTTTGCACTGCTCATTCAGGCACCAGCATTCTCCTCAGGTAAGAAGTGTAGTATAAGTATAGTCTTCATGCCTTTAAATCGGTTACCAAAAGAGGCTATAAAGTTACATATCTAAAACCCAAACTAACAGAAAAGGATCAAATTGCATTGAATCGATAAAATTAAGAGATGTAGATATATTGCTTGGTAAACACTATGGAAAAGATTGGGGATCTATAGAAAATCTCATGTACTATTGAGAACCTCCTGAAGAAGTCCTCAATGTAGAAGCTGCAGAAGATGTACCCGAAGAAGCTAGCACATGCGAATATGTGAAACAGTTGCCTGTTGTCGTGGTATAACTATATCAATGTCACAAAGGTTAATGAGTTTGTAAGCAAAATGGTTTTAATTTAGTTGCAATCTTGTTTAGCGTTGGCTGAAATTAAGGTGCCTTTGTAAGTTAAGTTATATTGGAATATTATTTATCTTGCTCTACATTATCTTTAAGTTAGCGTTTATATTAATGTAAGGAAACAAACTTATTTTATGCGGTTTTTCAAATTATTTTCTTCTTATTATAACTGAGGCCTTTATATTTTAGTATCAAAAACGTCAACATTCTTAGTATAGGATCAATTTCCGCAATATCTAAATTCAATTAGCAATTTATAGGGAACTTGATGATTTCTCATTATAAGTGATAGCATATATTTGCTACTAAACTATTTTGAAATATTGTGGTGCATAGTCCAATTAGACACCTACTCATGAAATCAAGTAATCGTTTTTTGATCTTCCTGAAAAGTGACAAATATGGATGTCGCTTGCTTTGCTAACCGACCCCTCGTATGTGGGATGATTGTGAAACTACTGCCAAAAAGATCGGCAAGATCCCAGACAGTTTCAAAGGAACTTATAGGATTCCCGTCGATTCTGATGTATGTTACATTAGAAGATTTATCAATGATAAGCTTCCGTTTATTGTTATCTCTCCATTCTGGTATTAGAGCCAAATTATATTGCAAAAACTGTGTTTCACTCGGCCCAGAGATGGCAGTAAATTTTTATATCGTCAGCGTTTGCAAGTTTGATGCAGTACAATCGTAAGAGTGTTTCAGAAGCATAATTACTCTTTATAAAATTAGATTACCACAAGAAGATTAAAAAACTCGTAATGAATGAAATAAAAGAGAACGTAATGCAATTTATCCGAAGTACTAGCATCAAAATTCAACATTACAGACGCTTCGTCTTTTATAATACACATTTTGTTTAATTAATTTGAAGTAAGCGGCGATTTGTAGAAGAAAAGAGAAAAACAGACAAAATTCGGATAACCCGTGACTCCTAAACGGATTTAATAAAGTTTAATGACAATGCGACGAACAAAAAGAAATAGGAATAAACCCTATAAAAACTGACATTCCTCTATCGACTAGTGGTAATTGATAATGACGCCGATATTTGCACAGACTACGGACGTACGGAGCGCCCTCTACGCTCCCGGAATACACTCAACGGCGCGCTACACGGTACTTGATGAGTTTAATCAACGTTTCGTCAATATCGCTTCCATTTAATTACGCCCGGTTTGTCGATTGGGTTTCCGCGTGGCCCCGTTTCGTAAATGAAGCCTTGTAGACCGAATTAGGCAGTCGTATACTTCCGTGGGACGTCTATCAAATATCCATCAGTACAACTATAGCACTACATGCATACACGCTATCAAAACTTTAATTGGTTAAAATTGATTTGGTAGTAAACAATTCATGAAAGAACAGGTCTCTAAATATCCATGTATTTTAATATTACGAGTAGATTTTTGTTACATACTGCCGAATATCAGCCAAGCTATTCTATAGCTAAGTACTTAGGAAAACCTTACCATTAGATCGGGAGTTCCATACGGTAGTGTTATAAGTCCTTTACTTTACATACTCTGCACGACCGCTTTTCAAATATCACCAACATCATCTCCAGCATTGATACCATTTGCCGATGGTACAGTTATTTTTCCAACCAATCGAAGCATCGAACAAATTCATTTAAACAAAATTCAAAATTGAACAGAAAAGCGGCAAATTAAAATAAATGAAGTAAAATCTGCAAATATTTAGGTGCACGGCCAAATTGTCTAAAATAGGAAGCAAATAGCATTGAATAAATAATAGATAAGAAATTTCTTTTATATAAGATCATTACCAAACGGATTTGAACTTTAGATCTTTGACTTAGTGTTGCAGTAAGTCAAATATAACCCTTATTCAAATGATGACCGATGCACCCTGATACATATCAAACCTAACCTTACAATAACGGCCTAAAGCATCAGGTGAAACCGGAACGTCCTATTCCTCTGTTAGATCCATCGAATAATAGGAAGTTGGAAAGAAATTCGCCTGCGAGGAAAATGAGAACTCATCGCTGGAGGAATTGAAACTGTGCATCTGAACTGTAAGGCGGTTCGATAACCAACTCATTTGTCCTACCCCAACACTTCTCTCCAATTATAGTGCTATTTCTGTTTCTTATCTGAAAAATACTTTTATAACTCACTCCTAGAATCTTGTCTTTGTAGTCATATATGCGGTGTAATGAATTTCCATCACACGAGTTTTGTTCCAATTCTGGGGGTTCCTCAGTGGTCAAACTTGGATCACCTTTTATTCAATCTATATATTAATGATTTATTGCCCAGTTCCTGCTGATGGTGATGACATTGAAATTATTTAATAAACTATTCATCGACAACTCCTTATTACGTCAGTCTAAAGATGGTAAAACATTAATGTCCATAAATGCTATGTATTTTCGTATAGACCTACTTCCAAACCCTTCAATTTCACATATAGGATTGGTAACCGTTGCCTTGAAAATCAGTTATTGCAAATTTGGGCGTTGTCTTCGATATGGGCATTTCATGTTGCTAAAGTCTGTTCCGAAGCTTCAAAATCTTTGGGATTCGTAATTCGTGCATCAAAGCAGTTTCATGATATTATTCTATTTAACATCTTGTATAAAGCATTTGTTCTTTCTAAATTTGATATGGTATCCTATCTAGGCTTGTGGCCTATAGAATATTATAATTCCGAATGGTAATTGTTGCAGAATGTTTGAAGAGAAAGTAGAAAGGAATTTCATAACTATGGTTCGGCGAGTTTAGGCCAAAAAACCTAAAAATACCTCCTACTCTATACCCTGTCTTCAGTTCCGCGTGTAGGCGTATGTTTTTCTAAATAGTCATATCTATGTAGCTCAAGTAGAAACGTGGTAGAAAGAAAAACCACAAATCGCCGAGCAATACAAATTATTAATATCCAATTGGAGAAATTTAATTTAAAAATTCCATTACTCTCTCCTGCCGAGCCCTGCTCTAGAATCTATCGCAACGCATACACATACGACCGGAACGAGAGGGCCGAGTTCTCTTTGGCAGGGGTGGGTGGAAGGCCGATATACATCGACTGAAAACGAATTAGGAACGCTAGGGGTGAGGTGTAGAGGACGCTGTACGCTACACATAAATACGCGCCGGCTATGTTTGCGTTTTATTAACTTTCTCGTTTTTACCAATTTACGTTGTGTTTACACTGCCGGGGGATTTCCATGCGAATCTATGTTAAGATCTAAAATTGAAAAATTAGGCGGAAGATACGAACGCAAATCCTCCCCCGCCCTCTCTTCTACGTCCCTGGAAACCGTTCGTTTGCGCCGGCCGCATTTTGTATTTTTGAGAGGTTTAATATGAGCGTTCGGTTTGTTATTTGGACCAGACAAATCAATTTCGTCACAACAAAATGATGGAAATGAAAATTTAATTTACCTATATACATATATACAGGCTGAGCCTGAGAAATGTATCGAAAAGATGTACATGTAGTACAGTAGTATACTCCTGATACATAAGAGGCTTATCAATTAGGATTTACAGTACATTTTAAATTACTTACCCTAGTGCCGGACCTGTACGTATCATCTTTATATAGGAATTGCAACGCTAGGGGGTTTTATGGCTGGTTGGACGTGAGCGGGTGGTATTTTATTTCCGTTCAGCTGTTCAGTGTATTCCCAATTGCTTTCTGAATGCACGTCCTATGTGAAAATGCATCGCCATAGAAAGTTGAAATATTTAATAATTTTTAATTGAAATGAGAAATTTCCGTATGCCTGAGTATGTCTTGTATTAACATTTCAACATTAAAAGAATGCAATTTTTTAAGAAATTGTAATTTTAAGGTACAATTTTTATGACTCAATTATTCATTTTTTAAATTTTTGAACGAACATGTGACTGACCCCGATTGATTTACAACTGTTAGTGCGTGTTGACATTGACCCTACGCGGAAGGAGTACATAAATCGTGACATGTTCGTAAAATGTAATAGGTATGCATTGTTTGTTCATAATGAACGTAAGTAACGTTTACAAAAAATTGAAGAGATTTGAGTATGTACTATGATATCGGTGTTGACATTTGGATAGGTTTACAATAATGGGTAATGTAGCAAGCTATCTTTTAATATTTTCTATAGAGACACTGTATGTATATCCAATTAGCAAAAAAAAACAACAAACAAAACAGAACTTCTACCATTAACTAATTAATTGGATTATCAGTACTAAGAAGGAAAAAGGAAATGAACATATCTTCATAAATCAATAAGCTTCTCTAACTTAAATGTGATTCTAATCCAAATAGCTGAAATAATAATAATACAAACTAAGTAGAACTCAAGGCTAAAAAATACATTTAGATAATAAATAAAAGAGATTGAAATTATAAAAAGGTAAAAGGAAAAATGTCAAAGTTCATTGAAAGAATAAAAACAATAATTTCTCAGGTAAAAATAATTTCAAATTGCTTTTGAATCCTTTATGGTGACAGGAAGTCGATTGAAAATATAATTGCAAGGTAAGTTCCGGAGTGCGTTGTAATTAAGATATATTGTGCTAAATGAAGGTTATACCTAGTTCTGGTGTTGTATTCATGAAAGTCAGCATTTGTAGGTATTTTATCTTTGATGTTATAAATTTAAGAACAGGCTTCTAAAATGTATATGCATGGTTCAATTTCCTAAATATTGGTGTGCATGCATACTTAGAACGGGCACCAACTATGCACGGTATCACAGATTTCTGAGCCAAACAAACTCGCTGCATATATGGGGACGATCACCATATCAGTATCCCGTAAACCATTCGATAATGTATCTCAGCACCTAAAGAAATGAGACACGATGTTGGTAATTGTGAGTGTAGGCATCTGAATACCGTGGATTGGTTAGTTAAATTTGCACCCACTCGGCCTAGGTTTCACCACTGAGGTGATTGACAGAGTTCAAAGGCACAAAATGCTCCCCGAAAGTTGTCGTTGTCTCCCCAATCCTATTGTTAATTTCGACTACCTCCTAACATCTTGGGGCTTGTACATCATTATAGCACGCCTATCATAATAGCCGAATCGTAATAGATCGAATAAATAAGTTATATGAGCATATTTTGCTTGGCACATACGACTTTCCAAAACCTGAACTTAATTTTCCTGTATCGTTTTGGTTCTCATTAACCCTTCGCCCCACGTATATATAAAGACATACAAGTCACGTGATGTACACATATTAAAGGTGCATTTCCACAAATAATGAGACCTGGTTGACCCGTGTTTGCATACGGTAACGATGCATAAAGCTTACAATGCACTCTGTGTCGCCCAGGATGAAATGTAGGTACGCGGAGGTCGGTTGAGTTTTAAACTCGGGACGCTTGCATTGATGAACTTTGACCCAAGAAAGTCTGTCGTAATCTATATGCACCGTTAGTAACTGGGTAAGCTATACAATGTATAATATTACACAAAATCCTTGCAAAATTACCTCAGTGGTGGTATCTAGTAGAGTAGTAGAAATTTGAAAATTTGATAATCAAGAACAAACACTAATAAGACTTTATTTTTGGGTCGTATACAATTGGTACACGCAGGGTAAGTAAAAAGTATTGTACCAACTGGAGTAAATGATTAGACGTTTGGTAGGCTTAAACCAAGCTTTTGATATGAATTCGTTTTGCCGTGCAAATGTTTCTTGTATAGGCAATGTATATTAGGTAGACAAACGGTCCTGTGACGCTGCGCTGTCTCTTGGTGCTTCTGTTCTTATGTTGTGTAAATCAGATAATTTCTCTGAGGTTTTGATTTCAAATCAAACTATATTGAGTACTTTGAATATGTATATCGAGTCCAGTACTCGGACTCGTCCCATCACTAGAGTGATTCTCTTGGAAATTCGAAATGGTGTGTAGGGATCAAGTCATCTATATCTATTGGTTATTTCAGTTATTAACGCAAAGGGACCTTGCACATTATAGATGCGACGTTTATCGGTTTACATGAAGGTATTTTTTAATTAGCTATGAAACGAACTCATCAAACATATATAAACCAGGATTAAAGAAACATGGTCCTGTTAAACAACAAAACTATTGCGAGCATCTACGCTTATGCCAAACGTTTATGTAGGGGCGGCCTTTAAATACGGTATGCAAATGGTATAGCACTAAATTCTCTGAAGCACGGTATACGTAACGTACAAACATTAAAATACATCCGATAAAACGTGATAAGTATTTGCACATGATTCTACTTGATGTAACACGTTCTGCACTATTTCTACAAATTTTCACGAAGAAGAAATAATCTAACGATATATGTATTACTAGTTCCATTATTTTAACGTTTCCCGTTTTTATTTCCTATTGGGAATCGCCCTTTCACAATTTAACTTGCGACGCGGACGTTTTTCCCTGCCCCCAACGCGCAAATTAATTGAAATTTCAAATGGCCGAGGAAGATCGTTCACCCACACGCGAACAATATAAACAAATCAATTCCGTAATAACGTAATTAAAATTTGAAAAAGCCAGCATTTTCCTATTCCGGCCTAACTTGTTTGGCATGTTGGGCAATTGCAACTGTTTCTGGCCTCCCTTCTACGTCCTATATTAATCGTATACATTGTTTTCTACCTATGACATTCTGCTCTCTGGACGTGTTTTTTTTTCCATTGATATCTTCAAATACACAAAATATAAAATGCTAGAATGCCAGAGTAGAATTTTTTCAATCAGATCTTTGTATCAATTTAATAAAGATATATCTTTTTTATCATCAAATCCAAGTAAATTAAAGTCCGTTTTATAATAAACAAAAATATTTTTTTAATGTGGCCCATAATGCTGGTGAAATGGAGTGGGCAGCTGTTGGCGACCCTGCAAGTGTTAGTAAGTAGTTAGCTGTAGTATCCTGGAGGTACAGGTGATGACATCCCTTTGACAATAATCTTATTATCGTATTTTTTTACGAAACATATTTCATCTTCTCAAAACAAATTCTGCTAATATAACAAATAAAAATATTATTTTCAAGATTGTTTATTCCATACAACAACAATATAATGACCTTCTTTTAACATGACATTTACAGGTTAGGTTAATTACCACACTGTTAAACAGTAAATAAATTTAAATATCCTGCAGAAGGCAATCCGAAATTAATCTTAGATTGCATCAGGCTGTAATAACATTGGAATTATTCTCTTATTATCGTGAACCCTTCCATTAACTTGTTATTGACAACTAAGGCAAGTTAAGCGGAAAATTGGTTGTCGGCCCAGTTGATTTTCGTTTAAGGATTCATGCATATTCATATAACGTTGGTACAATTAGAATAAAATTGATGGGTTTATAGTTATTTCATTTATTCGGTACTATGGATTGAATTGAGACTACAAGTAATTTACAACTAATTACACTGCTTTACAAATTTCCATTCTTTTTGTCCTTTGAAAGAAATGTATTCATTTGTATTTAGTAATAACTAACCAGAGAAGCTATTTTATTTTTTTGGAACTTGGAAACTGGTATGGAATAACAATTCTAAAGTGATACAGGTTCAGATGAATTAAATGATCCACTTAGAGATTTGCACCTTTCGACAGCTGAATTACCTGGCTCACGTTTGCAATAATTAAAACTACTCGCTCTTAACCAAAAAGTTAACATTTATGGTTGCTAACGTAAAACTTTTCCAGAAATTTTCAGAATTCCAGAATTTTGTGAATGAATCCAGAAGAATGAATTGATTGATTCCTAGAAGATAAATCTCAAAATAGTTCTTTCACATAATGGTAAACTAAAGCCTTCTACTCCAATAGGTCATGCAGTTCATTGCAAGGCATCATAGGAAACAATGTCAACACTAATTGAACCCATTAAATACTATGATCACAAATGGATTGTTTCTGCTGACCTTAAAGTGCTTGATTGACCCAAAGAATGCAATTTTACCACCGTTTCTAATAGAATTATTTAAAAATTTATGCTTTAGACAAAAGTGGTGCTGCTTTCAAGTATTTATGAAGTGTCCTTTCTAGTCTTTCTGAGCCTAAATTAACAATTAACTAATAAAGGCACATTTTCCGTCCTCAAATCAAAGAAAAAAACGGGATAAGAAGTTTAAAAGCTGACTTTTCAATGCTGAAAACCTCACTTGGAATTTCTTCAAATGTATTGTTCAAAAGTTTCAATTAAATAAAAAAAGCAAAAAAATATCAAGAATTTCTGATTTATTGCATAATGAATGCAGAATGAATGAAGAGGTGGATGTGAATATGTCCCTGAAAATTCATTTTTTGCTCTCGCACGTGAACTTAGTCCCTGAAAACCTTGGGAGTCAGCGATGAGCACGAGGAGCGTTTACATTAGATTTACAAATCGTTTGAACAGAATTATCAAGGATACTAAAATGAAAACATGCTAGATGTTGGTCTATTGTAAGGGAGACTGACACAAAGAATATTTTTATAATTTCTTTTAACTAAAAATCATAATTGTGATGTGGTTGTTTTTTTTATATATATTTTGACAAAGGCCATCTCAATGATATAAAGATACGTTTAATTCCAAAAAAAAACCTTGTAAGCTAGTGTTATTGGAATGCAAATAATGGTAAAATACAAAATGCTTTTTTCTGTTTGTTTGTTTTAGTTGTTCTAAATATGGTTGCGTTAAACTCAGTTCTAAATACAAAATCAGGCTCTATTGTACTAATTGGAGAATCCTCGCAATCCTCTCCCGCTTATTATCAACAGAAACACTATTCATAACCATCATGGGATCTTTGCAGGAACTTTACAGTATGCTTCTACCCAGCCGTATACTAACGGAAATAAATCCATCCATCCTCTCTCTATGTTAATATTATTATTATCATACCCATCAACGGAGTCGACGCAAGCCGCTAGCGGGCTCCTTCCGTTCACCGTCGTCCCATTAGGGCTCCCGCGTCCCGTTATCTTAATTAGATCGCTACGCGAATGAAAAGAATCCATATTTTCGATTTAATTTGAACTAATTTACATCGCCAAATTGAAAACGGTGCCGCAGTCAAATTTCCCTCGCCGCCTTTCACCCCTCGCGCCGCTACTGCTGTCGAGATCGATGCCCCGTACAGGTGCATCCTTGCTTACGTCGTTACAAAAAAGGAGTTTTGATTGGCACGATTCGAGCGAAGTAAACTGATTTATTTACGGCACAAGGTTGTTTGTTGACTCTGTCGTTGATTTTGGATTCTACCGTTCCAAATTCGGAGATTTTGGAAGCAAGTTGAACGCTGATGGAGTAAGATGGTCGTTGCGACATTGCTATGTAAGTTTTTTTTTAAATAATCTTGACAGATGTCGGAAACTGCAGAAGACGGTGATTACATATTAATTTATTTTTGATTATAACTTACGGTGTTTATCTCTAAAGCTTTTTTTTGTCTATTTTGTCGAATAAAATAAGCCTGCCACATTTGTACTTTTCTCTTTGCCTGTAAACATTTTTACTTTACTGCAATTGGTAACTCCCTATAGAGGGAATCATCTGTTACTATAGCGTTCGTTATAATAAATATATATCTACATAAAAAATGTATATGCCCGATATATTTCATTATTTTTGACGTTATTAAAATGTCTTTTGCCATTAAAATCCCGAGCATTTTCACCTTTTCCTGACGTAAAGATGCAATCAATGATTGTAGCCGATACTGCGGTCGATGAAAGAGATGATTACTTGAGTAATCGTTAGTCTGCACATTTGCTCTTCTCCAGCGGGAAATTTCTGCAAACGATTCCGCCTATGATTAAAAATGCAACATCCCCTTTGGGAAATACCACCACTTCCGTCCCGTTTGTACTTCTCAACCCCATTGAGCTCTATAGACACGTGATAAAGACGAAACGATACGGCCAGCGTCCGTAATAAGCTATACAGCAGCCGTGTCGCCGCCACCGCCTCCCCAACGAAATAAAAACCATCGACGAGGGTTTAGGTGTGACGCGATAGTAGTCCATAAAAATCTTCTCCGGTAACGCGCCTGTCGCCTTACCAAAGTACGAATATTAGAGCCTCGGGTCGTAATAGAAAATTGAATCGACGCGAGGCGGATCAGCGACACATAGATGGCGCCCCAGTCGAGCAGGACGCTGTCCGTCCAATAAGGTCTGCAAAGGATAAATCCCTCAGTACGCTCTAGGTCCTTAATTGATGATTCCTATCGCGTTTTTGATGATATTTGCGAGGATTCGCATTTTGCCATTCGACAATGGAAGGAAAAGTTGTTGGGGCGATAAGCTGGAAGGATACCTAATGCCTGAAAATACGTGAATTTCATCAGGAATTTATGACACTCAAACATATGATAGAAATTGACGCGACTTCATTAAATTTGATCTCCTTCTTATCACTATGTGTCCAATGACATAGTTCGTTCAAGCGTACTAAGAGTATGGTTTGGCTTCAATATTTGAAATGTGGAAAATGGGAGCGCTATATTGGTTACTTGGCAATAAGCCACTAGTGTGTCTAGAAAACAAAATTTTAATCAATAAAACTGTCATAATTTCCGTCTGTACACACGACATTGAACTGTGAGATTGCGCCAGTAAATGTAACTTCACTATAATACAGCGGTTCTTCCAGATATGATAGATGCTGCGTGGTGTCACTAATCAAATGTTATATCAAGACCTCCGAACCCCAACAATCCATGAGGTAATCCATCAAAGGGAGAAGCCGGAAGCACCACCAAAGACTAAACGGCTGCTTAAAACAACTGATTCAAGAGAATACTCTCTTTTCCAGTCATCCAAGTAGCTCGTACATTTGTAAATTCTGATTGCTCTTCAATAAATGAACGAGAAAAAGGTTGAAATTAAGCAAAATGGTTGACAAGTTTGACAAAAGTCCCACTACACATCCACTATCGTTGATAATTCCAGGCCTAGACTTGCTACAAGTTCATCAAATTTCTTAGTATAGATACTGTTCTTAATCCTTAATTTTTGCTAGAATTACGTACGTTCTATTTCATTAAAAATCTATACCATAAATACTCAAAGATTCTGCACATACAACGGGCGGATAAATATGAGATCTTCTAAAATCCATTTGTATCTAGTGTTTACATAATATAGTTTGCGTATCTTGAAAATCGATTTGCTATAATTAAAACATCGAGCAATGGTGTTTCTATATATGTTTGGTCTTTGTCAATTACACCTGCAATTCCCCAAAGATCTGGGGCAATTTAGTCTTCAACAAAGAATTATTTAATTAATACAATATTTTATCCCACACTCACTATTTTAGATAACTTGAAGCACCAACTTGTTATACTTAGAAATCATTAAATTTCTTAGTTGAAATGGATGCTGTTTGTAACCTCTAATTTTAGCTATAATTACATATGGATGTTCGTCAAAAAGTTTATACCGAAAATTCCATAAATATCACAGATGAATAATTTGATTGCATGTGGGATTCGTGTAATGGTTTGCGTAGCATCTTGAAAATCGGCGTCGATTTCCTAAAATCAAAATATCAACCAGTGGTGTTTCTCACATATATTTAGCTTCTTATCATTAATAATGACAACACTGGGTGTTCCGCAAGGATATATTTTAGGCCCACTAGCCATTATTACATGATTATAAACCAAGGATAATGCCATTAATAGTAGCAAGGGGATGATTTGATTTCAAAAGCGTTGGATGGGAATTCTACATTATCCAGAGAAATGATTCATTTCATGTTTCCATGGTATATACTGGTGTGAAATTGAAAGAAATTGCACCACCAGATTGAGAATTTATTGTATTGACATCTAATGGCGTTTGGAATAGAATGAGTAATCAAGAGGTGGTAAATTATGGCATGAAAATATACCATTTTGGTTAGCATATGATGATGTCGAGGTAGCCCAAGGTGCAACATAATATATTGGCAGAAGTAATAAGACATGAAGTCATACACAAAAGTCATACCATTTACCATTGCCTCTCAAACAGAATTCAAAGGATGATGATAAATAAGTGGCTTAGATAGGCATTTCTGCTCGGAAGGCAAGCTCAAAACCTTATTCGACATTATACCTTCGAAACTGACGAAACGTTGCATCACATCCAATACCACACCCGCTCCCTACGACCGATCGAACGAAGTCGCGGCGAACACGTCAAGGAAACAGGATCTTCCCTATACTTCCCAACTTAATTAAACAAGACACCGAGATGTCGAGATGCATAATGAAGCCGTGTTGTAAGGAGCAGCGCTGTCCGAGGGTGAGCGAGTTAACGAACGAACAACGAGGCAGACAGACGGGAGAAACGCGGCCTCGAAACGAACCTCTCTCAGATATACCAAACGAAGCCGATTAACTCTCGAAGGGACCCAGATGAAGATCGGAACAAAACAACTGCTACAACCAGAAGATAACGAAGGCCGGCGTGAACGTCTTCGTAGTACGTGGTAGTACATATTGGCCTCATTAATTATAATCCGTGCCCTAGCTGCATAACTTTTATTAATGAGGGATATATGGATAGATAGATGGAGGTGGGTATAGGATGGAAAAAAGTGATTTTGTTTTTTTGGGACAGATGTAAAAGAATGTTCTGGTAATAAGTATTTTGGATGTGATAATCAGGCTCGGCATATATTTTGTGAATATATTTTTGAAGTTTAGCATACACCCCAAGTAATAAAAGACTGACATATTAATTGCTGTACCCTGTATATGTTTCTTTTATATATAGGCTGGTTAAATTATCGACAGTTAAAAAAATCTGATAATTTTTTTCTTCTTATACTTGATATCTTGATTGCTATTTTCTTTGCCGTAACACCCTGTATGTAACAGACGCGTCGCCGTCGGTGTAGTCGCGCGTAAGCCAGCTCCTGGAACGGGGCGGCTAACGGCGGCGAAAGATAATTAAGCAAACAAGGCGGGAGAGCATCCTCCTCTATTCAGCACACACGTATAACAACGGGCGGGGAAACCCTGGCGGTGGGAAGGGGTGAAAGCTCTGTTCCATGTTGCTGGGGCCTCACACCAAGTCGGCGCTTCCGTCAGCTGCATCTGCCCACTTTAATTTAAAGCGGGGTGGATAAATAATTACAACGCCCAAATTCATTATACTTAAGGGCTTCCAGTTCCCGATTTTGAAATTCCCGCCAATTAACTAAACAGCTCTAATAAGAATACCCAGCCAGTGCCGCATCGTATCCCCGTGTGTTTACCGCGTATGAAAGAGAAACAGGAGGCGCATCTGTTGGTACCACTGCGCGCTCGCATTAACTGTTTCCGTCTGGTGATTAATTGTAACGCAAAATTTCCCTGACTCTCGCCTACTCGCTTATGCTATATATTGTTCCATATGGTTTTAATCGCGGATAGAATTATGGAGAGTTTCGGTGGTTGTTCAGAAACTTTAACCGAACTCAAAACTGTGTTTAGTAATATTATTGCTATTGTAAGAGCGCTAGGCTTCTGTGGAGAAGTCGACGGTTCGAATCTCCGATCGATTGTTAAGTCGGTCGCAGCGGAGACCTTATGACCGCGGTATCTCGTGTCAGCATGAGGATACAAGCAACAACAACAACAAGTCTTCTAACTAAAAGTATTTTGGGTACCGTCACATAATTAATTAGAATTGAAGAGAGATTAGATTGGAGTTGCTTTGAGGATGCTATTGCAGGTATTCTAAAATGGCTTCTAACCTGGGAGAATACTCCGTACTTCAATAACAACAATTGAATCTCCAATTTCCAAACGGAAAAAAAATTCAGGAAGAGAGACTTATCCTCATAATTCTTATCTTTTCACCAGCTGAACTAAAGAAAATAATATACTTTCGCATGATTACTTGATTACTTACAGCAGCCTACCAAATTAGTTCTTTGTGCAGATCCGACAGAAGCGTGTTATGCAGCATTTTTCCAGACTTGCAGGATGCGATGAAAAGTATATGAATTAACACTTTTCGATAAAATAGCACTAGAGCAACTACATACTATTTTTCGATTCATATCTCACACTCAGCTTACATAATATATTATCTTTATTTAGTTTTCCATTTTGAAATTGGAAAATTGAATAGAAGAAGATTGAATAGAATGTCAATACGTCAATACGTATCAAAATCAATTTTGGATTTTAATTTTCTAATTAACGCCCATCTGGAGAGCAATATAATTTTATTTTTCATATTTTTCTTTTAATATTCTCTGAGGAGGAAATTTCTTGTTGTCCCTACATCAATTAAAATCATAAAAATATATGTACATATACCCATATGGAAAATATCTTCAATACTGCATATGAATCCTGTTACCTTCGTAGTATACATTCAGACAGACGTCGCAAGTATTCCAAATGCGCCAGTAATTAGTACAGTTCGCCTCACATACGTTAAGTTACCTAGTTATAACAACGTGTTGTCTGCATACCTTGCAGTCGACAGCATACGGCTTGCCGAAATCCTTTGGTGGCGTTGCCAAATGCGACTAACTGAAGCAACGTCTGTTTTAAAATATTTTTAAGCTCAAATTTCGTTCATTTTAAGACGTTACCTTATTTTTCTCGTGTAACGGAAACTTATTTATGTCCTTTCAGATATTTAACACTGAAATAAAATGATTTATGTATCAAGAAAAAAATCATATTGCAACACACATATTTACATTTTCAGTTCGTATAGATGTAACCTCTTAGATTTTAGTAGTAAATTCATTAAAGTCAATCAAAGATAAATGTTATTAGGTAATCCATTTAAGCCGTAAAACGGAAAATCATTATTTCATTCATCATTAATATGAATACTAATGAAAACAAAATGGGTAATGGACTAATGACTAATTGAAGAGTTTGTGGACTTAGCTCTCCGGTCGTTCCAATTTTCTAATCTGCCGCGGCTACCAGATTCGACGGGGAGTTGGGGTTTAATACAGCCAACCTGCCTTCTTCGTATACTGGTCTTCTCTCTTTTTATTTGTCCGACTCACGAACAGATATCTTAATAATTTATTACGGGGTTACGGAGTTGATAACGACTTTTATTTAAATAACGTAACCAGTTGAGCCAATTAATATCACTTGACTCTCTAAACTTAGTTACACCCCCAGCCAGGTCAAGAATTGTCCCTTGACTGACTTTTATTTCTCATTTATTTTTTCCTAATGTCAAAATTGACATATCGCCTCCTGCGAATTATCCCAGTTAGTAATATCACCTGACTCTTAATTTAAGTTAGTTTGACGCACTGTCAAACTGACGTATTGTTCGTGTCCCTCACTATAGGCTTCCCCACTTCTCTTCTATCGTTTTTCGTCCAGTCCACACAACTCCTTTTTACAATATATAAGCGATAATTTAATCGCATCTGCTTAAACTTTCCAAAACTGCACTAACATTAAACTTTCTATTCTATTTAAATAAAAAAATATTTTAAATTTTATCGTTCCATTACAACAGATAGTTTTAAACTATGTAAAATAGAAAACAATTTTAAAGACTTATGATTATCATGTGTGGTGGAATACTTAACAAACACAGAATAAAGTAGAAGCGCTTCTAAGGCTTTTATATCATTTTTAAGGATCACCTAATCGTCGGTCATGTTGTGTTTGTCTATTCTGTTTATGCACTGAGATAAAGAATTAGTTCATTTAAACAAAAATTGTTCTGTTCAACAACGTTTTTCATTTGTACATACTCAGTATTGATAATCCAAACATTCGAAAAATGTTAAACTTATTCGATTGATACAAGTAATTTAGGTATTTTGCTTGAAATAACAGACGTGTTTGACAAACCCAGAAGGTATGAATACGTTTCTTTTAAGCAACTTCACTTTCGAAACATATGTAGCGAATTTATTAAATCAATTTATGTGTGTGGAATTGCAGATACTGTGTATTAGTGATACCAGCTCACAGTCCTTGCAATTCTTCAACGTGATATTCCATTTTTCCCATATATTTTCATTCACTCTTTATTCACGTATTCCCGAAACACGTGTCGTACATTAAACAATATATTGTGTGGTGCGGAGTGATCCGATACATTGTGTTCACATTTTATACATGAAACATTTCATAAATTTTCATAGTTCATAGCATCTCATATTTTCAAACCAAGTAATAAATAATAAACGAGATGGACGTGGAAATTTAACCTGCAATTTCGAATTTTATGCGGTTATGTTAAATTGTTCGTACGTAGATTGTACGCAGTCGTTTTTTGCTCTGTATAAAATATGTTTATTTTAAATTATGAAATCAGCGAATATTGCATTAACACTAAATTTCATTTGAACTTGTTTAATATTATTGTACGTAATTTAAATCAATAATATAGATAAATGTGTTTCTGCCCTATTTAATTTTCCCGCTTTTATTCTTTTCAAAAATGGCTTAATCGAAATGAACGATAAACATCAAAGGCTTAGTGTCACTTCTACTTTAGTCTGCCCTACGCAACATTTATTTTTGACTGGGACTGTATACACCTCACTCGTATACGTAAGACGCCTATGCGATCTTGAAAGAGATATACCTGTCCTCCTTTATTCATTTCGCGAAGTGGCGGGAGAAAATGCAATTCCTCCGGCGTCCGTTCGGTTTCCACCGCCTTCTCTCACCCTTACATTCGCCTGGATGGGTCACCTCAACCCCCAATACCCACCTATATACCTCGCTCTTACTAGTGCCAGAACGGGCCGGCATCGGCAACTCTCTCCGCAGTGGCGTTCGGCTTTCAGCTGGCGCGTCGGTCGACCGTCTCTCGGACAGCTGAGAGATTTCCAATAAACGCCGTCGCCCTGCACCTCTCTACCTCCATCGCTACCCAATTTCCTCGTCTGCGATATCCGCTTTTCGAGGTCCGGTTAAATTTAACTCCCTTCACTTTCAGATGACTTGCGTGATAAATACGTTTCTTATTATTTAAATAATACGGGGTGGGGTCCGGGTTGCTCGCACGCTATTACTTCGGATATTGGTTCTGGAGGCGCCAATATTCTCTGGGAGATTGCGTCCGAGCTACGACCGTGCGGAAAAGGCGATTGAAGAAGGAAGCGGAGGAGAAGGTAGACAGGCAGGGGAAACAGTTCCGTGAAATTTTTGCGTCGTCTTCTTCAAGATGATACGTTCGTCTCTATCTAGATATCTCCTTTTCTGTAACACATACGCTGGTGATTTTAAATGCTTGCAAATACAATGTTTCGCAAACACTTTATTGAATTATGTTACTGTAAATTCAAAAAAATAAATTAATATGGTCGGTCGTTAGCCAAAGAAAAGGTAAAAAAGAAAATAAAAAATAGCTGTAAGTACATATTCATTACAGTATTGAAAAGGGAATTCTTCTTGATGATCACAAAAGTGTAGCTAACGCATTCGCGAAATACTTCTATTCATTAACTACGAAGATCAGCAAAGATTGCAAGGACTGTGGGGCAGCACAATAAACATTCTGTTCGGATTACTCCTCCCGCACAAAGTATTAATTAGTTCGTGACAACACGTGTTTCGGGAATACGTGGATGAGGGGTTGCGTTTAAACACAATTTGGTTTTAATATGTTATTAAGTTTGTGTTTGATGCCATATATTTCATAGGTATAACAATTTATGGCTTTTGCACATTATATTATCTATTAAGTTAACGTGTCCTATTTCATTGAATGATGATCTTCGGAAAAACAATGGAATAAAAGAAATAAACTGGAAATGCTCAATACTTTTTTAATGTAAGCCTAAGTCTAGAATATGTGTGTCGTTTTGATTTTCAAGTTTCTTTCTTTTAATGAGCAAATCACTTAAAAAGAAACAACTTTTCTTTATTTGATATATATCTTTCTAGAGGGTGTCAAGTGCCTTAAGTTAAGTGAATGTATCAACTGCCCGAATTTAAATGACATACCCTAGGACTTCTTAGTTCGTCAAGAGGACAAATTGCTAAGAATAACGCGGATGCCACAGGATAATATTGGCTCATCTGGTTTTGATCTCCATACTATTTTCTGATAATATTTTTTTCGGTAACGATGGCTTCTCGGCCTATGGCTCAGATCATATGTAGTGTAACTTACCAGAATTTGATTACCATACACCTTAGCTATATCAGCAGTCACAGATTCTGTACACATCAAACCGCTTGATGTGTACAGAATCTGTGTGTAATAGAAAATAAGTCCTTGGTCCTCTCACTGAAATGTTGTTAAAGAAAGTACCGGTTGAGGTTTTGGCGAAACTATCAATCACTACCCGCAATTTACTTTTTGTGCCGTCATATCTTTGCACGGAATGGTGTGGAAGGAAATAGGATGGCGATTGATCTTTGTCGAAAGTAACGGTCGGATTCATATGATCTATCTCAATGTATTCTTTAATGAATTTCAAATATTGATCATATATCTCAAGGTCCTTTCCCAAATTCCTCGGTACAAGACTATGGGAGTCAGTCCATTAGGCGATTTGTAAGTTTTTTTTTGAAGGCAGTTTAACGATAAACTGACCAGATTTATGTTGCTTGGTATTCTGCACGAGTGTGAAGACGTTTCGAATTAACTTCTTCTATTTTCCCAAATGACAGCCTTTAATCAAGAGCAGCGTTTGTGACTAGGTTATATGTAGTTGAAGTCCCTTTAGGAATATGTGACGGAACTGACCCAATAAGTAGCCAACCAAAATGCGTTTTTTGGCAGAAACGGCTGCTTTGTTGTTGCCTTAATTTTTCCGACACACATTACAAAAAGAAATCAAGATATACATGAAAGTGCCATGACATTGAGTCACCTGGGTTGCGATTGCTTTTTGCAGCCGAAAGAGTCGAGTTGAACAATGTAAAGCGATGTGATCCAGTATTCTAGTTTGGTTTATTTGTTAAGAGATAAATTTGGATTGTTATTATTGAGTTATGGTGTTTTGTGGCAATTATATGTAAATTGATTTATTTACTTTTGTTTTTAACATATAGATTTATAAGAATATCCATAGGACTGGAAACATAGAATTTTTGGTCTGCTGGTGGAATATTAAATTCCACATACATATTAAATTCGGAGAGGCTTATTGAAATAAATAATTCCGTTTAAACTAAAATCGAAATCGGTACATCGTACGGTCCTGTATCCAATTAAGCTTTCCATTAAGTTTTATTGCGTAGGAAAGGTAATAAAATCCTTTCAACTCGAATTTATCTACTGCAACTGGTACTACTGTCCGGCGGTCCCCAAGTCCCATTACGCGTCGCGCACATATCCGTACATAAATCGCCTCGCGTTATTGGCTAATTACGAGTTACAGACGGACGTGTGTCGGTATCTAGCTCCGCATCTATGCTTCTCCTCTGCGTCTCTGTGTGTATTTGTATTTGTGTCGTGTTCGTAAACTGTGCTCCCACCCGTTCGGGTATAATTAAGACATTTTTCATACGCGATCAGAATTAAATTTCTTCTCGAGTGAGTCGGCGATCCGAGCCAAGTAATGGCAACCAACCAACGGTCAGCCAGTGCCGACTGCTCCGCGATTGTAATTAACGAAAGATAAACTGCAGTCGATTTAATTGCAGTGGCTATAATAGGAAAAGCGTAACCGGGGGCCGCGCGGTCGCTGGTATAGGACGGGGCAACAGCCGTTAATGCGATTTTAGATCGGGTAACGATCTGGAGCTGTGTGAATTATACACCGAGATCTAAGAGGATTAATAAGTATAGGGGGGAAGACACACTGGAGAAATTAATACGGTGGAGTTTGAAGCGATAAAAGCGATGAGAAGATTTTGATATTCCAATTTGGACTTTAATTCCGGGAATTTAGAAAGTAAACTAAGTAAACACTGGGTTCTATGCAAACTGAGAACACAAGATATCGACATTCCATTATGGATCTAACTTCTTGGAAATTGGAAAGGCAGTTTTCGTATAAAGCCCATATTGCTTGTATTGACTTCATACACATATCATTAAGATAAGCACCGAGTTCCATACAAATTGAAAACCAGAGTAGATAAGGAGATTTTCGTATTGCATTTTGCATCGGAATTATTGGATTTTGCAAATTAAGCCTATGTCCCTTCTGTTCACTAGGAGAAACATTGAGCTCCATGTAAACTAGATAATCTAAAAACACATGGAAAATTTTGATATTCCACTTTGGATCTAAATTCCCGGCATTGAGGAAGGAGTTTGAAACTTAAATCTACATTGTTTGTACGTATATTGCAATGTGTCAAATGCGATTTTTAATTAAGGTTAATGCGTATGACACTTGTTGCCTTGTACAACAGAAACATAAATCGACACGTGCGCCTGCTGTCTCATCTTCCTCAGTGCCAATATCGATGTTAATTTGTAGAGGCCATCCCAACCCTTCTTTGTGTTGAGTGAGAATGTGTTATGATTTTACAGAGTATTTATTTAAAAAATAAAATATTCTTTTATCTATTAACATCAATTCGTCCAATTACCTGCCTTCGGATGGATTTAAAATATTATTTATTCCTCGGAAGTGTAGAATCCCTCCTTGCCGACTGCATTTACTTTAAGAATTTAGTATGCAACAAGTAATGCGCATGAAGAATTGAAAATCAAAATGAAAATGCGGTTTTCCGATATTTAGCAGATAACATAAAGAATTAATAAGAGAATAAAAGATGTCGGAGAAGACCATAACAATATATATAACTAAGATAAGCACTAGGTCCTATATAAGCTAAAAATATAAAAACAAGTAAAAAGAGTTTGCATTTACATTTCTGAAATTTAAAAAGGAATTTGCAGATGAAGCCTGTATTGCTTGCATTGGCTACAAGATATAAATAAGATAAACACTGCGTTCCACGAAACCTTGAGAATAAAAAAAAATGAAAATTCGGTGTATGACGATGGTTGAATGGCTACAGCGCTTCCAAAGCGATCTTATTGATCCGAGTATCGCCCTCCTTTGCATAGATCTGATCAGGTTAGTTTTTGATATTCTGTGAATGGTTTATAGTATCACCCAACAAACCAAGCACCCTCATCACTATTGAAGAATAAACTTTTTCTTATTCTCAATAAGTGTGTTTCAGGTCGAATAAAAGATCTGTATCTCCTACCATCTGCGCATCATTAGTTATGCACAAACTATGGTAGTAATTGAAGGTGTAAAAACATCAATGGGCCTTCATAATACCAACTGCTAGACATTTCACTAAATTAGTATCATCCACTCTCAATTCAAATCCATCCACTTGCCAAAACACGAATAATTCAATGCCAGCAAAGTCAGACTAGAATCATCGCGTCCACGTGGAGTTGAGATCAAAGCATCGGCGTGTTCTAAACGAAGCCAAGGTTTTATTTCATCTCGACGCCAAGGGGGGCAGAAGGTGCGGGATGGGGTGCGAGGTTGAAAGGGAGCGGGGTGTTTACCGACGACCCCGTGATGGTGAACGTATTCGCGGCGCACTGGGACTGGCAGGGAGGACATGCAACAGGTACGGCAACGAATTTAACCGCATTCGCGATCATTAAGTGTATGAATGAAATGATCCCCGTGCGGTGAATGAAATATAAGGATTTGAAAATTTGCGTTATTTATAGGCATGTATGCTGTCAGCAATGGATTTAGTAATTCCAATTTATTGTCGTAGGCCTGAATAACAGAAAGGTTTGAAGGATTTAACTTATAAAAGTTATTTTATAATGAAATTATAAAAAAATTATTTCAATACTGAATTCCAGTAGTTCGACAACAATTTAACAGTGCTACAATACTGGTTTGTGTATCATAACTTGGAACTAAATGAAAAAAATTAGTTAATACAATTTTCGAATAATGTGCAAGACATAAGCGTTAAATATAAATAACAGTACACTTACCTGAATTCCGAACTTTCGTGGAGGCCGCACATTGAGTATATATCTCGCCTAAAGTACGCCGTCCTCTGTGGGGGGAGTTTCGTGGGTGCTGATAGAATCTTCATCCTGCAAAAGGCTGCGTAAGATCGATGTTTGTTATTGACCGTCGTGATACCGGCAAAACCACTTTTAAAACATATAAAACACTTACGTTACCTGCCATATACTGTTATGATCTTTTCCAGCACCATTTTTTCTCTTGTTAATTCTTTGTTATTATCAGGTTTGTCTGCAGCATACGCGACTGTGGCTATTTTTTTTGATAGAAAGTTATTAATACGTCCTGACGGTTGCATATTAAATATCTAAAATCTGTCGGTAATATAGGAATCTACACTTTTAGGAAATAAATAATACTCTAATAGTCCAGGGGGTGGCAGAAAATTAATATAACTAAATTTAAAAAATAGTTTATTTTTAAATACATTATAAAATCATAACACATTCTCACACATAACACTATACAATACAAATAGGGGTTTGGAAGGTTTTTTACAAATTACTTCATACTTCAGGGATTCATACAAGGATCCAGGCGGGAAAAATACACGAGGGTAGTTTCTTTCGACGATGTTCGCACCGAAAAGGAAGATACGGTAGTCTGCGATTGCTGTATTATGTATGGTGCAGGCGTGGACCTGTGCTTCCGTTGTACAAAGCCGTATAAGGCAACAGGTATGATCCACGTAAATAATAGTATGCTGTTACCATGTCAAGATCATTTTAGTAACAGTGAGTTACTAGACGGTGAAGAGAAAAATAAAAAATCTCTTACTACCTTGCTGAGTGAAGAACTCCAGATACGTATTTCGGCAAGTAAGTTGCCATCCTCAGCAGAATCTACAAAGGAAGATAGTGTTAGACGTAGCACTTTGGGAGATATGCAAGACACAGATAAAAACTGAAGTATTAAAGGCAAAGAAGTCGTTAATCGTTTAAGGAAAAGAAAGGAAACTGATTATTTAAAGTAATAGAGAGGAATAGAGAGGTGATGGAAGATCGAACAGGAAGAGGATAGAACAGGTTGCATTTAAAGATTAGACGGGTAGTTAAGTTATTTATGAAGGCAAATTCAAATATTGTCAAACTTAGTTGTCAAAATTTCTTTTATATCGTAACTTACTTACAAAATTCTACTTTTAACTGTCATTAACATTTTAATATTCGCAATTTAATTTTCATACTTGTTATAACTTTAATTCGTGGAATTTCTTACTTATATTAAATTTTCAAAAGTTGCCTAATTGCATCAATCGTCACCAAGTGCAACTATAATGATCCTTTCAAAGAATATGAAATTTGTAAACTACAAAAAAGTAGCACCGTACCAATATATATGACTTTTAGAATCGTACACCAACCTCTCTATAAATATTACCACTTCTACAATTTAAAAATAAATTAAAAGCTCACTTGTCACTAGTTACCCTATATAAAATTTTCTGTACAGGTACAATGAATTAAGGCAAATGACATTTTAATGTGTTGTGAATGTTTAACTTTATATTAATATACTTACCGTTGTGCTACACGTCAGTATTCTTATAGAACCCAGATATATCATTATTATTTAAAAAAACTGCTTTACAATCTTCTGATTCCTACAACCTGACGCTTGAAAAATGACTTTTATATAATCAAGAAACGTACTTCCCCCTTCAACAGTTTCCAATTTATTTAACAAAATTTTATGATTAATAGCCTGCAATACCTTGCTGATGTTGCAAAATATTCCTACTAGTTCATCGCTTTCACTGCTAGGATGAATATGCGTGTTTAAAAAGGTGTACTTAAGGGTATTCGATATTTCTACCCGGAGAAAAATTGAACCATTATAGAAATAAATAAGCACTATATTTTGATGCAAAAACACCACTATTATTTGGACACGTTTACACTGACCGCCAACAAAAACTAGATCAATAATATTGCATTTCACCCCATTATTTTATTTAAAACTAAATCGGTAGGCTTGACTTTTAACACTAACACAAACAGAGCCACACCCAAACACCTCCCACCCTAATTGGTTTTATGACGCGGGTGTTTTAATTAAAATTTTACAAGCGGATAAGCGGTAGGCTTACGGACGGGCAACGGTTAGATATTAAAGCGTGGCCACAAGGCAATTTAATTAAACAATTTCGAATAGTCTGCAGATGGGATGGATGTTTATGGTAGGGGTAAGCAAAGGGTTATATCAGGTAAACTTGGAAATTAATGCGCTCATTCTGAGAGACTGTTTGACCAACATGGCAATTACTCGATTAGACCATACTTTCTATTTACCCAACATAGGTGACTGTGATTTTTGATTTTTTCCTAAATTATAAGTCGTCTGAGAGGACGAAGATTTCCTACTATAACTTATGTCCAACAAAATCTAAGACAGCTACTCAACTGTATTTCGGAAAATTGGTTCCAGGTCTTCCAGAAATGGAAGAATTGGATAGTTGAAATCGGTGTATAGATGCACAGGGGAAGTAATTTGAAGCGGGCAGTAGCCAGTAGTGTATATTTTTAACAATACATAGAGGCTACATATTCCTGTAGGAATTTTCTATCCATTCAAGTCGGTTGTTTATTTTTTGCCTCCAGTTCTTGATGCCCATTGCTTCGAGGTCTTGAGTTACTTATTCGAGCCAGACCAGTCCTTGGTGTGCCCTTCGGTCATCCAGCAAGAGGCCCCATTCCATTAGTGTTCTTGTTATTTTGTCTCGTCGCAGAACGTGTCCCTCATACCGTATGCATTTTATAAATTGAATTACATCCTCATCTTGTATCTCTCTAGTAGTTTGTGGTTTATTCTTGTCCATATGGTGTCTTCTTCCTTCTTCGATCCAAGGATAGTTCTAGGTACGTTTCGTTCGAATATGCGAAACGTCTATTCCTCACGTTCCGATATGCATATCATTTCGCAAGCAGCATTCACTAAATGCTTTATTAATGTATATTTTGCTTTTACTGCTTCGGCTAGACGCTCCCGCGTCTTCTTATTCGCACACAAGACTCTATACCCCTCTTGGATTCGGTGTTTTACAGTCATGGTTTTGGCCACATCGGCATTTTCTTCCTCAAATTCCTAGTCGGCTATTTTGATACTGCGCTGTTTTCTTTCCTTGCCTCGATGTAGTTGCGTGTATTTTGTTTTAGACGTGTTGATTTTGAGACTCATATACTTTACAGCTTTCTCTATAATTATGAGGGTTACGTTAGTAAGTGCTTTTTGACCTTGCGATTGTGACGATGTCATCTGCGTACGCTATGATCTGCTGGGCCTTATTTCGTATCATCCCTATGCATTGCGTTCGTCGCACCATACTCTCTATTACACGCGTAAACAATGTTGATAATGCGTTACCGTGATAATAATAATTATAATAACAATCGTCCCCGTGAGTTTCAAGCCCTTAGGGAATGACAGGGAATGTCACAGTTAGCAGTTTTGCTATACCATTACTGCAATGTGGCAAGCGCTACAAGTCAACCGTCTATTATTATTACCGAACACTATTCATTTTTACAGCCCGAGTAGAGTTGAAGTCGAAAAAGCGCCAGTGATGTTACGATAGGACCCAAAAACGAACCCGGCACCTTCAGATTAGTATTGCCCAACGGATACATGTACATCTAATAATAGGACAATTTATTCTAATAATTTATTCAACATAAAAAAATTAAGCGTTGCTTAAAAGTTAGAAAATATAGGCGATTTTTTAGTGAGTAGTTCCTCCTTATTTTAACATATGGAATCAAGTATCGCAGCTTCATTTCGAATAATTTCTACAAAAAAGTTAATAGTGCAAATTCCCAACCCCTCCTCTCTCATATTCGTAACATAATGCAGCTGTAGTTGCAAAACCGCACCGTTCCCAGCGTGTATGGAGTTTAAGTTTAACTAATTACGCTAATTAGCTAATTAAATGCCGGGCCTGGATACACGGAGAGACGCACGGCTGACAGCGTTGTGCAGTAATTAAGGGAATATTATACGCGCTACCCTCTACCCTCCCTCCACCCCTGGCCTTCTACTTCCGCCCAACTCTCGTTTCATCTCTGCTGTGTTGCTCGTAGTTGTTCATCGCACCATCCACTGTTTCTCCTCTCACCCCCCTCCCCTCCCCCCCATTCCATCGCATTCCTAGTTTAAGCGTTGGTCTCGTTTATCTCTGTCGGTATTCCCCCGGCTTTATTTCACCGTACGTAGAACGTATGTTTTGTTTCTCGCGCATTTGTGCTTATAAATTACTTTGGTGGCGGCGTTGAAGCCGGTCCTGGCTTTCTACGTCCTCCGATCCTTCGGTGGTATTAATTTCATTCCTCTCCAAAAACGTTGAATTTAATTAATTTGCATTAGCGTAATACCTAAGGACTGTAATACTCCTCCTTGGTATAGTCTGCAAGTAGTAACGAGCCTTGGACCTCTTGCCTCGTATACACCACCGCCATACCAACAACGCGCGAGGCGGTATTTCATTAGATTACCCTCCATTATAGTAATTGCCGTGATGCGGCCGTAGTTACTACTAATCATTCGGGATATTTATGATCGGCGCAACAGCCTGAATAATAATGGTAATTAGCGAGGCGATCGTGAGTGCGAGCACCATGTACGGACAGCATCGGTGTATGCGATGCGATCCTGCATTAAGTAGATCGTGAGATCTCTAGCGGATAGCGGCAAAATAAGATCGTGCAGATCGAACACCTTTTACGCGAAAAAAAAAAGTAGAAACACCGTAACCACAACTTATCCAGAGCGGTTTCGACGTTTTAGAGAGATTGGTGTCGCAAGGAAGCGTGTGTAATGTTGAGTTTTGACGCTAGTACATCAGATATATTGTAGTAGGTACGTCCTATTTTATTTCATTGATTACGAGTTTTTTAATCTTCTGTTGGTAATCTAGTTTTCTAACGACCAAGAGTAATTACGCTTCTGCGTAATTCTTTTCTGAGTGTTATCCTAGGATGTTTAAATGATGAGTATACGCCAGCGGTTCCCAAACTTATTCGTCGTATCGGCCCATTTTCAAAAAGGAAATTACTTAGCGCTCCATGGAAATCTACTTTCATTAGGAGGGGTAATTCTACTAATTTCACAGGTGTTCTTGTCTTACAGAAACGAATATTGGGATTAACTTTCAATTTGGAACCTGACAAATTTTGCAGAGTTGATGTTCAATTTCAAAATATCTCCATATCGTTGATTGAAGTCAGAAGACCATCCAAGTGCTGACAATAGGTAAGGAATTCTTCGTCTATTTGTCTACTGTTGATAAATTTGGAATTTCCTCGTCCTAAATTTCGTTTGTACAGTTAAAGAGATCATAAAACGGATTCACACAGGCCCCTCTTGTTAGCCAAAATACTTCTGTATGAAACAGCAAGCGATTGAATTTTTCATCTGCACAAGCTAGAATCACCGATAATTCCCGACAAGCTTGCCTACCATTACTTACATGTTGGCGGACTTGAGCGCTGATGGGTTATAATTTACATTTTGAATGTTTACCAGGAATATAATGTTACACCATGTTACACAACAGGTGAAACATGTACGAATAGTTATTTTTCTAATTTTCTTATCTTCCCTTCCTTCTTTTTGCTTTCACCGGCCTCATATTAATAATAAACGCCTCCCAATTGCACCCGAGGTATCGCCCATTTTGGTAACCGGTGGTACAGGCAATAACGAAGAATTGCAAGATGCAAATGATAGAAGAAAAACACGTATTAACAATTCAAAATGAAGCTTCGTTTCATCAATTATATGAGTAATTAGTTGAGGAGATTCTATTGTATAAAACAAAATTAAACATAATAACGAAAATGCAGTACAAGTCTTTTTTTTTGTTGTTAACAAACCTGTTATTTCAGACCTCACTAAGTCCAAAGTCCAAATAAGAACATGGGCGTTTTGTTCGATAACGCCGCTACCAAATATTCTATCTCATAGTCTCTATTGGTAAAACGTTACAATATTAAGACTGATAAATTAAAATAAATAATAAAATTTCCTGAAATCCTAATTCTTTTAAGTATGAATACTTTATATCTCTCTACATGGTTCATTTTATTCCATTCATTTAAGCAGATTAGCAATATAGTATTTAAAGCAATATGTGATAAATAAACAGCCTCATTGCATGAGACAAAGTAATATTTTGGATATATGTTTAGTGTCATTGCAGCATCTAACATCGTCACTGTAACACGCTATATAAAGGCCAGGCTGTATAATATTATTTTCTATTTGTAACCTATTAAAATTCTTTTCTAATCTAGTATTTAGTTTAATTCCCTCTTCCGTGATACCTTTCGCAAAATTTTGAGAAACTCCAGTATTTCCAATTCGAAACCAAACCCGCACATCGTTATAATCGAATCGAACACTGCCACAACTATCGCCAGACAAAAGCTATAAACAAAAACACCCTTCTCCGTTTTGGCGAACCCATTTGGTCCGTCGTTATCGCAAAAACGCAGCTATTTGTTGAGCGATTAACACCAGGTAAACGATTGGCCGACCATAGCCGCACCGAGAAGTACGATCGACCATCGACAATTCCGCTTACTTCCCTGGGTGCGATAACTATGCCACTGGCCCTTGATGAAGCGTGCGTACGTTATCTTCGCCGATGTAAATCACTGACGCGTCCGTACACAGCTAATCCCCTGTAATTGAGAGAAATGGTGCCACTGGCAGCGCTAAAATCGCTTGCACATCCGCGGAGTCGGGACCTCCATTATTCGCCATTAATGGACGGATCGAGCGCCCGGCTTATGTCGCTCCGAATGTAGCGCGTCAACGAGAGTGATGGGGATGAGGTGCGGATGGCATTAAAATGTAGTCGAGCTAATGGAGCTCTGTACTCTATTCGCCCAACAAGTGGAGTACAAAAAGTGCGTGATCAATGCGTGATATGAAAACTAGGTTTTCTATTGGTTGGTAAGAACTAACGAAAAGACCATTACAAACGATGTGAATTAAAAAATCGTATTAAAACGCGCCATTTAAAATTCAAGAAACAGTTATTGGAATGATTCCTATAAACTGTTTAAAGAAGGGTGAAAATTGCTTGATAAGTTCTAAGATTTAAGTGCGTGATATATCCCCTTCTACCAACTGACAACAATTTCACACATTCATCGCATTTATAATACATTTTCCTTTTCTGATTCAGAAAAGTCATGGTCATTGTTAACTAGTGCTTCATACTCCACAATAATATGTGCCTCTAGGACGAAAGCTGGACAAGGGCTGCCAATTTTCGAACGCAGTAATATCATTTTGTCTGCAAAAAATCAATACATGCTTTCAGATTTTTGTACTAAAATCATATCTTTCAAATACGCATTTCCTTGTGAAACATCAAAAGAATACTTACTCCTACTCCCAATCAACCCTGAAGTTCCTCAAGGCAGTGTGCTAGGACCAATGTTATAGCGCGTTTACACGATGATGGCAATTTTTGCCGCTGATACGGTTATATTAGAGTCCCATACTAATCCGACCATCCCTTCACGCCACCTGCAAACACACCCGCACAAACTCGAACAAGGGTTAAAATGATGGCGCATCAAAGCCAATGAAGCAAATTCTAATCACGTTAGTTTGACTATGTGCCGAGTTAGAGAAGCAGGTTAAATAACATGCAACCGCACCAAACAGAAGAAGCCAATTATCTTAGAATACACCTGGACCGAACACTCACACGGAGGAACATATTTGTACTAAAAGGAAGTAAATTGGTCTAAAACTCACGAAAATATAGATTGCCTGGTCGTTCATGACAGCGGTATGTGGAAAACAAAGCCATACTGAAACCAATGTGGAATCGAGCTATGGGATAGGTACGGCTAGTAATTCTAACATTGAGATTCTTCAAAGACACCAGTTCAAGGTCCTATGAATGCATCATGGTATATTTAGAACCAGGTGATCCTTCGAAATCTGCAAATTCTTGCAGTCAATGAACAAATCACAAAAAGTAGCACTAAATACCAGGACGGGCTAGATACTCATCCGACTAGACATACCTACACATGAAGTGCCCAGACTCAAACGATTAAAACCTTTAGACTCAACACATAATAATAATAATAATAATAATAATAATCCCCTTTTAAAAAGCCTCCTGGCTCTTAGGGGAAGGCAGGGGTGGTCTGCCATGGTTATTAGCCTTTTCGGTACACTAGGACTGTAACGTGGCAAGCGCTACGAGCCGACCGCCCTATATTATTATTACCCCAGAATTTAACTTCCACGCACTCATTTTTACAGCCTGAGTCGAGCCGTGGCCGTAGAAACGCCATCGATGTTATTGGTGCCGGCCGGGAGTCGAACCCGGGCCCTTCAAGTTAGCAGTCTAGCAACCAACCCATTAGACCACTACGGCACATTCTCAACACATAGATTTAGCTAAATGTAAATGAAATCTAATCTAATCTAATATAGTAGGAATGAATTAATGTATTGTTGTTATAAACTTGGCATAAACTAACAATTACAGAGACGAGTTAATCGACAAAATCTTTAACCTTAATAGATAAATTGCAAAATGCCTGGAAGATATAAAGAAAATGCTTTGAGAATACGATGCAATAAAAGCTGTAGTTGTGTAAATAATTCGTTATCTATTGGTGCGTCTTATTTTCGCGCGTCCAAATATCCGCCACCAATTGTCTCGCGTCCAAATCTCCACATCTTTTTAACGGGACACCGGGAATGCTAAGGAAATCGTTGATTCCTTTCTATAGGACCTACATACAATGGAAACCCTCCCTAAACTTCTAGGCGAATACACTCCAAGCCGCTACACATAATTCTTTTAACGGTGATATGCAGCCGTCCAATTTTAAACTATCCAATTTTTCATTTCGAATTTAATAACGTCAGTTCGGTCCCGGGTATCGCGTTCCTTCCCACCCCCTCCAGTCCACCCTTCCATATAATATTAAGAGACGAAATTGATCTTCCCCCCATGCCCCGACAACCACCACCCGTCCGTTTATTCGCTTCGCTATCTGCCACGCGGCCTGTCCTCCTACTATCCGAACGACAACGGTCCGATTCTAGATAAAAGTTTTTGATTACTTTGTGTGTAAGGACGCCTCATGCCTCTAAGGTTCCCCCCGTATCGTAATATACCGGTACAACTCCCCTCCACCCCTCATCAAAAGAAGTCACGTACGTGTCCGGAGCTGGAAGCGAGAAGCTAAATTTTCCCTTCTAATGAAATCATTCTCGAAGCCACCTCTCGTCCCTTTCCTCGCCGAATTTAATAAAAACAATATTAAAAATTTCTGCGCCACGTCCCTGTTCGATTGATTCCTCCGTAATATCAGGGACGTGACCGGGCGAAATTAACGTCGGAACGCCACCAGTGGAAGACATTATCGTGATGTGAGATATGACGGGAAATTCGGTAGGAGATTTTGAGCGGTAGGACTTCGTCAAGAATTTAATAACACCCGAGCTTAACAAACACCTGTCTCCCGCCACGGAAACAGGTATTGGATTGAATGTTTGGAAAGGCCTATTCATTATTGATGAAACCGACATGGATTTGAAGAATGCCACTCAGTCACAAAGAAAAGTTTTCTTTGACGATCACTACAGAAAATGTAACCATGAGATCAGCTTTAAAAGTTTAGCCAACAAATTCTTTAGCCACTCATAATACGTGGTGAAATAGTAGGCTAAACTCGAAAGGAATAAAACTTAGTTAAAAGTTAGAAATAAACTGAAAAGACAATGCCCTAAAAACTACCTGAAGAAAAACTAAAATAACACAACAAAAAGTATCGGCCAAGTCACTTTCTTAAAAAAATCTGCAGGCACTAAATAATCGGAAAGCTGACCATTTTAGGTACTATTGTATTGGTTATCACTTAAATAGGTTTAAACGTAAATAAGAACCGTAAATAACTACCGTTATTGAAACGCCAAATCCTAGAAATCCTTATAAACAGGGTAAGGACAATTTAGTTTACAATGAAAAATCATTTTAAGCACGCACTGAAATAGAGGCGTATAGTTTACGAAAGGCGGAGGTGGAACTCTCACTTTACTGATCGCTTTACATGGAAAATACGGGCATTATGCAATAGACAGTCGTATTGTCTAGACACAATATTCACCGGAAGTGTACCGTTTACTTTAATTATTTTAGTAGCTGACTGTTAGTAAGTTTATCTGTGTTTTATAATACAATCTTCCATTTTTCGTTTACTGCAAATATTTCACGTTTCTTTCTCGCTTTATAATTTAATTTTTTGTTTCTTTCAAAGCACGTTTTACTAGTTCATTCTTATTTCTTTGAATCTATTTAGATATTAGAATTTTCGGTTATTGTAGGATATTTATATTTACTTTTTTACTTGCTTAGAATCACATTTTTATTTTTTCTTGTTAATTTACTTAATATTTACCACGGCGCCTAAAAAGCACCTTGGCCACGACTTTATGGAAAGTTGGATTAAAGACAGCTTTTCAGTTGTAAGTGACACTGAAATATATTGTAGAATATATTTGATATTTTTAAATGAGAACAAAATAAGTTAGCAATCCAATTAATATTAGTACATTATTAATATCTATAGAAATAAATACATTATCTTTAAATAAAAATGAAAAAGCAGCGCGCCACTGTTAAAAGGAGGACTGTGGATGCCAGATGCGAATGTGAGTGAATAGGTTAGGATATGGCCGTACGCTCGCATATGTCTATACGTAGTCAAGATCTAGGCGGCGACACTACACCGGCTACCGATGACGCAGAGTCGATAGGAGACTAAATTGTCCTCACACTGCTTATGAGGCGATGTAGCCCAAAATATGGAAAATTGTGGCCTGATACTGCCGTGTGTGCGTCATCTGGGAACTGAGCGGCCGAGAAACCACGGAGACGGTCTGATATCGATGTCTGTTTAGGGTAAAGTTTACAATAAATGATTATAAGGGTTTCTTTTTAATTTTCTGATAACACTCTAACATGGTTAAAGGTATAAAATAACGTTCTGTTGTGACATACAGGTGTTTCAAAAAATAATAAATCATTATGGATACCTATAATAAGTATGCACGTTCTTTTGTAGATATATTTAGAATGGCGCTTAACAACTTATGAATTTAATCGTTTTAAATATGTCGATAGCTTTTCATTTTACCCCCGGAAGATGAAAATACCACAGACAACTGATTCCTACATTATCAACAAAAGGCAATATCGAAAATACGGATTTGGCTTGCTATAGGCGCCATTCAACTGTGCAAAATGTGGGCAATTAAGGTATGGCGATAATAAATCTTTAATTAGGTGAGAATAAATTGTTTTCAATAGGCCGTCATTACTAAGAATGTGTCTAGGTCATAAATGTTTTTATCATTACTACTTTGTATGTTTATTAAAATAAATACGTGTATGGGAAGATTAGAATACGTCGCATCGCTAGATCAATGAAAATTACTTTTTAAAGAGACGCAGATTGGCAGGAAGCAATTTAATACTTGAAGAGAGCGCAGTGCACAACGATATAATAATAATATTATTACTACATGAAGCTTTATTCAAAATTTAATACTTTGTCCTTGAAGGTATTGTAACCTATTCACAAGAAGTACATGCATACATGAAAGTTAGGTATACATATACATTGTACACAGAGCGTTAAAGCTTGCTATTGTCAGCCGAAGTTAAAAGAAGTTCGCGTGTTCGCCGTTCTATGTTGTAGATGATAAGCAGCGGTATGGTATGCAAAATATCTATCTATAATATTATGTAGAATGTAATTTAAGATTAGTGTATCAAAAAAAAATGGAAATATTAGGAATAAAGCTATGTAACTTGAACAAAATTTCATTTTATATTTGAGAAAATAAAATGATAATAAGTGACTAAAAAATAATGATACAAATTCTTAAAAGGGAAACTAAATAGAGTTCCTTTAGAAGCATTAACTAAAAACAAATTAGGGAGATTTATTAATTTTGTGTAGCTTTTGTTCGAATGGAAAAGTATCCATGCTGTAAAACAAAATAACTGCAATAAAAAATCATTCCAGATAATGAGATTACCGATTAAAAAAATTATAACTGAAAAAATAAAAAATGAACTAAATTTCATGGCCTAGTATCCTCGAGTTCGTCGATCCCATTTGATATTGCCCCTTTGATATTGCCATCAGCCTTTCCTACTATTTCAACACCAAGCAAAGTTACAAATATTCTTCCACGAAAAATTAGGTTTTCCTTTTTCCCTCGCCAAGAGAACATTATGTCAATGGTATTTGCGTCGTAAAGATAGACCTGTCGCTTTCAAAAATCTCCCGCAGAACCTATGTTGTTCACACCACGCACCTGGTGAACCCTCTTCGATATCGCGACGTTGACGCTAATTCCGCCAGATGGAGGACGAATCCGTTGCCGGCTCTGCGCGCGGGAAAGAGGAGACGAGATGATACCCCGTCAGCCATTCCGATATTAAGGAGGTCGAGCGGGAAACTCGACGAAGGATAGAAGGGAAACGGAAGAACGAGGATGAGAGAGACATAACCTATACGCACGGGCGATTTTCCGAAATAAAGCATTTGTCAAGGTGGATCAGTGCTTCGGCTATCTACGCGACAACTCGTCGAAACAAGAGAACCGACGAGAACACGACGACGGGGCGAGGCGAGTATCATCCCATTTTCTTTCTTCGTCCTTCCTCTCTCTTTGTTCATTACGGGATTACACCACTTTGACATTTAATTATTTAAAGTGAGACGCTGGTGACGTCGGCAAACCCCGATCCAATTTATGTGAGAAGCTCTGCTGGCGCTCAGTTAATATCGCTGGACTTCTCCGCCACTAAGGGTAACTGGGGCGCGAAGTGGGGAGTGGGGATACTACCGGCAGGCACCAGAAAACGTTCGAAACTCATTTCGGCCGGGAACTCATACGTCACACCAGGAGTAAATTAAATAAAGTCCTTCCTCCCCTCACTTCTGCTTCCGTGTCGCACCCTTCCCCACGCCGGACTTTCTTTCACGCTCCGGGCGATACGGACGGCATGTAGGTGAATGAGGTAGCCGTCGAAGTGGACGTGGCGTATATCTGATCAGGAGGAGGACGGCTGGTCATTCCAATTTCGCTATCGATCACTAACGCCGCAGATCCTACTAGTCCTGTCCGATTCCCCATCGTAATGCCACTAGTGCTGCTCCGTTTCTTTGGCGACGCTCTCTCCGTTGAAAGCCAAAAGCGCTGATGAACGAACGATTCGATTGGAAAATAGCGTCGATCCGGAAATTATCGGATGCGTTTCGACTGTGTAGTCATAGTAAATCGTGATAAAGTTATTTAATCCGGTTTTGTCTCATATATATATATATATATATATATATATATATACCTACATATATATGTGGATAGATAATCTCTGAAGATGAAGTTAATGTATAAAGACTTCCATACAAACAGTTGGAGAAATTTCACATGCCAATCTCCGTGCAAAAAACACAGTTCCTGACAATAGCTGACGATTGGGCAGCACCAGCAAGATTTGGTAGCACCAATAGCACCGTCACCACGTACAACACATGAGGAAACCATCACAACATTTGGCAGCTGAGGCAGTATGTGGACAGGATTTAAACTGCAGACTGTGTGAAGAGTCAGTAGACTGCATATCTCACTTTTCTTGTGAATGCGGAGCTGTAGATCCCAAGAAATAAGCAATCTTTAGGAAACCAAAAATGAACTCAGAGGATTATATAAACCAAGCGGCCAAGGACAGGGTACAAGGTTAGAAGGATTTTGAATAGCGCATGCATAGAAGAAACAGGATATCAAATACGAAAGTGTTTCCGGTGCCTTTGGTCAGAGGGGGTCCACAAAAAAGGGGAAAGGAATCTGGAATAATGATCGCCTAAATAATTCATAAGCTAATGGAACCCTCGTGTGGTACTGGTGTGTGTGTTAGATGGCTGGTGGTTGTTTGCTTCCTTCTCTACCAAATTATTAATTACTACTGAGCAATTATCCCAAAACAATACGTATCTTTTACTTTTCTTGCATAAACTTAAAAACAATCCTCATCCTGTTTCCGTCTTAAAGGTCTTTATTTCGTCTTAACCATGAAACGTTCTGCTATTGTTATTCTCAGGACCTCAACGAAACTAATTCAATTTTCCTTGACCGTTACAGAGATGAAAGAGTTATAACAGGCCCTTTCCCTAATATCGTATCTCCAGGCCCGAAACGCTAATTAAAATTCATCTCGGTTCCCGGGCCGCAGTTCCGAAGTAGTATCTCTCGTTAGATGCCGCACCAATTACGGCGATCGCCAATTTAACCGAATTGATGCGAGACTGTGCCTCCGCGCCCGCTGGTGCAGACGCGTTAGTACAGGACGTAGGTGGGTCTTCCCTTGCCCCTATTCCTCTATAACTCCGGATAATTGGAAGCCAGCCGTAATTAACGGGCTTATGTTTCAACCCGGCTTATGTTTGTCGCTCATTATTCTTAGGGGGAGCGTGTTTTATTTTCGGGACCTTGTTAGGAGGATCCTTTCTAGTTTTTGATTGGCGAAGCGTTAACGGGAACTTTTTGGGCATCAGACATTTATTGGGTATAAAAAGTTTCAATTAATTTGATGGAATACGGAAGGATGTGTACAGGTGAGCAAATTGCTTTTATACAGATACGAGGCTTCATCACTTGACCACACACTTTTTATTTTCATCACGTTCATCACGGTGGTTGCTACCGAATGAGATATTTGTAGAAAGTTTTGAGGTAGCTTCTTGTTTTTCCAGGACATATGCTATTCATGAAGGGTCCTGCGTACTTGTGAGGCTGCCATGGAATATTCAGAACTAACTTCTCTGAAAACAAAAAGTCAACATTTTGAATGTGAATATTTTGGAAATGCATAGTTTGAGACCTTACCTGCACGAGCGACGGCAACGTCAACTTTCGTTATTGACAACATTTTTACTAAAGTCGCATCTTATGATAGTAAAGTTCCCGTATCCGCACTTCCTGATCATTTTGCTCCAAAAAGTAACCTTCAGAGCTATTGAAAGATCCATTGAAAAGCCATTAAAAATGGAAACAAGATCATGTAATGATAATATAATAAAGTTTATACTATGTGGTAAAATTAATCGGAATGAGGTTACAGATCTGAAAGAGATTGATGCTTGTTGTAATAAATTTAATGACACAATTGCTTCCATAATCGATAAGCATTCCAAAATGAAGGTAACTGTGATTAAAGATTGCACAAGAAGTTAACTTGGGTTAAAAGTTCAATACGCGAGTAAGAGACCACTTTATAGCACAATGTTATTAGTGGTGTTTTATGTGGTGGATATGTACCAGAGTGCTACGTCTGACATTATTTTCCGTTGTAGCTTTCTGCTGAGGATGGAAACTTAGTGCCGAAATATGTATTCAGAGTTCTTTACTCATCAAAGTGGTAAGGGTATTTTTAAATTTATAGCATTCAATCAAAACATAAAGCATAAAATTTATAGAGACAAAAAAGATAGTGCTCTCGGATTATATAAAAAACTCATAGGTGACTTTGGAGATTATTTACAAGTTGCGAGAACGTAAAGAAAAGCTGCATTCAATATATATGACAACCCCCATTTTAAAAAAAATGCAAGTGTGTATTATATCTCGAAAATAAAGAGCTCCACGGATCTTTAAATGACATTATTAGATTCTACATAGCAAAATTAGCAGAATTCATTTTTATTTTATCTCAAGGAGTCATGAAAATATTTGACATTGAAATTTTTAACAGTTTCCACTTTAACAACAAACAATAGAACCAATACCGTTATCTGTGTCACATATATTACTGTGAATGCTATGAAAATAATAAGTCAGGTATTTACAAGAATTTACTACTGCTACTGGAGGGAAAATTTAATATATTTGTGATTTTAATTTAATTTAATGTTCCTAATGTTTCTTTTGATACAATTTTAGTATAAAACCGCTTATAATTATTTATTGTAAATTTTACCGAAAACTAGCTCCGATCTCATACCGTCTCTAAGGCTTCATAATCGATCACTTCCCCAGTTCACGCACACACCACACCACAATTTCCTATATTTTGGGCTATATTACGTTATAGATGGAGGGCTTGGGTTTCCAATGGCTTACAGATTATTTCATCGGCCGTTGTTCGAAAACCTTCCTTCGTCGTCCAACCCCTCCGCTTTATTTACGTATTAAACCCGTTTAATTGCCGCCGCCGCTGTTCGCGTCGCGAGCTGCATTTCAAGCCGCTAATTAAAGCCGGAATTTATAGTCGCTAGCTCGGCGTAAGCTGTAGCCAGCGTAAACGCACGGCACCTATGGCGCAATTTCGCCACTCCTGCGAACGGGATTGGGGAGGGGAGTGCCGGGGATTTAAAAAGAGCAAGGGTACGTCGCTATTTGCTGCCAGAGTCGGGTCCCGGTGTTGGTGTAGATTTAGGCGAGATAAAGTAAATTGGATTTTTCATTTCGGGCCGTCCCCCGTCCGCGCATGTAAAGCCCCCGTAAGACTCGAACTAAATGAACTTTCTTATAGTTCGAGGTCGGCGTCGCTTTGGAAATTTCATTTGGACGCCGTAAAAGTTACGCCGTAGCGTCTACGGACTCTATAACTGACACCGCGTACAAGTTAATCCCGCCCCGGCTTTCCAAACAATGTATTCGCTCCCACTTTAAAATAGAGGTTCACAGCGACACTTACACGTTAGTTTAAGCCAGGTTTTACACAATTATTACACAATAAATTCGAACATACTATTTATAATGTTTCAAACAACCAATTATAGGATAATGCTGGCTTCAACTGAGGTTAGTGCACGAGCAGGCTGAATGACCGGTTAGAGTCCATTAGAAACGATCAAAATCGACCACCAAAATCCGACAAATTTACTAAAAAGACATATTAAAGTTTTTATGATTAATTTTGAGCTACATGACATAGTTACAAATTTTAATAATTAAGGCTTCATTTTACAAATTATGTCCCTTAAATACCAGGTCAATTTACAATTAGATTCTCAAAATAAATTGACAAACAGAAGTAAAAATACATAATGTATGTAAAATTATTGCATTTATCGGTGTCCGCCGGTGACCACCAATAAATACTGTAATTTTACACAAATAGTATTTTCTGACTGCGTCGCATCTGCAATTTTGGCCCAACTATCTTCTACTTTCTACTCACCGCCGTCCTACTCCTGACTCCCCTTTCTTCGTCATTACTTCGCAGCAGAGCAGACGTATTTCCGACGATTCCCCGGTTGGCGTCGCTTCCGTCGGGATTACTTTGAGTGGGGATGTTAATTAAAACGAAGGACCGCGATGCAGAAGTGCAAACCAGTGTATCGGGTGCTCCGTCCTTATTATGCTGGGGTTGGCGGAAGTTGAGACGATGACGTATGGTGCTTGCAGAATTCGCAAACTTCGGGCCAGAGAAGTGCTTGTCACTAAGTATCACTTAGTATTAGCTAGTCGCTTTGAGCGAGGGCATAAGATGTAAAATGCTCTCCTACTGGATTTGGGTTACCTGTTACGCATTGATGTAAGTACTTGCTGTATAATTAATAGTCTCCACCAACCTTAATCTGGCTCTATTTTTAAAAGACACTACGTCTTCAAGAACCTACACAAGATGCAGATCCAAATTATGTATCTTTTGTTAGTTTTACACGACTTGTTTTCTTGAGTCTACAGCCATTGAGCCTTGAAATTGAGGTTTCTCTTCCATATTCTGCCATGCCTAACCTACTATTTCTTGAGGTTTTTCCCAATTCTTTTTTCTATCAAGAACATCGTTTCGGCCGGGCTGTACTGGCGACGTAGGTGGTTAGCGAGTCGTCCACAATGCTCGGGGCTCGAGTTTGAACCAAGTTTACGGCTCTCAAATTTCTACGTTTTGATTTAACAAATTAAACATTGTTTCCCAAAAATCTGTTCGGCTTATTCAGATTGGTGTGTTTTGTTGAACAGTGATTGGTTTTATTTATTGTTCCATGAGAACGCAATCATCTGCTTTAAATTTGTTAAAAATATTTCCGCAGATTCTATAGGCCTTCAGGATAATCAAATGAAAATATGGCCCTAACCCGTCTTAAATTATTATGCTCCTGGTAGCACGTTATCATTGTCACCTTTTCATCTTTGTATTACCTATTCATAATTTATTTTTAATTATTCATACTCTTCAATAAAATTTATTTAATTTGTGATTGACGTATGAGTAAATATAAAAAATGAAATTAAATTAATAAAGTAATATTTGACACAAAGAGTTGTTTTTTTCGCACTGGCGACGCGTTAACGTATAACTGGATGCCTGCTATGTCGCTTACCTTTACCTGTAGGAAATACCTATGTGTAACGTTACAAAAAGAGTCCTGTATATGCAACGTATTAAATGTAGCGGCTTCCAGCTAATTCCTCACTGGTTTTTAATGAGTATTAGCCGTTGGTAGCCTTGCATTGGATCCACAATCATCAGCAAGGAGTTTCTTCCATCGAAAGCGCTCGAAAAGTAATTTCTGAACAGTAATTGAAACGGTGACAGTCTAATAATTGCGTTCCGCTCCGAAATTGGTTCTATTCCTACGTCTTATACAACTTATGAACGGCCCAACGTATACATCGAGCGAAGCCATATAATTAGCAGTGCACACACAGAGATACGTATACACATTCACTCATACTGGGATTTAATTAGAAGGTTTAATTGACTTTTATTGAAGCTGCACGTTACGCGGACGGCCGAGCGGTAATGGGTTCTCGGGCGCCGCTTACAGTATAGTTTAATTAATTGAGTTTCGCGGGGATCCGGGGAATCTAATCTAATATCGGAGTTTCGAAAGTTTTAGCAGAATTTGCGTCGCCATTATCGCCGTTAATAAAATGATTTGGAAGCATAATCGTCGTAATACGACTAAAGCATAGTTAAAACACAAATTGTTTCTTCTCGGCAATTTCTAACGAGATAAATCGTTGTCGATCAACCACTTATATTGGGGTTTGCCGGATAGCTGCCGATAATCCCGTACAAACCTCGCTTCCATGTGTTGCAAAAATCCTACATTCTTTTTACATTTTTTTAAACGATGTTAGATCATGAATATTTACCGCGGCTTAAACCCAAATCAATTTAATTTATCAATTCGAGGTCATTGTGCGCGCTATATACGTTTACATCCACAAGTAGAGAAGGCGCCACTCTCCCGTTGGTCTCTTTCATTTCACCGCGGTCGCAAAATACGCCTCGAATATAATGAATTGTTTAAAATCCCGACTCCAATATAATCCCAACGACCCTCGACGATTGCCAATCTCCCTCCTTCTTCTCTCTCTATGCCTCTATCCTCGTCTCACATTCATCTCTGGTCGGACTGGCCCGAGCAATGCTCCATCGGAGCTCTGAGTCCGGTATTTTCAATATGCTTATGCTCTTCATAATATTGCTCGCCGGTTCAACAAATTCCCGGCCGGCGGGCGACGACCGATTTTCTTTTATCCCTTATTATTCTTAATACCGTCAGCGACATCGACAGGATGCGGTCGTAATTCCGGTGACCTGATGCAATTAAATCGACCGTCGCGAACGACCGGCGGCGGCGGTACTCCAAAGTTATTTAATCTACCCACTAATTCGTCCTCTTAAAATGGGAAAAGCTGGAGGAAATGTATTACACAGAGAAAGATAGATAGATAGATAAACCCCGGGAAAGTTTTGAATGTCGCCGGATCAGTGTAAATTTGCAAGCGTAAAAATTCAACGCCGCCTACAACGAAATTTCCGAGTGTAATGCAGCGGAAAACCAGCAAATATTTTAAATTAAGCTTTTAAAAGCGTTGGACTTACATAATGTTTATTCTCACTACTGTTCTTTTCCGGGAGAATCCGGGTGCAATAGGGATATCTGTATTCTTGTAAAGGTCCCATTAGTGAATATTTTTTTATAAAAATTATTTATGTAAAATTTTTGAGAGAAATAAAATTTGGAATTGAGGTACGTTCGCCGGTATCCTACCTAATCGGGTGTGACCTAACAAAACCGATGTACAATCGACGCGATAATCCGTTAAAATATACTGTACTGAAATAACTTTGTCAAAATCTCCTAATTCTTTAACAAATGATTCTATGATATTCCTAAAAGATTATCTCAAATTATTTTGCAAATGATAGCTTTGCTCTGTTGTCTTCCGAAACAAAAATGATACAATAACGATATCTCTGTTCTTAAAAAGGGAATGGGGGTGTTAGTATTATTGCATATTGTTTATTGGAATAGCAGTTTTGTCAAAGAAAATTATTGGAATAACGGGGATTATTTGGTCTTTACTTGATTTTAAAAAGGATCACAGAGGAGATTGGTATGGTTAGGTATTTATAAAATATAAAAAATACCATTACCACCTCGATGAGTGAAGAACTATAAGTATTTCGGCCACTAAGTTGCCATCCTCAACAGAATCTACGAAGGAAGATAATGTTAGACGTCACACTCTGAGTTATTCAAGTGGTGTTCTGTGTGGTGCATATCTCCCAGAGTGCGACGTCTAACATTATCTTCCTTCGTAGATTCTGCTGAGGATGGCAACTTAGTTGCCGAAATACGTATCCGGAGTTCTTCACTCACCGAGGTGGTAAGGGTATTTTTTATATTTTATTTTTACTATTTTAAGCCACCGTATCCTATTATATTTATTTCAGGTATTTATGTTTTTACCTCTTAAACTTTGTATAGCTTGTACAAGGATATCACGATTTTTCATTTGACAATTTACAACAATTATCTTATAGTATTTATGGCAAGAACTGTGAAATGCCCGGGTTGTGTTTACATTCCTTTTGTAAAGATCGGGTGTTACTGACAAATGTATGTTGTCAAGAGAGAGGTCCCTAAGTCTTAAAACGTAAATCCCAGTACAAGCTCTTGTTTAATTTAATATATAATTAATATATTTCATTTAATAAAATACTTAATCAAATAGTTAATATATTTCGAGTAGTATGTTTCATAAATACAGATATTGGCTTAAAAACAGGTCCATCCAATATTTTTATTTAAGAAATAAAAAGGTATTCCTTTAAAAAACATTCATTTAATAATACAATATACCTAAACCATTAATGATACTTATAATAATAATTTACATTTATTTTCAATGAGCAATAAGCCCGAGCTTAAGGTATAAATCGAATTAAATAATAATATATTAGAATAAAATTGAAACTAACATCCCGACATATGTATAAAGAAAACAAATTATTTTTAACAAGATATGTATATGTTTCTTCACATAAAATTTCCGTCGCTTGTTGATCTGGTTTATAGCAACAGTTAAAATCACTGCTCACAAAATCTGCTTCGTATATCATAAGCGGCACTGACTTCTTAGGCAAAAGCCACTTTTATAAAATCATCCACACTCTTGTCATCTTCTAGAATTTCCAAATTTTGGTTTGCATCGTCGATATTGTCATTATCTTGAAACACCGCTATGTTGTCCGATATTAGCAATTCCAGTGAAATCATTTTCTGTCATTCCTTCGGTAGACATATCAGCTTCATTTTCTGACCTGTTGTGAATTTACACTTTAGTAGGCAATTTTTTACACAATCGGCGGATATTTTCTCACACGCCTTCTTCGTCATATACATTGCAGAGAGGATTGAAATTTTCTTCAACATCTCTGTAGTCCCTACTGACGATGTATGATCGTAAAAATCCAGAATGGATGTCATCATCTTAATCAGTCAATCAGACAAATTACAAATTCCTGTCGAACAAACTAAAAAAAAAGGATTTTATATGAGACATGCATCATATTATTAATAGTTTTGAATGTTGTGGTTGGTTATATCCGCAACAACGTAAGTAGAAAAGAACGGCACATATGGAAGAACGAGATATTTTCATTTGTGCTGCAGTAGAAGAGCGAGCAACAGCGAATGCGAATACAAATCGGTAAAAGGTTAATGTTTGGGCAAGGGTTTTTGGAAACCAAATCCATTCGGAAAGATATTTACTTCTTTTGCAAAATAATACCTTATATCCAAAGCATACAAGATATTTCCGTAAATGGTTGATTTTAACGGGACGAATGGCCTGCTCTTAATGGTGCGATTAATAAGAGCATATTTAAACAATATATTTCGCAACAGATTGATAACAGGTTGGAGCGCTATTATTCATCGGCCTGCTAGGTCGACTGGTCTATCTTCTAACGATTTCCTCTTATAGGTTTATGTGAAATCGTCCTTCTACGGTTTTCAATACAACAAAGCTTGACAACAGAGATTTGTTGAATGTGAACTTTGGCGCTAGACATCCTATCCAAATTTGATTATAATTACATAATTTTGTGTAATATGTTTGTGTCTTGTTCCTATATTTGCAGAATTTTGTTCTAATATACTGCAGTTATATTTTCTTTGGTAATTTCATTATTTTTTCCTTAATCTTACTGTTGGGTAATAAGCAATAAACATTAACAACTTTATCAAGCACTCCTAATTCCAATATGATCTCTACCATATTCTCAGACGATTAACTTTTACAATTCTGTGCAAAAATCACCGCGGAACAGATGCCATTAATATTACGAACATCTCCAGTAAAAATTACCTACAAGAAATTTCGATACTCAAGCGGGCCTATAGGAGAAATGAAACGATAGCATATTAGGTGCAGAAGGCGCTTTTACTGCCGTGCCTTTGCGAAACAAACCGATTCCTATTTTATGGAATAAATTAACTTTGAGTACACCCGGCCTTAGGTCGTAAAGATAATAAAAAGCCCTATAAGGGGGCTATTGAAGTTTACTCATTGTACTGGGCGAAATAATAATTTAATACGGAGGATGCACTTTATCATTTTATATTTATGGGAAAAGCTTTCGTTGTTCGATATACTGGGGAGTGGTACTTTAACATTGCAAGTATAGAGCAACGATTTTAGTAGTTGGGAATGCCGTTCTGGCTGCGGGGCTGAAAGCCAAATGGGAAATGCTCCTTTCAATTAGATGTATTTGGCCGTCCCGCTAACGATAATCGGCCGACATTCTAGAACGCTAATGGTGCATAATAAAAATCCTAATGCAGTCTGTTGATGTGCGCTAATGGATTCTGTGTTTCCCGGATGCTGACGAGTGTTTGGGTAGAGAGCGGGCTTTGGTCGTGTACTACTGCAGACGCATTAAGGGATATTGGCGCCGATAAAAATGACAGTACTGGATAGGATTTACGTAATAAGTATTATTCGTTAATATGAAAATTTTATAACCTGCCCACACATTATTCTCCCTCACAAAAAAATATTCGACGCGCAAAACTTATCTACGTAAAATCTCGTTTCAAATTCAGTCAAGTGTTATAAACTAGCATTCTTGTCGACTAACTGCCAGGTAAAAGTTCTTATTTTTTTCCCGCACCGGCTGCGAAAACGCCACGTTTCAACCCGACCAAATACACCCAGTCGTAGAATCTTAAATGCGGTGTGTGGGTAATGCATGTAGCTCTTCTCCGCGACGGAAAAGCGATGGATGGAGCAGATTTCCGGAAAGTGCATTTTGTCTAATGGAACAGAATTGAATCGGGTGGGGAGTGGCGACCAGACCAAATGTATGTTCCATTCAAGTGTTCACCTATGGCTGCTTTGGTATCGAAATTTCTTGTAATTTTTCCTAGAAATGTTCGTAATATAGATGACATCTGTTTTAACCAATTTTTTTCCAAAGTTATGCAGAATAATCGTCTAAGGAGCGGATATTTTAAAGTATTAGAGGTACTGGTCAAAATTATTTTATTATACTCAATTTTAAAGGACTACCTCGTCGATTTTATATCGATTTTGTCACACCCGGTTACTTATAGTACTAACGAACACACCTCGGTTCCAAATTTTATTTCTCTTAAAGATTTTATCCAAACCATTTTTATAACTAATATTCATTAATTCTAACACCACCACTCCTTTCTTAAGAATAGAAACATTGTTTGTATTTTATTTCGGAAAAGAAAAAGGTAACGATAACAGAAGTCCAAAGGCTTTTAAAAGTTTAAAGTATCGATTTGGTGGTTTCTCACTGCATTATGTTTGGAAATGTTGTCTTAAAGGGCGTATGAATTGGATGTTTAGCGACTGCACCTGGAGAGTTGGACATATTCTCAAATTACTCATCATAACGAAACAGGCATTTTAAGACCCCGTTGAGCAAAACGGGGGAAATTGTTTACGTTTGGGTGCACTGCCTATGATATCCCGCTTCTTCACTGAGCTAAAAATTTGAAGAACCAGTCGCCGCTAGAAAAACTTCACGGTGATATTGTAAATTTTCTTTCTGATTTCTAATAACTTTTATGGTGTGCCACGAACTGTAGTCAAAACCGCTTAGTGTATAATATACGTACATATATTTACACGTTTAACCATATTTACATTGACAGTAAACGTTCATAAATATACCATAGTAAAAAAAAACAAGATATGGTTGATTATACGCTTAGTAAACTATAATGCATATTCGTGTGTTGCTACGGATGTTGAAGACATGTGTGGACATCTGATCAGCGGCGGTTGGTGATGACGTTTTGGGTGGGCAGTAGTTAACATACCACCGATTTGTGCAGTGTAGCGCCGTCTCTCCAACAACACGAAAGCTTTACAATGCACTACTATCTTAGCGACTGCCCAACTCAAACGTCCTCACCAGCCACCGTTGCATTTGGTTAGGCTTCCTCGCGCAATCAAGCAGCTGAAACCGGAAGTATGCTGCAAGCATGCTCTTGTTCTTGTTTTCTTAAAATGAATCCAAAAAAATATTGAAAAATCATTTAAAGACCATAATACAGTCAGCGCGAATATAATTCTGATAAGTGTTCATAGCCATTAAACAGTAATATACAATTGTAAATGTAATATTTGTGTTTATTACTTGTATAACTTATCCGCTACGAATGATGTAAAGGATACAAATACATTAGCTATTATATTATTAGTTCACACATGGTTTCAACATTTTGATGACGCACCCTGTATTAATACCAATTTTTCTTGTCAATTTTTAACTTCTGCGCATGGTAAGCAGAATCAGAACCGGTACACTTGAACTCTGCATTACCGGAATGAAGTCAGACCGGCGCGGCGTGGCGTGACGTATTTACGACCTCCAAGGGAATCTTTCTGACTAGGCAGATTAAATTCCGCCGTCCACGGCATCCACGCATTCGAACCGGAAAAAAAGTGTTAGCAGCATGTGTTGCCTGCGAGCCCGTTTTTAATTTGAATTTCTTATTTTGGTAAACGATATCGTTAAGGCACGCCATAAGCGACCGGTTCCCCAGATAATTAACCGCAGTAGATCGACGTACCGGCCTGGTTCGCATTATCGAGTACGAACTGCACTTCTCGGTCGCCTCGTACGTTTTTTTTCCGGCTAATTGTAATGCCGAGTGAACCGCGTTGGCCGTTTACGTGTATGTAACGTGACAGCATACTTCGGACCGGGGAAATTCTCGGAAAGTGTATCGGCGAGTTTTAGGTTAGGAAAATCTTAGTTCTTGTTCCTATTCTTGGACAAGTATGTGTTTACAATGGTTAATGCGCTTGTAAGAGTCGTTCTTCTAATTCCGTGTGTCGGTAAGTTGTATTGTTATAGTCGGAAATGGTTGACGAATATGGATTGCAGAGGAATTAGAACCATAAAAAATATTCATGGAACGATACAAGGAAATAAAGATTTTGTCGAGGAGATTAGATGAACATCAATCTAGCATTCCATTGAAGCTTAATGACCATGTTTTGAAGAAATTATTAATTTAAAGAGAATTATAGACACAGAAAACAATCATAAGTTAGGGGGGAAATGACATTATTTCTAATTGAATTATTGTTTTTAAGATTTTGTCTTCTTTCTAATGTCAAAATAAAAAAGGACGCCATCCGAAGAGGCCGAAATGGTACTAACAATCTTTTCTTTTTGCTTTAAAAGGCAACGCATTTTTCCATAAAGCTTCTTACGTTAAGATTAGATCATGTGCTTTTCAACTAAGCTTGCTCCTAGGATGCTGAACATCAACTTTCACCCCACCGTTTTGGTGATCGACCAGGTTAACAGCTAAACCTGCTCGTAGGTATTCCGATCTTAGTAACGTTTGGCAATCGGTTTCTGACCATTCAATGAACATGGTCTCTTTATTCTCTTCTAATGTAATGAAGCGTATTTGTATTATATTGCATTGATAATTGAGACTTGACACAATTTCTCCAATCATCGACCCCTGATCTATTGAAATTTTTTTATACTGTCAATATTGCCTCATTGGGGAAGTAAGGGTACATTCGGCCACGGGGATTATTTCAAGTAAATTTCAAAACACCCGTCTAAAAATTAACAAAACTGACACAGAAGGTAAGTTTTCTCAAGTGTATATTATTGACTATAACACAGCTAGGGGAATGTTCATCCAGTGAATTAGGTGAACACTTGGTAGCTGGTCGAATGTTTACCTGCTCCTTTATCAGGAAGTTACATAAGAGGACTTACAAGACCTCCAAGTGGTAGATATTAGCGATGTTTTCGATGAGTTCAAGGAAATGAATAAGGCCGCAGTCAAGGAGAAAGATTTTCTACCAATTGTATTTCCTTTAAGTTAAAAAATACCCCTTACCACCTTATTGAGTAAAGAACTCTGAATACGCATTTCAGTAGAAAACCACAAAGGAAAAGATATAATCAATGTTGATTGTGGCGTTCTAAGAGCAGGATTATTCTCGGAGTGCTACGCCTGACATTATATTTTTTCCTCTGTGGTTTTTCTGCTGAGGATGGCAACTTAGTTGCCGAAATGCGTATTCAGAGTTCTTTGCTCAACAAGGTGGTAAGGGGTATTTTTTAACTTAAATTTATTTTAAGCCACCGTATCCTATACCTAACCTACAACAATTATTTTTCCTGTCAAGATATTAGGCTTTTGGTTCTGATTCGTAGACACGAACGCTAGCACCTCGTGTGACTAGTTGATCAACTACTTCTTGATGTTATCCTTTTAGTAAGTTGCGTAATTTTCGATAGGAATTCGCCTAAAACCATTGACTTTTAATACATCAAAAATAGTTGAGCTGTTAGTATTAACACTCTTCATGTCTTCCCTTAAACTTTCTCTGGCACAGAGAAAGTCTATAACATATACCTCTGCCTGAAAGATAATTGAGGTTGGCTTTAGGGCCAGATATTCGTGTACGGCAACTCAACTCGATTACAGCTTGTTTTATCACGTCACGTAAACACGCGGGAGCACGCAGCACGACAGATAATAAAGAGGGCGATAACCGCTACCCAATCGACCGACAAAAAGAGGACAAGCATACCTATGGCGAACGACCACAAAAAGAAGAAGAATCATACGCGCACCGCGCTCGCCAGGTCGGACTCGGTACTCTTTTTGGACGTGCTCGTAAATCAGGACCTGCAGGCCGATTAATTAGTAATAAATTACGGCGGATAATGACGCAGTTTCGCGTGGAGCATCGTAATGAAATAAATCCGGCCAGGCGGGTGGTATACGGCCTGGCACAACCCGGGAGCCCAACTATGCACATTAACCGGGGCGGTGGTAATTAGGCGTATAGACGCCGCGGGGTGCGCGCCCACGTATCGCATTTACCTCCTACCAAGACGGGAGGTACTGGTTCAAAGTTGGAAAAGGATGATCGTCTTAGATATCGCATTGAGGTTAGTATAAATACTGTGGGTTGCTTGTAGTTCGTGCCAGAGACTATTATTAGCATGCTTATACCAAAGATGAGAGTTGCTAAAGTTTGACAAACAAGATGTCGTGGCCAAATCATCCTCTCCTAGTTAATTATGATAAATAGGAATAGTGTCATCATCTTCTAACTCCTCAAACGAATAAAACGAAAGCAAAAAATACCTTTACCATCTTAATGATGAAAAAAATCTAGATATGTATTTCGGGAACTAAATTTGCATCCTCAGTAGATTTTACAAAGAAAATAATAACGGAAACAATTACTTAATTTATTCTAAGCGTTTGTATAAACCAGAATGCGGGATGGGTTTAGAATTCATGATTTTGTCCGTAATTTTATGAATATAGATACTCTCAACACTATTCAATTTTCGAAGAATAAATACTTTTTTCGCTAACCTAAGATTGTCTGTTGACATGCCGTGACCTGTTTGTGGAATATGCTAGCATATTCAGCCTAGGCAACACTACACTTTTCATGTCTACCGCATCTAAAATGAACCATGTACTCTTTAAAACCTGTTAAATTTGGTCGCCTTGTTTGCCCATTACATTCTTTAGAAACTATTTTATAAATTCCTGATTTCAATTTTGTCTTTGGCATTTCCTAAAAGGTTATTTAAAGAATAATTTGTTTTGTACACGATGCGTAAATTATGATGTTTGAAAATTTCGGATAGATTTCTAGTCGATTTGTAAAATGGTAGTTTAACAAATTGATTATCTTGATAACTTTGAGGTATCAAAGTTGTACAGTTTTTAACCAACAATTTCTGTCTATGTTTTTTGACTAGATTGTTTATCATATCCCTCTGAAAAACATTGTATTGAGCGGTTTATGTGATGGAATCTAATTATGTTCTATATCTGTCCTTTTATCAGTGGACAATTTAACAAGCGATGAACCAAGTCGGCACCAAGTAAGTCAGTGGGTTAATACCGAACACATTTGGTTCCATCGAATTACTTGCTTTGTGAATTATGGATAAACAGTACATTCTAGGTAGTACTGAATTAGACACATTCAATCTAAAGCCCGTTTGACACGATACTAGCTGTCATCCAATTTTTCATTCTAGAAACTATACTTGTTCCTATACTTGAAG